>JACEOJ010005883.1:58254-175893 GCA_013761285.1 Campoletis sonorensis | reverse complement strand
CGGTGTATGGTAAAGTCTCTTTTGGCGAATATTTCATGATGAAATGTCTATGGATTGAATAAAAATTTTGGAAAATTGCAAACAACATGATTTTTCGCTAAAACAAAAAGGGAAGTTTTCGACCGCGATGTTGGGTTGAACGAATGTTCAAATAGTGAAATTAAAATTTATAGAAATTCTCAGTTTTCATATGGTTGATTAGAAAGAAGTCTTGAATAAGAATCGCTTGTACCTCGTGTGTCTGCTGTGGACGTCGCCTCTCGTATCGAGTCTCATGGCGCTGGGGATACACGCAACCGAATCGGATACCGAACGAATAACGATTTTACCGCATTTGCCACACTTGAACAAAGTGGCCAAAGAACTGTAATGTCCCCTCGCGTTGTTGGGGGTTAAATCGACTAAAGATACGATAAGTTTGCAAAACAATCGGCTCTGAATTTTGTCCTTTTTGTCCTTTAACGACTCGACTTCGGAGTTTGTGAACAAATCAGCCAGTCTGAAATTTTATCTGGAAAATTATATTTAAAAAAAACATGGCCATTTCTCTATAATTATAAAAACAAATGATAAATATTAATGACAAACCGTGTAAAAAGATTGTCGTTGAGACACGTGAGAATTGTCGAAGTTTTCAGTACCTCAGACATATTTTCATGACAAAAAACAAGACATTGTTCCAACAGTGGTTCCATTTGGAGGAAAGACGCCGATACCATAATCGGTATCACGTTGCTTGCTTCCAATATCGGCCATTCTGATTTCTTAATTATATCTTTTTTGACCCATCTCATTAGCCAGTCGAATATAACGATATCACAATGTACCGAGATATCCATCTCGTCGAGCTTCTGTCCGGCCGTCACATCCGCGAAATAACGCATTTTTGATATCAACAATTTTTGCGGACAACGAAAATCTTTCTTTAAATTTTTCGCTTCGTCGCAAACGTGGATTTCCACTTCGCTCCTGTCAAATTATCAAGAAAGTACAATAGTAATCACAACAACAAAAATGGTAAAGTTTTAAAACTCCTTCGTTACACTTACTCGCCTGGTTTTTTTTGTTGTTTACTTTTATCTCTGTCACGAGGCGCCGAAACGGCGTTTGTTCCTTTCCCTTCGACGTGTGATCCCAGCGAAGCACTTTTTTTCGGCTCGACAGAGGTCATAGGCTTTTTAATAATCGGTTGAGAAAATGCAGGTTTTGGGAGCATGTACGGCAGCACGGAATCTAACAAACCCTCGTGAAGGATATCGCTCAAATTTTTTTTCATGCATTTACCCAAAGGATGCTCTTTGATTTCTTTCGAAATTTCGGTAATTGAATTTTTACTTTTCTTCAAGGGAGATTGCACTTCTTCAGATTTGCAGGAATTAGGAGCTAAGCTGATTTTTTGTTCATCGAGTGAATTTGTAGTTTCAAGTTTTCCTTCGATTTCTGACGAGAGAGTCTGCGAACTTTTTGGAGATATCTTTTCACGTGATTCTCGAGTGCTATTCATTTGATTTACATTGTTTTCTAGATTGGAGGTGCTTCTTGGAAAAACAGGAATGTTTTCTTCGCTCGTTCCAATTCCCTTGTCTTGACGGTTCGCAACGATCGTACCAACATCTTCTTTCTCTAACCCATTAGTGGGTTCGAGATTCAAGTCTATTTTCGCGAGCTCGGTCCAATCGATCTCGCTATTTGCTGTCAGGATACTCGCCAGATCTTCGAAACTGTCGTTCACCTAATGAGGATAAGAAATTCCATTTCCATGCGATGCTTACAAAAAAAAAGAAAGAGTTTGAAATCGCCATTGAAAGCGTGAATCAGTCAGGGATCTCCTGGATTTTTCGGAAGTGAATGTTTTCCACACAGTTTTTCCAATGAAAATAAAAAAAAGTTCTAGTCCACGCAGGAAACAAGCAAAATTGGGCTGAAACTTTTTTATTTAGATTGAACAAAATGTCTGGAAACATTTACGGCTCAGTCGGTATAATACGTTGCCTTAAGGTAGTAGTATCAACGCACGATTTTTCTACAGAATTGTTCCTTTTTAAGGATGGAGTGAAATAGAATATAAGCTCTGGATGTATCTACTTTTTTACCGACCGCGAGACTGACAGATCACCTTAAGTAACTTTATTGATGTAACATCATTCAACGATAGCACAAAAGGAGAAACTAGTATTGGAAAAAAACTGCATTCACACGTAATTTTATATTTTTACCTGATATGCGGTTCTCATAAACTCGAAGAAAGTTCTTACAGTGAGTTCCGGATATTTGTCGTTCATCGTGCTCGCCTGTGGCCGATCGGTTGTTTTATTTCCCATGTAAATATCAACGAGAGACTTTTGTATAACGTTTTGATCGAATCTTGGACTGTCTAGAGCAGAATAACACTCATTAAAATGATCCTAAATAGTTAAACTCGATTTAACGATTACTATCAACAGTTTAACCTCATAATTAACTAAACACGATGCATGATATAATAATTTTAATATTAGTACCTTGAGCAATCGTCAGAGAATTCGTCGCCAGCGTCTCGTATCTTCTTTCGAATTCGGCACGTTTCGATAAATTCGGATACATATTTTTTCCTTTTTTTTTATTTATTTTTATTATTTAGCCAGAGAATTTTGTACGGATGAAGGCTAATTGTAATTTTCGAGCAAGGATCAATGATATTCGATGAATGTCCAAATTGATGAAACAGACGTGATTACTATTGACGAAGAAATTTACGGAAACATTGTATTTCGAAAGAACAACTGTCAGGCACTGGTTGATCGTAGGCGACGGACGAATGTCAGATGGCGTGCATTCTCCGCCTTAGATTCGATAGAAATACATTCATTTGCTCGTAAATACGAAAGCGACTCGTATCCAAGGAATCCGGCATTATGGATCAAACATTTTTTAGTTGACTGTTGAATTATTTGTTGGGGTCACGCGGTCTCACAAGCAGATCTTGAAACGACTATTTGGTTAGAGCAAAACGCCGCTATGAGACAGTCTCGAAAAAGACATTTTGTTGGTACTAAAAAAATTCTTGAAGTTGACAATTTTGGAAATAACGTAACCATTTGGAATAAAAGAGACTGCAAATTTTCATTGTATTTGATTGAATTTTTATTAGAATATGAAAAGTGTTGACACTTGCAGAAAATATAAATTTGGGAAAAATACATGAAAAAATGTTTTTCTCGATTTTCAATGAATTATTACGAAAAAGCCTCGTCCCCCAGAAGACCCAGTTAACAAAATGGGTGTATAGTACCAGTACGACGTAAGAATTTCGTACAGTGTGTACTGGTACAAAATGTACCAGGTACGTGCGTACGGTAAGCGTACGATACTGGTACAGCGTATTGGTACGCGACATTACCAAAGTATATAGCGCTGTTAGATAGTTTTTACGTGGCGATGGTACAGCAGAAATCTTTTTTATCAATTGTGCATCATATTGTATTATCGACCGGGCTTTCTCTTCCGAAAGCCCGGTTGATGCAGTCCGCCCTGACGCCCGACGCGCGAACGTGTGTACGCCGATGTAGTACGCTAATGAAAAGTGTCGAAAATTGTGAGGTTAATTCGCTACTTCAATAACAAAATTTGTCTGAAAACGAATGAAATATAAAAAATCGGTTTTCCATATCAAAGGTAAGGGTAGCGCTTTCTAATGATCAATAATGTTATTTTATCTGTAACGTGTCTCGAGATTGGACAATATATTTTTTGTCTCGTATGAAAATTAGAAATTTTCCATCACATTTTTAATGGTTTGTTCTGCGTAATTCCAGATTATGAACGGACGAGTTAAAATCTAAGGAACCTCTTGAGAAGTTTTTCAACAATTGAAATATGGTCAATGTAAGAACATTTATTTGTTTTCAATGTATCAAGGTTATTGACCTATTCCTTCTTTCATTGTGTTGTCAATTTTCTTCGACAAAAATGAATCTACTAGTTGGTTAGTTTTTTCCTTGGTATAGCTTTGCAGATTTTTCCACAGTTCGCCTTATTTTTACATTCTCCTTTTTGTGGGCTATGTAACAATAATCTTTTGAATTTTTTTTTCTACATGATTTTCTCGCACTCGTCTCTATTGACACTTTTCTTTTCTGCCCTTCGTTGATACCTGATACTTTTTATTCTACTCTTTATTTTCCATACTGGACAATAAAGTTTTTTACGTATTCTGCATTTGTTGTCATTTCATCGTTTCTACTTTGCTTTTTCCTATATTTCTGTATCTTATGATACTTTCACATTTTTTTCCTTCGAGTACTCTCTTACATTCCAATAGTCTTTTTCCTGTTTTTGTAGTCACTACAGTTTCTTGACTCTTCCATCTTTTCTCAATTTAATTCAAGATGTTCATCAGTTTTTATCCGTGTTATCCTTTCTATTATTGTCTCTATCAGTATCTCTAACTCTGCGTCATATTTGACTCTTTCCTATTTCGTGCATTGTTTTTTCCACCTCTATCCTCTTTTCTGACAAGTTGCTTTCTCCTTTACACATTTCTTCAGCAATTGAAACACTTCCATTTTCATAATTTCAATGAGATATTTGGGAATAAATTTTTTGTTTGAACCATTATTTGATTCTCTACTTGAACCGAATAACAAAATTTGTCTTTTAGCACAAAAGTTTTTAAATCCAAGAACCTTTTTTGTTTTTTTATTTTAGCACAAACTTCTCTTTTGTTTATAAATATGGTTTAACATTTCTGCAACTTAGAAAGCTTATTCGTAGAATAATTAGAAAAGATATTGAACAAATTGAGAAACAGTTAAAGAAACAGATTTTTTCATTCACTAGAAAGATATAAAGGTCAGTGGCATTAGAAAAAGAATGTTTACTTTCATTTATTTACTTGAAAGCTTTGGTTCCATTGATATAATTCAGTATGAGACTGCATTGTTTGGCATGAAGATTTTTTTGAGTGAAAAAAATGTGAAGAAAATAATGAAGCTCTGAAACTGTACTAATAATATTGTAATAATTGATAGGCTGCTTGTACCTCGGAGAAAATGGGATCGTTAGCGACGCAAAATCACGAGGCGAATGGGGGTGCGGATGGTTCAACATATACGAAATTGGCAGATGCAGGAAGTCGAGTTTACAAGTTAACGATACAGATAGAAAAAATAAGGCCAAAGCCATGTCCGAAATCAAAGAAATTAGGGTTCCTCAGGGAAGCAAAGAAGGCGGAGCCATTGAGTGGGAGTTCAGAGCTGCCAAGTAAAGACGAAAATTTGGGATTGCGTAAGAGAGAAAAGTCTTGTTTGATTTGCAACGAATCGTTTCAATCGGCTCAGTCTCTTTATCTTCACAAGAAAAAGCACCATCGATTCGTTTGTCCGATTTGCGATGCTTACTGTTCGACTCGAGTGCTTTGCGACAGGCACGAAAAACTGCACGTCAGCGACGATCCAGAATTGCCCCACAAGTGTCATTTGTGTTCGCAAAAATTCGATACTAAAAGGAACGTCAGACTGCACACGAGAGTTATGCACACTAGTTTAACTTCGAGTTCGGTTAAATCATCAATGACGCCGATGAAAAATTCATCGACGACGCTCAAATTGGCTCAATCGAAACTAATGACTCAACCGTCTGAAAAAATGCCTCTTGGGGATATTAAGGAAAGAATCTCACGACGCAGCGATACTAGAAACACCAATAACCACGATGCTGTCGACTTTACGTGTCGTGTTTGTTCCCGCGAGTTCCCAAGCGTCGAAGCCGCCGAAGCTCATACTCGTGAACACCTGGAAGACGTCGACAAAGAACACAAGTGCAACATATGTAAAAAAACCTTTAAAAACGAAGCGATACTTAATACCCATCTCGCTCAACATTTATCCCGCGCTTTAAGGTGCCCTGTTTGTCCTAAAGCTTTTATTAATCGAGCGACTCTAAGAATACACATGAAAAGTCACGGTTAAAACGTGTCTCATTGAGTTTTGTGCTTCGATCGTTCGTTATTTATTATCCCTGACTTCCATAACGTTATTTTTTGCCAGGAAATGTTTTTGTCTATTTAGTCAATTTTTTTTCTCTCCAGTAACGAACATATATATCAGGAAAAATTTGAGTCCGCAAAAAATGCTTAATCATTGTTTGGGAAAGTTTCATTTCAAACGATAGTTGGGTTATTTTGATCGAAAATTCCAATAATTAATAAATCTCCCGCATTTTGACTATTTTTTTCTACTACAATGCACGAAAGATTTGCTCCAACGAGGAGTGCCACGAGTCGAGTACGATTTTGGCAAAATTAACCACTCGAGCCTCGCGAGTTCAATATTTTTATTAAATCATTACAAAACATCGGAAAGTTATACAAGAATTTTAAATAAATTTTCACTTTGCGAGTGAATAAATTTGGAAAAGTTACAATATCATTGTTATCTAACAAAAATCATGTAAGCAGTGGGTACTTCATGAGCTGTTTTCCGCTACAACAAAAATTTAGATGCTTTGCACTATACTGCTCTATTTATATTCTTAAACCTAAATCGTACGGCAGGATTGAAAACAACGTAAATGTTCTTTTTAGCATAAAATGTCCGTTGTATGCGACAAAAAGGCTTTATTACATACCTTTTTCTTCGATTTTTGACAACGGAGAGAATAGTGTTCGATAAAGTCATATTTGAGAAACATCTAACGAAGAAAACTCTATGAAACGAATAAAAGTTTTTAAAAAAGCACACTGCAAGTTTATTTCGATGCTTCTTACGAATAGTAGCACGTTTATATGTTATTTAGCATGTAAACGTGCTCCTTTTCGTAAGAAGCGTCGACTTTTACTAAAAAAAAAAAAATCGGTCGTTCTCGACCCCGTTGTAGGGGCAGGGTTAATGGAACTGTGACATTTTATGAATCGAATGAATATAGATCGCGATCGAATGAGACATCTGTTTTCACGCATGGTTTACCTTCGAAGTTTTACTCCATAGCAGAATCGTGTTCCTGGTCATTTCAGCTGTTTGTTTTGTCTTGTTTTTTTTTTTCTTTCCAATGCATCGTTACGTGACGATATTCCACTTTTCTTCGAAAGTTTTCATTGTACAAACTCTTTCGGAGCTACTTATCAGTGCAATGAATTGATTAGGTATTTAAAAAAAATATTTTTCGATTTTTTTTTTAATATACTTAAGCACCAAATAACATAAGAACGACATATGAACCATTGACTTTGTGACTTTTTTTTAGTACTACTCGCACGGATAAAATCAATCTCAAAGTGAAATAAAACTGAATTTTATTTTTCCAACCTACATCCTTCAATGCATGATAGAATAAAAATATCACGTTTGCTCAGCCCATAATTTTTCCCCAACAGATATTTACAACACTTTTATCACTATCTGAAGATTTAGCCACTGCATTGACGTAGTGGGTCAATTTGACCCGCAGAGAACTTCTTCCGTTCGTCATCGCGTGATAAAAATTCTGAACATATGAAAACTGATTGTTCAAAATAATTTCTGATGACTCTCACTTTCGCGCTTAACTGAAAGACTCGTATTTTCGTTTTCTGGCATTTTTTGGATAGAAATAGGACTAGGAGAAAATTTCCGGAAAAGGTGTGAATTTGAAGAAGTGAAGTGACGAATAAAAAAAATGCTAATTATGGTGGGAAAGCACAAAGTGAACACATCTTTGTTACCGAAAACGATATTGAACCATAAAGACATTAAAAATGACGAGCCATTCAGGCGTCGAAAGATCTTGCAAAAGTTTAACCAGGTCTGGTCATAAATGACCGACGTAATTTGCTTGGCAAGGGTGCCGCCGGAAAGGTCGCATCAACGGAGATTTTCATAGAATTGAGAATGTAATCCTTCGATCACCTTCGACTACTTATTTTGGGTTCTCGGTGCCTCAAAAAAAAAAAAATAGATTGTCGAGCATGAATATTTTCTTTCAACTTACAAAATAAAATACGATGCGAACAATGGTCCGGGTTCTGATTTTGCAGGGTCGGTTTTGTTTTTTGTCCTCAACAATTTTTCCTTTTCGATTGTAAAGGCCATTTCATTTGAAAAGAAAAAAAATATACTGATGGGAATAAGTTGATAAAAAAATTGATACATTTCATTAATTCAACAAATTGATGAATTTCAACCGAACAAATGTTCATGAATGTCATATTTCGATAGATAAAAACTAACGCGAATAAATTCGAGGTCCGTAGGGAAAAAAAAATCAGTTCGAGATATTCCCGCTTGCCTTCCCGTGTTGCACGACAATTTGTCACTCGTTTGTAAGTCCATAAATGCTAAAGAGATCGCAAGGGGATTTCCAAATATAAGAAGCCTGGAGTCGAATTTTATTATTTGTTAGGAAAACACATGCTTTTCGACACATCTTGTTCGGTTTAAGCGAGTCATTCCCGTGGATTTTCAAACACTTTCTGCAATTGTGAAAAATCTGTCTCCTTTTTTTTTCGCGTAGAGAATGTGTCGTGTATAATGGCGGTTTTCGGAGATGTCTTTTGAGTGCGATTTGCCGCGGTAAAGAAGAGCAAGGTGCTTGTAATAATCCCGGTACAAACTAGGACTGTTATACACAAACATATACACACAAGTATATCCCATGGAAGAATCGAAGCGATGAAGTGAGGTTAGAAAGATCGAGTCACGTAAAGAAAGACAGAAAAAAAGTAAAAGGGAGCAATAAGAAAGAGAGAAAAATATCCCGCAGAGCGGGCAAAAGGTGCCGCCGTATAAATGCCACAATAGCACGATTTTTTTTCTCCTACTCTCTCAAAAGTAAAGCGTTCGTCGTTAAAGCCTGGGACACCACGTCCACCACTTCAAACGTCGCCGGCATCAATGTGTTTATTTAGTTAACGTCAAATTTACTCTACACGGCAGATTTCTCAATCGATCCCCCCTCTCGATCTCGTTTGCCAGTCCAGATTTTCCGAATGACACACGTTCACGTCTTTTTTTTTTGTTCCTTTCTTTTCTTCCTCTTCCTCGTGCTCTTTGCCTGACTTTCTCGTACATAATAGCCAACACATCGGGTTAGCGCTTAGCCCTACGAACACGTGGAATCGAGTACTTCGAGAATAGTAGCTTTTTCCCGCTCTACATATATACGTATAAAAAAAATCAGAGGATTGGCGTGTCAAGGCGTGGCTCTTCAAGCCCATTGTCAATCTCACTTGACTTTTCAATCTCTACTGGCCCGACTTACCAAACATACACTTTTATTCTCCCTCGAGTGGATGTTTGTTGAAATATATGTTTTTTTGTTGAAAAAATCGTCGATGTTTGACCGACTTTGCTGATTTCTTGGAGGCGTTTCACTCGCTCAGGGTTTAGCTTCGTTTCTTGTTTTGTTCAAAATTATTTATTGCCTTCAAACAGGCATTTTTTGCTCGCTTTTCCTTTTGTTAAAAGTGGAAGTAATGAAACTGTTAGATAAACAATTGAATTTAATTTTTTTCGAGACAGCTCGTCAACTGCAAGAGATCGAGAAACATTTCATTGTTTTACTGTATATCTTTGAATGAAAAATCCTCTATCGCAATTATTCTTTTCCATGAAATGTTCACATTTCGTATGCTCACGAAAAATATGAAAAAAGTCAATTGCTTTGCAAGTTGTTTGTTTCGCAGAATTTATAAAATAAAAATATACAAAAATAATGATGAGAAAAGTTAATGTCTACGCTTTTTGAATAATAATTGTTCGAGCAGGAATTAAAAAATCTGATGTCCGAAGATAAATAATATCTACAATGACAATCGTGTTATAAAATAATTTCGAATCTATTATAAACCTTAACTAATTAGCAGCATTTTACAAAACCGAAAAGAAAAGAAAAAACTCATTCCCACTGCAACTCGTTTATGCATCTGTTTTTCTCTCCCAAAATATAATTCTCGTATATGAACGAAGTTAAACGGTTTCCTCTCTAATAATGAAGAGTGTTGGCACTTTGGTCTCAACACTACGAGGCAAAAAATGCCCTAGTATAACATTAAACGAGACCTGATGCAGTGGAGACTTTTTTCCATTGTAGATCAAGATGATCTTTAGTCTCGCTCGATTATAACGCAGTATAAGTTTACAATGGAATATTACTACCTAATAGACAAGAGTTCTGTGCCAGCAGATGTGGTATTTTGGACCACCGAGGTGGGTAAAAAGGAGAAATAGACGAAGACGAAGAAAAAGAAGTGAAGAATAAAAAAAATAGTCTCAATAAATTCGGCATGGTTTTCCAATGGTGCTAAACACTTGAACAGCTCAAGCTTTTGGCCCTCGATTTAAAATTATATACGACATACACATATATATTTATGTATCGTGTTATAAAGTATTTTTTTCTCCTCGAGAAGGGCTGTCGTGTGACGAATCACAATTCGCTACGTTGCACCCTGCGATAGACTCTCAACCAGCTCTCAATCTGTTTCCATTTAATTTTGTACGTATAGCAAAGTCGACGAAAATCGCGATTCGACTTGCGCAATGTATATAAAAGACTCGAATGAGATATCTTCATCGCCTTCCATAAAAGATTCTCTCTAAAAAATCTTATTAAGATTTAAGGGCTCTATGAATTGCATCCGAAGCTGCATCTCTTGCTCGACGATTATTTGTTACAATGACTAAAAAAATTAATGCATCAAAGGCACGTGGGAAACTTTGGATTTAATTTCATCGTCGATGCTTAGTTTTTAACCATTTTTTTTTCGAGGCTTTTTTTTTAAACCGTGAATGCTAATTTTTTTCTCTTCGTCGTAGGAATAGCTTTTTTTTTTGCTGGATATATTTTTTTATTTTGATTATACAAATTTTGAAAAAAAATCTGATTTCCTGTGAAAATTAGTTCAGTAATTCAGAGTTTAAACTCAATCGTTTAGTTCTTGGACGCTGACAAATCATTTTTTTTTATGGAAAGGACAATGAGAATGAGAGAAAAATATCGATCGGTGTCGATATTCGAAAAATTTTCTTGCTTTATATTCAAAGCAAATTCGCCACGCTAGTCATACGCCGAGAAATTGTGATTTTATGCAAATAAGCATCGATTATTGTTAGTGTACGTATAGCCCCTTATACGCTAACATTAAAGATTCGTTATGAATGCAATTCACTGAAAAAATATGCAAAGAAAGGCTTCATGGTCGCGGGGAAATTTCACGCTGTCGAAGTTACTTCTACATCTATTTTTACGGACTCGCAAACGGCGTAAAACGAAGTATGAAAGTATTGAAAAGCCGTGCCGAAACATTCAAGTGTTTCGTCTTTGGTGGAATATATGTTTCCATGGAAAAAGGCTTTACAATAAGAGAACCGACGATTCTAATTCTTCGGCACATGCCTTTCGTTTCTTTTTTCGCCTTCATTACTAAGAAGAGTACGAGACACTTTTGTACTCCATTTTTCATTGTTACAAGAAAAATTTGTCAAAAAAAAAAAACAAATTTCATTCGAAAACGCAGTAAAAGAAACTTCCACATTTACTCAAAACTGAATTTATTGATTATAATAAACTATGAATTATTATCAGTTACTGAAAAAAAATTAGTCAATTTTCATGACACTGGGAATGCAATAAAAATGAAAAATTCAATGAAATTTGCAAAAATGAAAATGCGAAACGATTATTTTGTCGGTGGAGCTCTTGTCATTATTATTATTCTTTTTTTTCGCTTTCAATATCATCAGAAAAGTCACACCTTTTTGTGACGTCGGTTGACGCCTCTTTGCGGGTGCGTTTCACACTCACAGTCGAGCTTCAACGCTTGTCTGTAAATGTCATTAATCAAAAGACACGGTTTACGCGTGAGTGGCTCTTCTTACCCAAAGTAAAGGCAATATAAACCGACACGACCGCGCGTTTTGCCTCGTGACATGGAAAATGTCTGGGCTAAGGATATCCACGGTGCGACCAACTACGACACGAGGTTCGGGCCAGATGGCCCGTGCCTACGACATTGTTACTTCTCTCTTTCCCTGCTTTTCCTATGTATAAGAATCATTGTACGATCGTTCATTGTATTCAAACCATTTTATTGAAAAATGTCCAATTGATAAGGGCGATAAGCTTCGTAAAAATGTTGACGTCCTAATAACTTAACGGAAAATTCTATAAAGATTTTTGTAATCAAAACGAAGACAATTAAAATCGAAACTCAAATTTCAGACAATTTTCACCATGTTGAATGCAAAATTTCACGAACATAAAAATTTAAATACATACATAAAAATGTGTTTTATTTTTATGAGAATTTACGTTCTTGTAAATTTGTCGCTGCCGTTGTCCCTCGATTCTATTCTGTAATGGTCATTTTTAAGTTTCAATTCTATGCATGTATGAAAGGATTTATAAAAAAAAAAAAAATTAAATACGTAGAAAAGTTTCGAAGTTATTCCGAGAAATGCGATTTTTTTTTGGTTTTCCCTGTGCCGACGATTTTCACACCTCAAAATGTTTTCCAATGTTTGACCGTCATGCAGAGGACTTGAAGTTGTGGTTTACACGGAAACAATCAAAATGTAATGTTCGCGGTGCAGATTCGCACCAAGGTGGAGTCGAAGACTTGATGAAAATAAAAAAAATGCCTTTATTGCAATTTTTTTGAATGATTATAAATGATTTCCACATTATTTGTTTTTTTTCTGGGCACGTTGAGCACATATTTATTCGTGTGTATATAGATTTCCATATGTGGATCCGTTTTTACGTGCACGACGAATAAATAATCGTATAACGTTTTTCGTTTTATTGTCAATGCGGGGTAAGGATATTGTGTTGTGGTCTGGGTTCGGCAAAAGTGGCCAACGGGGCTTTTTCTCTCGAGCCTCTGTCTTTTAGTGATTCTTGAAAGTCAGCCACGAGGTTTTTCTTTTCGATTCACTCGGAATTCAATGTTTCCCTTCATCTCCTCCCCTATCTACGAATTTTTACCCTCCCGAAACCCTCGGACAGGAGCAAACGACACTTACAAGCGACTCAGGTGACTGCTGTCACAGATAAATAAAAAAAAGAAGAAGAAGCGACGTTTCCACGTGGTAAGGAAGAAAAGAAACTGAGAAAAAGAAGAATGAGGATCTTGAGGATAGCCGCGCGTGCTTGACTCTTAGAGATCGGTTTTTTTTCCTTTTTATCTCATTCTTTCTCACTTTCTCTTTTATTTTCTTTCTTCGTTAAAATACGTTTTTTCAGGCACCATGTGCGAGTAGATACAGCACGAGACTTGATGATATATAATCCTTGAATTGGGATGAGGACCATTTTGAGGACTCACGCTCGAGTGAACTTCAACGAATTTTCCTCAATTATGTAATAGTGGTTTTCAAGATTTGTATCTTTTACATTTGAAGTTTTTTTTTCTCCTAGCAAAAGTGGTGTTGAAACTATTTTCAAAAATAATATTGACTCCTCGAACTGTTCGAATCGTCGTGTACTTATTTTCCTAATCAACACTTTTAATGTTACAAAAAAATATAACATAAAATAATCAAAACCACAAAATTCATTACCAAACATTGGGTTTACTTCGTAGCAAAAGTTTTTATGGCAAATGAATGTTAAGAAATAAAGATCAGTCTTTAAATTTCACTACTTTGATCGTTTATGGAATCCGAAATGTGATTTGAAGTGAAATGAAAAAGTGGCTTGTTTCGCACGTTTTTCCAGAATTCATCGTATCGTCGTTCGGATTTTTTTCCTTCCATTTTTTCGCGTGGCCCTTTGCCGTTTGCCTTTTCGTGGCAGTCGCCCGTTTAAGTTTTCGATGAAATAAATCATCGCGGTCTGGTCTTTTCTTGCGGGCCTGTTTTGTGATATGGAGCGGCGGTGGTGGTAGGTTTTTGTTGCACCCCCTGTCAGCTAAAACGGCTCGTCGCGTTCGTTCGGCTGGAAGTGGGCATATAATAAAAATTTTGCCCGCCATGCCAGGGGCGTCGACTATACGCAATGTTTTCTCTTTCTCTACCCTCTGTGTGTTACTTTCAAAAGTACAGTCTCCGATATGTTTCACGAGGGTGGAACCCTACGTATACACAAACCACACGAAAAACTATGAATGTACGTGAGAGGGCTTTTATGGGGCTTGCCACGACCTCGAAACTCTCCTTTATCTCTATCATTCGATCTATATATACATATATGTGTGTGTGTGTATTTAAGATATATATGTATAAATAAATAAATGTACATAAATTGCTGTTAATGCAAGTGTGATATCAAAGGCAATTATTTCAATTTATTATTTGAATTTGTATTTAATGTATATGCATAAACGCATACATGTTAACTCGCTGTTAATGCGACTGTAATATTAAAAACAATCATTTACTGATTCACCAGAACTTCGTAATTTCTGTTCGAATAATACGAAACTTTTACTTTTAACGCTGTTCTAGAGAATCTTGAGAAAAGAATAGTTTTCGTGTATATTTTGATTTGAATTAAAAATGAATAGTGTAAATTATTTCATTACAACCTCCTAATATCATAAGTGACATAGTTTGTTTTTCACCCTGAAACATTCTGGTCTGTTTGTGGAAAAATTGCAGTGGAAACTGTAAAAAAATGAAAAAATAAAAGCGAGTTTCGCAGTACGTTTTCGAAATTTTAGCGGCAAAACGGCAATTTCCATTTTGTATCGACAATTACTTTCTCAGAAGGTCTTCGATAATATTGAGCTCACTGGAAATCTTTGTTTTTATCTGTAATTTGTGCTATATCTCGTTTTTTGCTGTTGACATTGATCTCTTTGCAGTTGAAACCATCATTTATAACAGTTCGCAATGTAAAAAATACATTAAATCCATTATTTTGTAAGAGGACACACAGTAAAACGACTGATTTGAAGTTTTCAACACTGTATTGATTCATTTAAATTTCAGACATTTTTAAATATCGACCACGACTTTTTACAGATCATTTTTTTCGTGTACTTATCGCAAAATGTCTATTGTAAACAGATTGGCGACGAAAAATTGCCATTGCTGTGATCTTATATGCTATATATTTATTCATTGTGTACAGAAACATGTATATAGACATATATATATTTTTGTACATGTAGAAAAGAAATTGAGTAGGGAGAAGCTACCTCTCTCTGTACGGTTGACGAAGGGGATCGTGCGATTCGGGAGGGCTTTGCTTAAGGGGCGTGGGCACCGATCGTAAAGGGGAAGGGTCGAATTTTCTCTTTCCTACCCTCGCTTTTCGCTGTCCCCGAAAAGGCCACATCCTGAAGGGTCAAAAATATCGAAGTACTTGTTACATGATGCAAAAATTTGTTCTTTCCCAAGGATTCGTATATAACTTTTTTTCTTTTAATCAAACTAATACAGTTGATGGCATAAAATAATTTATTTCATCTTGGTTACATCAATGTGTTTATTTCCAATCAAAATTGATTATTTAATATTGAATTGAAAATTAAAGTTGGTTTGTGTGTAAATCGCAAAAAAAGAATATATATTCTTATAATATGGTTACCTTGTTATCAATGTCCGTTTGTCAAAGATTCAATAAGATCGAAATATTAAGTCAAATCTATAGAATTTTTAGTTTTGAAACCCAAGCGAAAGGAAAACGACAGCTTGTGACAGAGAGTTGAGAGTTCATATCGTTGAGGGGTCACCGGAAACGATCGGGAGAGTCATGAATAAGAGGTTTACTCGAGTGATCGATCATATCGAAGGACATCTCGTGATTCCCTATAACAGGAATTTTGTGTATAAATGCACAGAAAGGCGCGAGTACGAGTCGGAATGCTTACGAAAACATGAATTTCACGCAAAAAGTACGCGCCCAACAAATTGGATCGTATTGATAAAAGAGAGGAAAAAAAAGTGGAGCATGCGGTGGGATGAAATCGAGCAATTCAGGATTCCCCACTAAAATATGACCGATTCGTCATTCCATTGGACAGCTCCGACAAAAGTCCTTGATCTGTAAAAACGCATGAAATTTTCAATCTCTCCATGATTCCATATACTTTCGATTTTTATTTATCGAAAGAAAAATAAAAAATAAACATTTTTCCACGTTTTATCTATCAAATGAATAGATTTTTTCTTACATTGTACTTTGATTTTTTAAATAAATTATGAACTTTTAGCAGTGCATTTTTTGTGCATAAATACAACAATATTAACAAAATAGTTATTTATATTGTCGTAAACTAAACATTTTGTTTTTCAATACTTTTCTCGACAACTTATTTGTTCTTATAATAATTCATTCGTCTTCATTAATTTTGACGAGTGTCTATAAATAATAAGATAAAAAGGTGTTTCATTGTTTTGATCCATTATTCTCCTACTCTCGTTTTTTGAAAGTCGATTTTTGGTATTCAAATATTATGCCTTGTTGAATAACAAAGGGAAGAAATATAGAAAGAAATAATAAGGGGAGGAAAGTTTGTTCGGAAGAGTGAGACGGAAATGGTTACCGATTGGTATACCTTGTGTACTTATAGGATTAACCGTCGGTGTTGTGACTTTTCTTTAGACTGAACAAGACAGATCACCAGAGTTCACAGCAAGGATTAGAAAGAAAAAGAAGAAGAAGAGAGAGAGTGAGAGAGAAAGCACATTTTCTTAAGCTCATTGAAACGATGGTACAAATTTAGAAACGTTAGGAACAAACATTGTACGCGCGTGTCATCGATCGATCAGAATTTTGCTACGAAATATCGTCACCCAAAACTGCGTATAATAAAAGAAGGTGTTTTTCTTTGGGATATTAGTTCGTTTTTGCGTCTTTTCCAAATACCTTTGGAGGATTTTCTTTTTTTCTATGTGGGAAAATATCTCGTTGAAGTTTTGAAAAAAGCAGGTTCCATTATATACTGAAATTCATTGAACAAAAAGAATCTCGAGTTTAAAGGAAAACGAGAGAAAAAGAATTCAAATTTTATGCTATTCTGCATCGTTTTTAAGAGTTTGACGATATTTCCGATACAATTTTCGTGGGAACATGTTAGTTTTTTTTGTAGAAAAAATAATAACTCTGTCGAATTGAATCCAGAGTTATGCAATTTTCTGATTTTTGGTCTACACTTCCCGGAAAAACGGATTTTGTTTGCATTATATGTTATTTCGTCGGATACATTCGACAAAAAAAAAATCGCTTTTCCTTTTACCGGTTTATTTGGAGTAAAGTCAAAAAGAGATCTACATATGTCGATAATATTTTTCGCTTCATTCTATTTTAAATCGACATCATGCAAACAGAACTCAAAAGTATGAGATATCATTTGTTTAGGATTGTTTGGATGTTTAAAAACTGGTTACGCCTTCGATTTAATACCTTTTCGTGGGAGTTCAAGCATTCAATCGCAAATCCATCGGTTTTCTCATATTTAGTTGTGAGAATATCTTCTATTTACAGAAATACAATTGATTCGTTTGTATGTAATGAGAATTTCCAAAATCCCAAGAATTATAAATCGTCATTATTAAATTCTATCCAGCTTTCGGAGCCCCAACAGCCTTCAGATTAAAGAGCCTGGACGCCAATAAGTAGTTGAAAGAAAAGGGCGCTCGGTCCTTGTGGCATCAAAAGGGACTCGACGAGGGCTTAACGCCGAGTATTAAAAGTAAAATCTTTCCACGCGACCCGTGTCGTACTCTTGTTTATGCGATTATGTCGATTTTATGACTCCTTACATAGCGTTTTTAAATCGCTTTCACGGACGAAATGTTAGTCGCAGATCTTTATCGATATTTCTCGCTTTGTTGGTCTCCTTAACACGTATTTTGTACACAACCAGATACAACAGTTTTGGGACAATTTCAACTTGTTACAGGGAAAGAGGCAACAGGTATATCGTCAGATGAAGCAACGTGGTAGGAGGTCCTCGTGGTTGCGGCAAAAAGGCATTTTGCGAAAAACAGTTTCACAAAAACTTTGACAAAACTAAAATTTGCCATTATTTCAGTACGAAAAAATCATTTGAAGTGTCTCTATTTTTAGTAACTTTAGTTTTATGATAGATTTTAAATCGCAAAAGCAATTAAAAAGTCGTGTGTTTTTCCCCGGCATAAACCGTTATCTGATCCTAAAGTTTCCAACACCATTTTGCCGGTATGCTATGTAATTATGGAGGCCTAAGTCGTTTCGTACAAGTGTTGAGCATAAGCATCAGCCTAAGTCGTTTCGTGCAAGTAACAAGTATCTTACAATTCATCCTTCACGCGGATCAGGCTCTAATGGTATTGCAATTTGCAGAATTTAACTTTTCGTGAAATTTTCCTCAATGGTTTTTGGATCTGATTGCGATCTAGATAGTGAATCTCGAAAAGGTTGGACCTCGGGTTGGACATGGTGAAGAATAAATCAAACAAAGGCTTCCGATCAAATTATCTTTGTATTATTCTTAAATATAAGAGAAGGACCAGCGTCATGTTGAAGTTCTTTGCTAATGATGGTCTTAAAGTCGTTAAGTGGCTTAAGTCCTTTTGCCTTTGCCTTTGCGTCTCTCTCTCTCTCTCTCTCTTTCTCTCTCTTTCTCTTACTTCTCTCTCTTAACGGCGTTTGAGACTTTCAGGTATACTCCGCCGCCTTTCGAGGCGATCAGGTGGATGCTCAGTGATATCTGTTTATTGTACTCAATAAACAGAGACACAAAACGAACAATAAAACTGCACATTAGTGAAAAACGGGACTGTGGGGCTGTGGAAACGATTTTCTACAGTTTTTGAGAGTTAACGAGTCACCGAAAGAGAGAGAGAGTCAGATAGTCCCAGACGGTGGATGTTGCTGAATAGCTCAATTTATGGACACTCACGTATATTAAATAAGAATTAAAAAAATAAGATTATGTGGCCACAACATCTTTGACAGGGTTTTGAATTTTTTTATTGTTCTCAGTTGAATTTTTTGACAATGTTCGCCATTCAGAAATGAGCGACGCTCTCATATACCACTTCTTTTCGTTAATTTCAAGTTCGATGAGATGAAAATAACTTCATACCTGACATAAAACCGTAGTGACGAATGTGCTCTCGTCTTCTTTTTCTCATCGCATTCTAATTATTTGCCAACAATATGTCTTTGTAAATGAACAAAAAATCCTTTTTGTATTAGTCTGTACAGTGCGAAAAAAAATATTGAACCTGATACTACTTTTGCACCTCCCAGTGTGAACTTTTCATACGTAAGTACATAGAGCTTGATGGAAATTTCAAGTTACATGTCCCCACAGAAGTTATTGTTACTTTCGAGTTTAGTTTTGACAGAGCTGAGAGACTTGATTCAGGATCGTTGTTACGAAATCGAGACGAGTGCCTAACCTCGAGCACGAATGAGTGTGACAAAAATAGAAGACACTCTGCTGTCGTAGGGTGGGTCCTTGCAATAAGGATCCCGTATATGTATACATATATGTATATATATATCGAGAATGAGAGGAGTCCGAATTGTTCGTTTTGAGCAGAGGGTAGTTTCGCTCCAAGTGTTACAATAAATCAGCGCGTTTGGTAGCAGGAAGAAGAGAAAGAGACAAAGAAAGAGAGAAAAACTGGTTGGGTCGACTCCACCCCCGCGTTTCAGCCCCTGAATTCAATGCACGTAGTACGCGCACGTATATATATATTTCTATATATTTTGGAGGATAGCGTTATAGAGGCATTTTATATACAAGAGACGGACACATGACACGAAGCTCTCAACGCGCGAGAGCCCATTTATTCGAATTCTACGCATTGTGTTTAGAGTGGCCATGCTTTGGCGGCACCCATTGAAACTCCAAAAGTTTATATACGTCCATATAGAGAAAACGGCTGATGCAGAATGCTTTAATCGCTTCAGAACTAAGAGAGCGAAGAACAATTCTTTCGATGATATCAGTTTGTGACCGATACATTTTCGATTAAGGAAATTTGCAATTTATTAATGATCGTGGATGCTCCCTGGGGTTTTTTTTTCCGCTGGTTACAAGCTTTTGATGATATTATGCCACGCATTCTAATTACAGTTCTTGATTTTCCAGAAATTTATATCGAACCGAATCATCTTTGTTACTTAATGATAATTTAGGGTTGAATAATCAAAATGAAGCCCCATCGCAACGCAGAATAGTTTCAAGTACAAATAATGCTTTCACCGTTTAGACACTATTTTTTCAGCATTTGCAATCATGATATAACGAATTTTACTTTATAATTGGACTAGAATTTTCTTCAATGATTAACAATCATCTGGAAACATGTTGAGGTTGAAAAATGACTCGTGACGATTTAAGCCAGATAAGTATTATGGTTCAATATTTTCCAAGTTATATTTCAAAGTATAGACAATCTCATTATCCATTTTTATAGGCTGTGGCAACTCGTCCGAATACGTTGTACAGCCTTTGGGAAAACCTCCGGACGAATAAGAATACATTAGACGTCCAAAGCATCGTACTTTGCAGGATAATCCAACGAATAAAGCAACGCCTACCCGTCGCAATTCCAAAAGGGCTTATAAACAATACTTCAAAATAATTATTTATATCGATTTGAATTCTCAATTTTTCCCAAAAACAATGGAACTTTCCACACAAATTATTATTTGTAAAATTTGATGCGGGATCGGAAAAATTTGTAGAAAAAACGATCGAGAAATCTTTGTGGAGCAGCGACAGATTAATTCACGTTGACAAGAGATGGCACGTACGATCAAACCAAAATCTATTGTATATTTTGCTATATGATCTTTTCATATCTATATATAGAGGGAGAGCGGGGCACAAGAACGTAGAGACTTAAACAGGCCTACGAAAAAACCCACCACAGCCTTCGTTCGAGCCTCCCTCCACCCCAAACGATCAACCATTGCCACACGTACTGTTACTAAAAGCATAAGGGGTGAGATACGCAGAAGGGGAAGCTACGAGATTCTCGATGTCAATGAGAAAGAGGGAAAGAGGGAGGGAGCATTCACAGTGGTATACAGAGGTTTCCGAGCGTCGAAAATCCCCCAATCCTAGCACGAGGGGTGTTTCCCAAAAACCCCTACCTTTTGACTTTTCCTGAATCCTGCGTGGCCTAAAAAGCAGAGACGAGCTCGAAAGAATCATCAGTTTCAATCGAGATCTCACAAATCTCAAACGTTTCGCTCGTCGAGCTTCATATTACGTTTTTTTGAGTTTTGGTTATTTCTCAACTTTGTGCCTTTGTGATATTTTTTATTTATCAATTCAACAATACGCGGCGTGGAGTGGAATTTTTCAACTTAATCAAATTGTGTTGTGATCGGAAGTGATACTTCGTCCGCCGTTCGTTGTTGGAACCAAGTAAAACAAATTACTTGCGACGTTTTCACAGGAGGCAATCACATTTTCTTTTTCTTCATTGGATCATAAATGACATGTAAGTTATTTCCTTTCCGTAATCCATTATTTCGAAAGGATTTTTATGTACCACCGCTTATTTTTTTCCTTAAAATATCATTAATAATAATAATATCAATCAGAAAGTTAGCTAGTTTCGCATAAGGTCAGTACTTTGTTGGATGACCGCTTAGCCATGCATCGGCTCGCGAATCAATCGCTGAGCGGGAGCCAGTTTTTTCTGAATTTTTGATAATGCGAACAAACTGAAACTCTGTTAAAATATAGCCGCCTGTATCGGGCAGGGTTTTTCACAGTTTCCCTTGGCCCACCGGAATAGAAACAAGAATAGTGAAGTGGGTGAAAAAGTAGGGTTGATGGGTGGATGCGTGATGGGTTCCGGTCGTAAAAACCCGCGAGGGTATAAGCAGAGTAATGAAAAATAAAATCAAAATCAAAATTAAAATTAATTGCGTGCATTTTTTAGGCTTTATCTTTTCATTGATGCGGCCGATTGTTTCATCGGCAAAGGAAACAAAAATTCATGAGCAAATAGCTTACGATTCAAAATTAATGGGTAGAATAAATCTAGAACTCTGTACAGTTGCCATTTTAATTCTAAAGATGAATCATAAAACTCTTTTTTAGTGTGTTTAAAACTTCCTCACATGCTTTTTTTGTCTTCCAATAAGACTTTCCACCTGAATAATGGTCGAAACCAAGGGGTTAAAACGAATTGAAAAAAATATTGTTTTTCAATGGATTATTACTCATTTCTCTCCAATTTTTATTGTAACTGTTAGCGCTTTATAGCCCTCGGGCAAGAACATGGTTTTTGGATACGAAATTTCTGGATAAATGACAAATAATTTATTTAAATGCATTAAAAAAAAGTTATTTTATTTAATAATTTTTTTTTACAATGCAGATCGGGCTTGATACCAAGTGGATTTAGCGGACTGTTATATGACCATGGATATGAGGAGCAGCAGAAAAGACGATGGCGTCGCTTTTTCAGCTTACCGAGTTCCAGGGTTTTTCAGGCCCTGGAACGATCAGACTTCAATGAAATCGGCGCCGGAAAAGACCGATAGTCCGTCGATACGGGAACATACGGGAGACGGAGCCGTAGGAATCGTCGTGAACCGGCGTGAATCGGATCAAGAGGACACTGATAGTGTTGGCTCTTCTTCTAGCCCTGCTATCAGCGTAGTGGACAGTCCGCGATCTGCGTTTACACGAATAGAGAACGGTCCCGTGTATCCGCAGCAGTTTGGGTATCCACCGGCCCACTTAATTCACGCGTTCGCTCCTCGTTACCGCACGGATCAACTGAATCTTCTTCACGGACTCACCGCGGTGCCCGGACGCTCCATGGAAGAAGCCATCAAGTACATCCATCAGCAGGATGTCGCGGCGAAGCAGCTGAAGAAACTCAGGCCGAAGAAGTTTCGCTGCGTCCATTGCGATGTAGCATTCAGTAACAATGGCCAGCTGAAGGGCCACATTCGGATTCATACCGGTGAGATTTTTTTTCGTAATAGTGAGCGATCCCGGGATCGTCGGACTCTGAGCCGGGATCGCCAACCACTTCGGTTCGGGAAACTTGTGTTCTTAATCATCCATTTCAATGGAATACTGAACCTTTTCATATCGTGCACTGTACTGATGCAAACAATCAGCTTAATTGCTTTGAATTTGGAGGTGATTTTGTTGATTGTATCGAAAAAAATGGTTTTCATTTAAAAACATGATTTTTCGAAGTTTCCTTGCTCCCCCGGTGTTTTCAATTAAAAAATCACTAAATAAAGTTTCAATTAGAACTTTTTTGAATTTGTTAGAAAATTCTAATAAAAGCTTCAATTTATTTGTTACAGGAGAACGTCCATTCAAATGCGAAGTTGAGGGATGCAACAAAGCGTTCACCCGCAATGAGGAACTGACTCGACATCGTAAGATCCACACTGGCTTGAAGCCACACTCTTGTGAAATTTGTAATAAGTCTTTTGGCCGAAAAGATCATCTGAAGAAACATCAAAGGACGCATCAGAATCGTGGTATTCCCGGAAACTTTCCTGGAACAATGTTCGGATTCATCGAACCGCATTACCAATCTTTACCATCGGGGATTCCTATTTTTTCGTGTCACTATCCAATCTTGACATAGCAACTAAAGAAGGAAATGTAAATATTTTTGTAATTATAATAAATGAAGAAAGCGTATTTAAAAATAAGTATATTTCTACATGTACAAATGTATATCATTTTTTAATTAAAAGCGTAAGAAATTTGAGAAGACAACGGAATTTCCTGTTAACAATAAGTCTGTATAAATAAGAGAAAAAATGACAAATGTATAAAACACGCATTTTCCTAATATATGTGTAAATACCAGAGCAAGCATTTTCCAATGCTTTAGATTATAAAGAACCAGGGATTCAGTATCTCACACTTAATATATGTAAAAATATAATAATAATACGGGCTCGCGTATGTTACAACGCAATTATAATTATTAGATGATATCAATATTTTTGATAAAATTTTATCTGCCTTCGCCACGTAAATACACGTTGCAAAATGAATATTACGTGTCATTTATTCGGTGAGCAAAAGAAGAAAAAAAAAGAAAAAATGTTTCAAGATTCTTCAACTTGCGACAAAGTTCGGAGTTTTTTGGATTTTACAAATGCACCTCGAAAAATAATAGTTTTAATGATATACCAAACGATGAAATTTTGTAATAAACTTGTCATAACTTAAAAATGTATGTAGTTTAGGATTCTTCCAGAAGCTTTAAACGTTTTCAGGAAAATTTAAAAAAATTGTGTGTTCCCTGAAAAATTGTTGCTCAATTGTTATCGATAGAAAATTTAATCGTACCGACCAGATTCTAGTTTGTAAATGATTTGTGAAAAATTTGTAAATAATCAGAGATATAAGAGATAGAACATACGTTATATATATTTTTGGATCTTACCAAAATAATGTTTATAATCTGACGAGAACAGTGAGATGTAATAAAAATAAATTCGTCCATTGTTCGATACAAAACAAATTAATACGTCTCTCTTATTTATTTCGATACCTATTCGTAATTCGTACCCAGTTTAAACAAAAATCTTTTATTTTTTCGATTTTGTGATTTTTTAATCAAAATTCTGTTTTAAAATTATTCTAAAAACTTTGAACGACCAAAACAAAGTAATCTGAGAAAATTCTATTGTTCGTTCCAAACAAAGAAGTGCATTGAAAAATGCATTGTCAAGACTTTTTTTTTTCTTCCAACTCCTGATCAATATATAAGAGTGATTGAATAAAATTCTACGATTTCCTTTAGCAATTTGTATATATATTACTTCGACTTTTACGAACGGAAATTGTATATTCGGTGAATACACGCACTGTTCTTATGTGTATACACTGTTTTGCAAAACTACATGCGCAGCTATGGCAAAGGGAGGAAGGAGCCTCCATTTTCCTCTCGATTAAATCTAAGATGGCGTCACACTGAGCAATCCCCTCCCCCTAAATAAACGAGCTGATATATACCCACATATAAATAGATATATGTACAGAAGGGTGGGTTCCCGATTTCATCCCCTTCTTCAATTACGTCGAGACACACGCACGCAGAGGGGTGCGTGTTTCCCTCCGTCGGATGGTTGGTTACCGCAGAGGCTTATCCGTTTTTTTTGCTCTCCACACATCAGCCTTCTTTCTCTTGTGTCGATGTTCGTAGGGGTTGCATATGAATGTTATGGTCGATTTTGCGGTGTCCCATAGGCCGCCCTGAGGGAGTTGTCGAGGGGTTCCTTCTTGTCTATAAATACGCGCCCGAAATATGACGATGATGAAGAAAAAAATGATATGGTATAAAGCCCCGAAAGAGAATGATTAGATTAACTATTTATAACTGATGCATTGCCCAAGAAACAATAAAGAGAAGTTGAACGAATAAAAAGTTAACACAATATTCTCAGCTGAGAAAGACAAAAAAAATCGTTGATTACAAACGCCCGACATCACTGTTGTAGATTTGTTTTATTTCAATTACTTCAACTGTTTTTCGTGTGTCAATGTTTTTCCTGGGGTATATCTTGGGGAGAAATTTAAAAAATCAATATTCTGTTTTTCCTTCTAAATACAAGAAAAAACAGATCTCAACGTTATTAAAATTGATGTAAATTAAAGTAACGACATCAATCAAAACCAAAAAGTTGTAACAAAAAAAGTCGACTTGCATGGCTTCGCAGTTATGAAATAGTACTGCACGATATTTCAATCTACATGGCGAAGTTTTGCAATGGATTTTAATGGCCGGTATAGAAACCGTTTCGTCATGATGAATTTTCCAAATTTTATTTTTTCTCGTGGTTACTTGTATCGAGTACACGTTGCTTTCCGTGTATATACATAAAAATTTATATACATACATATATATACACAAATATATATGGATAATATATAAGTTAGCAGAATTATAAGAAGATTCTCACACTCTCATTGTTGGAGTACGGTAGTGAAAGGGAGATGCCTGGCAACCCTGCTGGGACATTCGTTCGAGTTCTCGCTGACACCCCCCTACTGTCCAACAGATATATGACAGTTAACCCCAAGGCACAGTTTGCAAGAAGGCAAACTATTTCCCTCTCTCTCTCTCTCTCTCTCCTTCTCTTTCTCTCCCCCTCTCTCTCTCTCCTTTGGCCACTTGTTCCTATTTTCCTCGGGCGACCCTCTTCCATTCTTTCCGTTTGCCCTAACTGTCCCCCTTCTTCCATTCTCTTCTTCCACTAACGTCATCGTTATGGGTACCACCAGTACGAAACATTTTCGATGCTTTACGTCTGTAGTTCATCCCTCACAGTCACAAGGACGTAAAATTGACGATTTCTCGTGTAAAGTGTTCGAGCAGCAGGGCTTTTTTGTTTCTTTTCGCTATACTGACTTTCGATGTATGTACGCAGAACACTCGAGAATCGGTGGCAATACGAAAAATGTCGGAGCCACAACTCACTCAGCCCGATCCTAAACGATCGCTTACTCCCGGATTACACGGGCACTCTCCTAATCTTTTGGCTTTTTTTTTCATCCCCTACACTCGGATTACATTCTGTTATGCTCACCGCTACTGAGAAGGCTTAAGGAGGCGCTTTCCTTGCTTTACTAACAGTCACTATATATAAATACATATGTTGATCCAGTCATTAAAATAATTCGATGTTAATGTATGAGGAAGTCTCAACAAAGGATTAATTTTTTTTGCATGCTTTCATTAGGTTCTTTTCTTTACAAAAAGCACATCGGTTTTGTTAATAATAATTTTCGTGAAACGTTGCCAATGACATTGAGAAATTATAATTATTAAAATAACTATCGTTCATGTATTATTGAATAAAAAAAAAAACATGCAAATCGAACACGAAACGCTCTTTGAAAAGGAAAAATTGATAATCGCATAGTTCGAGTTACTTTCGATACCAAATTGTGAATTCATCAGAGAAATTACAAAATCAACCGATTGAAATATTCGATAAACTTATATAATAAAAATAATAATTCATTCGATCAGACATTTCTTAGAATCGCGTTATTTGTAAATAAACATCTTGAAGAAAAAATGTTTGTTTTCCCAAACTGGTAATTTAGACAAATCTCTTGAACTGTGTACGACCTGTTTCGCAATATTTCTTCGTGTTGTAAAGCATCAATCGTTTACGTGACTCCCGCATCGTTCCATACAATGGCACGTTATTTTTCTCTTTCCGATGTATACACTTCCGATGATCGCGAATATCCGCACAGATGTTTGTCGAATTTTCACCTCCGGAGATACATTTGGAAAAAATGATGTATATATAAAATTTATAATGCATAATATATATGTCGAAAAGGTGGAAAGGAATCGTTGAAATTATAAGAACTCCCGGTGCGCGCTGACTGTCTGATATATGGATTTTTCTATATATCTTTGAATATAACTGTAAGCAAGTATTAAAGGACAAAGTTGGTCGCAATGTGGGTCCTAGTTGTCCGGTAGTAGCCCCCGGTGGGCATTTTTGACATGAATGGGATGAGACACGTCTGTGTCTCTCTTCCGTCTCTTTTACGCCTTGAGGAAGTCAAAAGCTATAAGTTTGTTTTTTTCTCTGCGCCTTTCACGTCTTGTCGATACTTTTTCTTACTTCGATTCTCTACTTTTTCCTTCTTTTCTTCCTTCTTCCCTCCCGTCGAGCTCTATTAGAGGGCCTTAAACACTTTTTAAAAATGGTGACGTCGAGTGTCACGCCGAGAGATGCGCAACAATGACGTGGGCAAACATTTATCGTAACAGGGCCACCCGCCGAGACTGTTTTTCTTCTACCTTCCACCCCCCTTTTTCCTCCCTCAGGAGGCCAGTCGACATTTTTATTCGCTTCTCGATACACCCTCATTTCCTCGATCCTCATATATTCTCAATACCCGATTTCGATCGTCAGACATACTCGTGAACCTTTGGAAATCATACTCCTGTGGGGCCCCGAATCATTTGGGACTTCTCCGACCCCCCAGTCGTTTTCTTCCAGTCTTTCACGAAATTATAATGTTTTTTTTTACTCTCACATCATATTTCAAGTTGCATCACATTTTCCACAAATTTCAATCACTGATTAGTGTATTTTTCCATTTGATTATCAATTTATCATAAAACTATGGCTTTCACTGTTTTTTTCTTCTTCATTCTTTGCCGTTGTGCGTAATAACGAAAAAGGTTTCTTTCGATTGTCATATTTTCAAAATAAAAAGTTAATTCCATTAGAGAAATAATTTATGAGGATTTTTTTAAAGCAAAATTTACAAATTCTCTAGAAAAATAAATTATACAACTTTTGATGATTGCCTCACCAGGTTGTGAATGAGTAGGATATTTTAAAGGGAAGCATTTATATTACGGATTCTAATAATGACATCGTAATGTGCCTGAAAGTCGAGTAGAGCCCCCATCACGAAAAGTCATAAATAACAGCTCGCCTAAATGGTACTAAACGGTATATTCGACGAAAACGGTAAAAGTAAGTGTTGTCGGAAGTGCAAGTTTTTCTGCCTCGTTCTATCCTACGAGGGTCGAATGACCGGGTCACAATGGCGTGATCCAATTTTGGAGAGAAAGGCCAAAAACTGCGTATATATCGTCGTAACGCGGATGTGCGAGCCGAAGAAATTTTCAACTTCTAACTTTGAGTCAACAATAGAAGTGCAGAGCTCCTTATTCTCTATTCTCATCTCTTTTTCTTATTCGGCCTTTTTACCCGTACGTATACAGAACACACTTCATGCCCAACTATAGGCCTTTGCTATTTTGTCTCGAATGTCACGTTTTCACGAAAATCTATGACTTTGATGACTCTATCCCGATGATGGAAATCCAGCACAAAAAAAAAACTGTACCTTTTCGAGTCATTTTTAAAAACAAATTGAAAAAGCCTGTAGTTTCATGGGGTATATAACTTTTTCCAAAACGTAGTTTTATCGTAGTAACGATTAGTCTCGTAAAGTCGGACTGAAAATTTAAATAAAGCGGAAGTCATTGTATCGAACGAAGACTCCACCTTAAAGGACCTTGATTTTTGGATGTCTAGTTAAGGACGTAGTTTCAAGGATGTCCACAACTTTTTTAGAGCAACTTACTTTAATATTTCTGAATGAAAAAATGGAGGAATCTTGTGTTAGAATTCGAAAATGTTGGAAAAATCGTAACAAGTGATTACAAAGAACGATGGATGCAGTGGTTTATGTGAGCGAACGAAAAATGACGTCAAAAATATGTTGTTTTATGTTTAATGATGCTTAAAAGCTTTATTAATTTAAAAATTATGATCCTGGAGTTCGATAATCCAAGGAGTTATTCATACAAAAATTGAATAAAAACAATGGTGCTAAAAAATTATTACAATAAATGCCAAATCGTTGATACAATGATGCGGTTCGTAAGGTCGATTGAAACGTGAATTTAAAGTTGCCAGGTGTTTCTTAGTAGATCGGTTGACCGATGAAGTTTCCGGCCGGACCGTAGTTGCATACGAGATACGACGAGATCCAGTCACCATCGTTATTGTATCTGATAAAACCACATCCTACATGCGTTGTTTTTCCCCAAACCATTTGGGTATAGTGACCAATCTTTGGCCCACCGACAGATCTGCGTTGTGAAAATTGACATAATTAATTATTCAACCTCCGATTAATTGAGGATATTACTCATTTTTCGGGTTTTCATTTTTGCATCATTTTTGCATCATTGACATCACTAAATTTATCAGACATTCGGGAGAATTGTCTTTTATCAAGCAAGAAATTTTATTTTTAACTCTTTACCAATGATTTTCATGATTTCCAATGATATTGATGATTATTTAAAAAAATTTGTTATCGCAACTTCACTGCTATGATTTTCATGGTAAGCTTTTGAAATATAATTTGTTCTCAGTCTATTTACATTCTTATTTAGATTAATGTATAAATGTCATATACTTACTGGAAAGATTTGACCATGTTTCTGTCGAAATCCTTAACTTCGTTGTACCAACTAGTAACCATGTCAGTAATAGGTTTCGATGCCTGTCCATAAACTTCCGAAATTGCAATGTTCTGGCCAACCTTTTCGTTAGCTGTGAAACCAAAAAAGGGCCATTTTTAATTGAACTGTTTTTCTTCAACAAACAATTCGTGCAGTTTAACGGAGCGTTCTACATTATTTAGTTGATGTTATTGCCATTTTTTGCTTATTTGGGAATTCCAGTCCTTTTTAGTAATCGACAAAATATGATGAAATTCAAATAATCATATTAAATTTCATTCTTTTCATTATAAGTATTTTAGTCATTAAACAAATCTTAAAACTATGACAAAGTATCACTAATTATGTCAATTACAACTTACGCAAATCTCTACAACCGTCGTGACGGAATTCACACTGATCCGCCCAGACTTGAGCGATGGAAGCTAGATCATCGGACCATTGCTGTAAAGTAAAATAGAAAGATGAGAAATGGTGATTTTCTGGAAAATTACTCTTCCCGAGCTTGACTTTATTTTTCTCATCGTTCATCGAGAATATATATTTATTTACCAGTGCACCAATGTTTCTTGATCCTGGCTGGGGTCCGGGGTTTCCCCGTTGTTCTTGTCCGCTTGCGACTTTTTCTCTGTACATGTTGTGAGCATTGAGAACCTCACGAATTTCATTTTTATTCAGACCTACCGCGATGACTTTGCCACATCTTGGACTGGGTCTCGGCTACGAACAAGAGAATTTTTTTGTTTTTTAAATCCTGGTCATTTTTGATGATGCATTTTCTGCATTCCTGATGCATTTTTGTTTGAAATTCAAATTGTATTTTATGGGACATATATTTTTTCGAAAAGCTGTTAAAGTTTATCGAAAAAAGTGGAACGCCTAGTGGAACATTAAGAAACAGTGCTTCAAAACCACTTTTTTCAATTCGAGGAATTGGTAAAGTTGCAGGAACAGTGCATTTTCAATTGACTCCAAAAAAGCATAAATCGGTTCACTACAAATTATTCTTTATGTTAGATAATGATATCTGTATAACTTACCGCGTACAAACATGTGGTATGTGTTTTTCCTCGTTCTCGACATGATTGCAAGCTGCACAGATTTGAGTTTCGTGCTTCAGCAAAAACTGCAAGGGTGGCAACGACAACGAAAATGTATAGACTGACGGCCATTTTAACGTTTTTCACAACTGAACAGTTTCGTAAAGTACTCAGTAGTCTTGATTCAGTGGGTGGGAAGTTGACTGTGAGAATAGACGCTTCTCCGACGAGCATTTATACCTGACGACTAGCGTACGATTTGGTATTGCGAATGCGAAAAAAGAAAAAATATATATAAGGAAACATAATGAAAACGGAACGTAGAAAATAATTTATATGTATGATGTTTCGTCTTTATCAGCAAATATTATCGTCGCCATAGTAAATCAACAACATGTTGGTAGGCCAGAATGAAAGGGAAGAAAAACGGATGATCTATAATAACAAGTTTCACTCAACAAAATGATCGCTCCTATTGACAATTCATCAGGAATTTGACTGAACTCAATACGAAACGTCAACTATAAGAACAGACGTTACGAAATCATTTTTCGAAACATCTGTTTGAATTTGTAGGTCATAATTCGCGCTGACACAAAATTTAAACATTCATCGAAAAGAAGTGGAGCCAACTACCGTATGAAATTCGAAAACTTCAAAAAACATCGTATTTTTATTTCGTTTCCGAAGTAATTGAAACAGTTTTATTTTTTACAAAATTATGTCACGTTGCAATATAAGGAAAAAATCTTGTATCAATAGTCATTGATGGTTTATGAGCGACGTAATTCATTTTATAGGTTTCATCAGATAATGATATACGCTAAATTGAAAAAATAAATAAATAGATTTCGTAAACGGAAGAGAATAGTCTATTGATGTTTACCAAAAATATTTATCAGGATTAGTGGTTCACACATTTTCTTCAAGCTGCGTCGCTTATCTCCGTTTATTTAACAGAGTAAAACACAATTAAAAAGTAAGAAACCTATGAATTGCTTTCAATTTTATGGTTGCTCGTATTAACAAAACACTTGACGTCAAGTCGCTACCGTGGCTTTTGATAAATTTCCATAAATACGAAATAGAATGATAATCATGTAATGCAATTTTCAAGTATTTCACAGCGCTGGTCAGTTGCAAAAACAAAGATAAATAGTTATTCTAACACGTTATAATTACTACTTGTGAAATAACGCGTTTCCAGCATGACGCATTACTGAGTCCTATCAGTAAAAAATACGACAAAACACAAATTTTGTCCTTTTTGTTCGGTAGAGTTCAACGATAATGTGTCTACACTGTAAATTGCATTCGGATATTTTCTTCAAGGAGAAAACTGATTTTTAGTCAGTCCTTATTTTACGAGAAAAAAAGGTTTTTAATATTTATAATAATTACATTCGTAATTAGAAAATTTAACAACGTAACAATTCATCCCAAGTTTTAAGTAAGTTGACTGATTAAAATGGTAGTCTCGCCAACGCTTTTTCTAGAGAACTTTTTTGAAATTCTGATGACACGTTGCGGGTTCTGTTATGAGGCTGTGCATAAAATTTCAAAAGGAATCACCGTCCCGAATTCGAGACATCGGCAATGAAAGGTTGCACAGAGTTTTCCATGGATTTTTATGAGAAGAAAAAATTTGATGTGTTTTCAAATTCTTTTAAGATATAACAACTAACGTTACAATATTAATTGGTAAGTTATATCGAAGTTTTAAAAAATTGACTAAAGAGTTACCATTTGAACGTGTCTGGCAAACTACTATAACAATTATCGCATTAAAATAACAAAAGTAGCAATTTCCACAAAGGAATTATATTTTCTTTTGCGTTCGAAATTGGCGCCAGACTATTCATCTTATTGAATGAAATGATATTTTCCATCATAATTGTATAATTACATATAATTACCTAATTGCACAAACGCTACGGTTGCGTGGCAGACTCGGTCATGCGATGAACAAATAATCGTCTTGAACAATATTACGTGCATGACGATTAATATTGTTCGCAAAAAAAAAACGTTTTGACACGTTTTCGTTCTGGGGAAAAAAAAATTCGGCGTCAAAAGCCAAGAGTCAACAAAAATCTCTTATCTATGTTTGACACATCGAACATACGATTAAATAATAAATATAATGACACACATGGATAAATTTTATCATTTCAACATATTTTATGAAAGTAGAAAAAACCTTTCACCAATTGCGTTCACTTCACGAAATGGATACGTCACACAATGATACGAAAAAGGTGGAAATATTCTTTAAACAAAATATAGATCCATATGTTAGTAATACGTCAATTTTTCGAGATATTGGTTCCTCGTATGTGTACTCAATTGAATGTACATCGGATGATGTATGGAAAATGAACAAATATCATAAGCTCTCTGTTAGAGAAACAATTATTTGGAGAGATAGCTTGGAATCTTGGCCGATTAGTTAATTGAAAAGTTTTATGAAAATTATTGTCAAGAATTTAAAAAAATATCAGATTCGAACTTGAGACTCTCGAAGTAATGTCAAGTAGCCAATTAATGTCTTACAGTTGTTCCTGTAAAAGAATTTTTATCTGTTCAGTTTAGGTTATTGCCGTTGGGTCATTTTGACCCAACCCTGAAAATTTTAACCCATGGAACAGGGTCCACGAAATCGTTTACATCAAGGGCAATGTCAATAAATTCGGATTTTTTTTTCGTAGTTCGAAGAGAGATGTTACTATCTGCTGGATAGGAATTAAATCCTCTCTAATTTGGGACTTTGGAAAAATGGTACAGGTCGCTGAAACGACTTATTGACATCATTTTCTCATATTTTTCCTAAGAATCATGAGTGAAAAAATTTCGTAAAACAATGAAACGATGTACGATAAATGTTTACCTCCTACCTCAATTTTTTAAAATCTTTTCTATTTATAGTAAGAATCATGATCGAAATAATTCAGAGCAAAAAAAAAGAGTTAAATAGTGGGTTGAATGATATGTGTTTCGAATCCGGTACAAATTTATCGGAGTATTATAATGTCTTTTTGAATATCCGGCGGGAAAATGATATTTCTTCTTTGGAATGTACACGTGCGTTCGTATGCAGACATGAGATAAACGCTGTTTAATAACAGCGCCATTGTTTCTACGACTGTTCGTGACTTTTTCATGTTGGTTAGTAAAGTGTTTCCGATAAAAAACGATAAATTAGTGACAATAGATACTGAAAAAAATAAAGTACCGTGGCGTGGTTTCTTAGTATTTGTTGATTGGATAATCCTTCCTCCCTGGAAGTATATTTCAATATTTCAAAGATGAGAAAAAAATTCGCCAGTGATGAATTTCTATTCGCTTTTACGAAAGCAAACTTGGATTAGAGTTCGGTTTTTCAATGGATATGAATTTGTGTCGATACAAGTGCGAATCGTTCCCACTTCGCGTGTTGATTTTGCTTCGCTCACCCTGCAGGTGGCGTTTTTTGATAAACGCAATGATAGACGAAACGGTGAATAAATACTGAGCGATAAGTCAAGCCAGTTTTTTTCGCTAAACTCGTAGCAATAATTTTTTTTAGTGCCTTCCAGCCCGCGTTGCAGTTGTTGGAAACAGCTCGAAGAATCCACATCAGAAGCCATGCATGAACGTCCGAGAAGTGTGAAACTTTTAGGTACGTACGAATAATGAAAAATATAAAACAAATTCGTCTTGAAAAAAAAATAATTTGTCAGATGAAATAAAAACTGATTAAAAAAAGCTTATTTATTTATTTAATCTTTTTTTTAAATGATCATTGACGTTGCTTTCCTTTCGTATTATGTGAGGAATGGAACTGCTGAATTAAAAAAACAACAGGTGGAAATAAATATTGACAAAATCGAGGTAAACAGAAGTGAGTACATAAAGACGAATAAACTCTTAAAAGATGGTTATTCCTCAAACCTTAAACTTCATATTAAACATGTTTCCCAAAAGTTTATACATTTTTACATTCCTGTAAGACATAAAAACTATAACATTATAGATTAATCCACGATTTACATCCAAGTCTGCAGAAATTAACCAAAGAGTTGGCCTTTGAACGTGACTGTGACGAGACTACTGCGTTAATTCATCGAGACTTTTTTATTATCCAATTCTTGATGTTTTTCTATATTTCAAAAAATTCCTTGGCGATGTCGTTTGTGATGAAACTTGTGAAAAAAAAAACGTTTCAAAGAAATATCCATAATGTGCAATAATAACTCACAATATTCACTGCGACTTACGGTCCACAGAGCTCCTCTTTTCTTTTCGTACTCTTATATATATAAATTGTGCACTTTACTGTGGAATCGTTTTATTTTTTTTTCTTTGACTTTTTTCGGTTCATCGTGTCAACCTTACTGGCCTGTTTCATTCTTACCTCAAATATGGGCTCGTAGTGGGCGGGTGGCTGTGAAAAAGAATGAATGAAACGAGACAGGATCAGTCCATTCAGAAGAACACCTGACTTGCTGTCCCCAGTAGTAATATGTATATATATATATATACACGTAACGTATTGACTGCTAGCACTCAAAAGGGCGTAGTTCACATGATCTGGCACGCAGCATTATACAGAAGATGGCACTTTATTTACTAGACATCAACATCTGAGGCTGCACATGTATTATAAGTGTGAAAAAAAGTCTCAAACTCGTGAGAACGATCTGAAAAAGGCAAACACTCTTTTGCTTGATAAATTTGATTCTTCTTTTCTTCAATTTCCAAAGGAATGTGGCTTATATGGTGTATTAATGTTACACATTTGCGCATACCTTTACATTGAGCCCACAGTGTCTGGATTTCTGGTTTACAGGTTCAGGGCATGCGAAGACACAATTTTTCTCACGAAAGAGGTGGAGTTTCAAATGATCAATAAAAAAAAGTACGAGTAAAAAATCGTATTTTCGTTGGTCGTAAGTCTTTGTAGTTTAAGTATGACGAGTCGATGGTTCACGGTGGAATTAAATAATCATTTTTCACTCAGTATCACGTAGCACTTGATGTGCATACTTTGAGGAATATGTTGAATACGTTTTTTTTCCGAAGTTTTAGTAGTTCTTTTTATTTAACCAACATTTAATCGTAATTTGGAAAAAGGGTAACCATGCTTCGAATTTATTAGGAATTCGGTCAAGTAGTTTTTAAATCAATGGTCCGGACAAGACGAATTATCATTAATTTCAATAATTCAATATTAATTGAGGGATGAACGTTTAAATGGAAATAAAATTGACATACTCTCATTTGCTATTCTGAAAAGAATTCTTTGTTGTAAGTTACAAAATTGCATCGGTCAGACGAGATGACAATAATGATGTTGGTTGCTCAATGGAATTATTGCTCGATGTAAATTTGTAGGAAGTTTATATTTAAACAGACACATGATTTTTTTATTCGAATATACATAATTTGTGGAATTTGTTGAAAGGAATTTCTGTGGAATTTGCTGCAAAAAAAAATTTCAAGAATCACTCGAGACTAATGGTTCATCAGATTTTTTTCTAAGAGGATGGTGACCGAATGCAGGATGAAAAGCATTTGCGAAGAGAGTCCATTGCCACGCCCAACCAAGGGGCTCGTTACACACCTGTTGTTGGAACGGAACATTGCCACGTCGATTTTTGTTCAATCTTGCAGTAGCTTCGAGACATTTTTCACAATTTTCACGAACCGTTGATTTTTTTCCTCTTTCTTCAAGAAAGTAAAATGAATGAGCTGGGTTTACTTTATTATCGATGAATAGCCCAATTCGCTAAGCCTTGCTAACAATGAGATCAAATTGATTTTTCATTCCGCACTACGAGAATCTCGTCTCAAGCTCGATTGACCTGGTTCCCACAAGTGCTCAATGGGCAAAACGAAACCGATATCTTTTCAATAACTCGTGTTCATTCTAAATTTTAATTTCATCTACAAAAAAAAAACAATAAGATGTAATGGATTTTTTTAATGGCCAACTTGAGGGAGAATGAAATGTAAAAATAAAAATACTGTGCTGGAAAGATCATAATTATGTTTTCTTCTCCAGATTCGAATATTCTTTACCATTTGGACCTATTATTAAAATTCTCGAACTACTTCTTTTCATTAATTTCGTCTGCACACTTTCTCCTGAACACGTGGACAATCATTTCCAATTTTCCGGTGAAAATGGTCGCTTTTCTCACGTAACCTCCCAACGAATCACTTCATTTCATTTCTTTTTTTTCTTTCCTCCTTTTTTCCGTTTCTCTTTCTTTCCCTTTGAAGATCTTTTCGGAATTGAGACGTTCTCCACCACTTCGATTTTTTCTTCCGGTATCGGAACCGGCTGTTTAATTACTGGCCTTGGTTTTGCTCTTCGAATGATTTTTGGTTTTGGTAACCAAGGCCGAGGAGTACGAAATTCTAAATCAATATTTTCTCTGCCTTCTGAACAGTCGCTTTTCCTTCTGATTTTGAGTATAAACAAATTTGGGTTTTCTTCCTGTTCGATAGGTCGTGTAAGGATTTTCGCTTTTTCTGTCTTATCCTTTCTGTCCTTTCTATCCTTTTTGTCGGTTTCATGGCCAATTGAGGAAATCGGAGGAGGTTTCTCCTCGTTAGGATGAGACACAACAGTAATCGTACGTCGAGGCGTTCCTCCTGGTTCGATGAATTGTTCTTGGAGAACCGATGATGGTTTTACATGGTCTTCCACTTTTCTAAAAAGGACATTATCTCCGTAGAGACCAGAAGTCATCGAATTCTCGCTTCTAACATCTCCATCCAACATTTTGTTTTCTTTCGAATTTTCATCATTGCAATCGCAGGGTGGGTCCCATTCATCTTGAATCGATATTTTTTGGATTCTCAACACCATTCGATTGTTATTTATTATCGCTTCGATCTCTTTGTAGGGCAATTTTGATTTCGATATTTGAGAAACATTTTTTTCTCGAGGTTTTTTTGTGCTCTGTTTCATAGATTTTTCTTGCTCGATTGAACCATGGGTTTCCTGTGTTTCTGGTTCTCCACAACAGCAACAAACTTGACCCGATGGATCGTTCGGTGATGAATAATTTTGATCTAATCCGACTAAATTTTGATCTAAATATTTCTGCTTATTCGATGATCTTTCAACCTCCAATGGTGCGGTGTTCGATGTACAGCCACATTTGCGAGTTGCGGTTATCATCTTAGTTCTGTTATTGAGGTTAGTTATTTAACGAAAAATTTGTTACGTGAGTTTGAAGGCCGAAACGTTATTTGGGGTTATGGGAATTCGTGTGAAGATGTTCGATAATTATTTTATACATTATTATGCTTTCGATTTTGTTCGATAAACATTTTCTCGCAGGATTCTTCATTTTCTTCTATCAATCAATTGACAATTTCGTATTTTTTGGTTTCTTAAATTGTCCGAGTGTATTTAATATTTTATAAAAATGGAAAAAACCGGTGGAGCACAAAGTACGTGGATTATTTTATTTGAAATTATTCGATAAGCCTAATTATTATTTTCATAATTATTACCATAATATCGCCACGTTAAATTCTACGCTTGCTTTGAGTGGCTTTGAGCGCAATTTGGACCACGGACATAGTTTTAATTTTGATATTACAATTGCTGTGATTAAACGATGAAAATAATTCTTTAATTCAACAAAAAGAAGCCTGTGGATGCAAACCAATGCAACTTCCAAATTCGCCCGTCGCATCCCACGTTGGGGAGAAATCATCGGATAAGGAACTTGTTGATTCGCCGAAATATTATCAAGAGATTGGCGCTGAAATGATTGGCAATCAGTTGATCATACGCGTCGAGAAAGACAAAAGCAAAATAACAAAACGAAGAGCTGCAGAGTGGGATCCTCCTTGCGATTGTGCGATTCCAGAAATTCGTAGACCTACTAATAATCAAGGACCAAAAATCGTCAATGCGGGTGACAACAATCAAATCTTATTTAGAATTCGATCCAGAACCCTCGTGGGCAAAGACGATTCTAATTACAAACCTGAAGCCTTCGCTTATCAAGTATTTCTTTATGATTAAATCCAATTATTTTTTATGACACATTTCAACATTTTGTTCTTCTTAATAATCAAATTGATGATTAAAAATTATATAATCGATTATTGGTAAGGATTGATTTTGTATCAAAGTACGTGAAAAAAGTCCATAAACAGTCCACGTGACTATAGTCATTATAAAACAATTTCAATTCGGAAATTAATACGCCAGGGTAGAAAGTATTCAAGCCTAAGCCATAAATAAAATTTTAGGTGATCTTATATCGTAAATTCAATAGAGAGATCATTAACTCATCGGCTGCACACCTATTCTCACTTCAGCAATGTAAGCGTTTTTGGTGTAGGAAAAAAATCCTTTTTGGAAAAGAATGGTCCAATTGATGAATTAATTTAGAGATCAGGTCAAACTTGGCATAGAATTATTACTGATTCTTGAAATTCCTGTAATAACAAAACGATACGAAATCAATAATTATATTAAAAAGTGATTATCAATTAAAGTAAAGTGTGTTTTTTTTTTCAATTATTCACCACTCTTCGAAAACCTACGCAGTTGGCAGGTGCGAAAAAAGGAAAAGACCCGAACGATCAACACCGAACGATTGTGGTCCATCCGTCCTTGGCCGATCCATCACATTCTCAAGAAGTCAACAGCGATCATATCACTGACGGTAATCAAAACATATACCTGTTGCGTATAAACAAGAAGAGTGCTCCACCAGGACAGAGAAAACGGAACATTGAATTGGAGCTAAGGACACCAAAACCACCGACACCTCGGCCGGAATCTCAGCGACCGCCGTTAATCCATAAATCCGAAAGTCCAAAGCCTCTGCCCCCGCCACCGATTCAATCGAGCCCGCCACCAGTTGAGGTAATTAAGACGGTCAAAAAGGCAGTCAAAACGAACAAGAAAAAGAAGAAGAAAAAGTAAAGAAGTCTCGTCGTAGATTGTTGTCCTTTTCCAATCTTCAATCTCTGATCTAAATATGATTCTGAGTTCTTTGTTGTTGTTACGAAATAAAACAACAGAATTTTGGAAATTGTTGCTCATGGGGTTAAAAAAAAAGTGGAAAGTCCTAATGCCTGTAAGTTTAGTATAAACAATTGCAAATAAAGGATAAGCGTATCAATCTGCAAAAAAAAAATACAGCTATTTTTAGTGTTACGGGGAAAAATTGGAAAAACTTTGATGACAAGAATTTTCCAAAAGTGATTATATACTTACTTAAATTTTACGTTTCGAGAGACTCGGTATTTTCATTCATTTTTCAACGATTCTTGAAAATGCTCAGAATTCCGAAATGTTCCAAGAGGCCATTGATACATTGGAAAATTGCTTAGCAACGGCCCACGAAGCTCAATGAAATCTCTCTTGACCCTCCCACTTACTTTCTCGCTATTTCCCTCTTTTCCAACCTCTGAACCCTTGAATGAACAGCTACGTTTAAATGCCGCCAGTCTGAGGGTCATTGTCACGAGGTTTCAACGATTGATGGAATTTTTCCATTGCCTGGCTTCTTGGACTTGTACACTCTCGAGAGACGTATCGAGTTTTGTCACCAGTCACTCTTGTAATTACATCAGTATCGATATATCTATAGGGATTTCCAATGTAAAGACTTTTCAACTAAACCTTTCGATCCTCAAAACCGACACCCTCTTTGAGGTCTCACGCCAAATTATTAGGAGTGACCGGTGGTCACTACTGAATGTTTCGAGTTCATTCATAATTTCATTCACTCGTCGTTTTTATCGTGTAATAGTATTTTCCAATATACACAGATATATATACGCATTGGACAACACTATTTTTGTCAAGTCATTTCACATAAAACCGTAAATCCAGCAGTGAACACCGAAAAAAGGTTATTGAAGTAACATTTTCAACTATGAAAAATAAACGCCGATTTTTCTGGCAACTGCCATGATGTTAAAAATATGGAAGATTGACAATAAAATTATTCCTATTATCTATTGAAATTGCAATTTAGGATGAAAATTATATCGTTTATTAAGGGTTTTCTAAGGGCTTATCTCAAAGTTGATTTAAAAAAAACCAACGTTTGTGGAATTTGATTATTGTTCAAGTGCTGTCATTGTGCATGAAAGTTAAGTTGAATAATTATTCAGTACAGCAGTATTTTAAACAATTTTCATGTGCAAACCATTACAGAATTTGGTCAACTTTCGTATTTATGAAAAAAACTACATTTGAGATCGAAGTTCGAGCTTGTTTTTGAAGTTCTTTACAAAGGTTTTGTCACTTAAGATGCAGATGAAGAATTGAACTGCAATAAAGAACGCGAGATGATTTTTCTGTTAAGGGAGGCTGAGCAAAATAATAAAGAACTATAAAAGGGCAAAGCAGTTCATAATAATGAATGGCGTGGGAGTTCATAAAATGATGGTTCTTGAATTTTGGATCGTGGTGTGCGGTCTGCATTCGCATACTTTTCGGGTATTGTATGTTACGTATATAAAAAAATTTATACGAAGAAGAAGAAGGCGATACAATGGGAGGTCAATAAATTAGAAAATGTGAATGTACACGCTCTCGATATGCGATAAATACCGTGTGACATGTGTGATTGAACAGTAGGAGGGAAAAAAATGCGTCAAATATATATATTTTTTTCATCCCCTCTTCTCTCTCATTCTTCCTCGTAGTTTTTCACGTTGAAAGAACTTCATTCTGTGGCTTTTCCGCCCTCATACTTCCCTTTCTTTTCCTTCTTCTATTTTTCTCTCGCGTTCTCGTTGTTGCGGTCGATTTGACATACAATAGAAACGACAAGTGACCGCGATACACCTCACACGAATTCTCCTTTTTTTCTTTCTATTCTTTAAACTCTCAAAAAATGTCCTCCAGATTTGGGAATAAAGTAAACTCCAAAACTCCTTCACATTCATTACATTTTTTTCTCATCTTATAGTAAAACGTGACCGTGATAATTTATCGTGATGTGCTGCAACGTGTGTGGCGCAATTTTTTTCCTTCCATTCAAATTTCTGTCAATTTTGTGTTTTATGAGAAAAATATAACTCCACAGCAAAGATGTTCCATGGAACTGTGAAAATTCCTCGATAAGGAAATTAAGTAAGAGGTAAAAATTCTGTTGGGTTTGAGGTTTTTAATAGTAACATTAAGGGGCGGCATTTCAATCAAAGTGATGTCTAAATTATATAAAATGACCGTGAATTCCACAAAAGTGTTTAAAAATTCTTTTCATGAAAAATTATCAAATATTAAGTATGAAGTTACTTTAAATAATCATAAAAAACGTGTAACGATCAGAAGAGAAAAGAGTACCTCCAGTTTCTTTTGAAATATCGTGGACTATGAAGAAAAAAAATGCACAATTATTGAGTAACAGTAAAATGATATCGCTTCAAATTCATTTTTGCTGGGAAAGTGTCAATTCTTTAAAGTTATAGTGCATTCGTAGCGGGATATTCCATGGGAAAGTTATTTAAATAGAACGATCGAAATCTGTTACGTTCGCCACACGACCAGTGTCGACGGATTCGCAGTTGGATACCTTAAGGTTCACATAATACCTTAAATATGGGACTGAAAGTGTTCGTGCTGTGAGCACCCCGTCTTCTTATTCTTTGTTACGAAACAGAGTCACATACACGACCACAATCTGATTCGGCAAGTATAATATGCAGGTCCTGATCTTTTCGATCTATTTCCATTTTATTGTCCTATCGTTCGATCCTCTTTGTCACTCTTTCGATCAGCTGAAAGAAAAACTGTCATAGGTCGCAACGTGCCTTTGCCAATTCAGATTAAGAACCAACGGTCGAAAATTGTCGATTTATATAAACATTCAATTAATAGAAATTTCCCCATAAATCTAATTAGCTCAAATTTCCCAAAGTTATGATTTAACTTTAATGCTCGACACGACGAGCACGCATTTCGTCAGTGAGACTGAATTGGTGTCTGAGATTATGATTACTGAGATATAATCATTGAAAAAGCAAATTTTAGAAAAAACCTCCATGAGGTTGTTCATCATCTAATATTCCTTCCGGAAGAACAAAGACATGTGTTCTTAGAACGTCAATAAACATCTGTACAAAATATCGATTCTGAATATATTCTTTAAGTGCACAATTTCTAATAACGTGACGCCATTATAACAATATGTTGCGAAAATTTTTGTTGACCCTACATTTCATCATGGTCCTTTAGAAAAAGGTCGTTTTCATCGTAGAAAAGATAGCAGTTTATAAATTTAAAAAAATATATATAGATATAGATATACCAAGCTCGCGTATCATTAATAATTTTATTTGGTTGCGGAAAGGCGTTTTGGGAAGAATAAATCAGCACCATAGGTGGTAATGGGCTTCATGTACACGCCGAGACCCTGAATATCGTGGTTGGCCCTTTGGCCTCGTTCCCTTCATCATCCATATTCACAAATCATAGGTATATATTTATATCTATATACATATATTTGAACGTATACGTAATTTGAACAATAGCTATTCGACCACATCCCAAATAAACGAAACCAAAGACGAGTCACCTATCTGCTCGGTAATCTCGTTGCATCACACAGATGCACACCGGAAAAGACCCTTCGCGATGTATAATAATATCATTGAGACATTATTATTATTTTTATTATTATTATAGCTCGCTATTGTGCTTATTAGGTTTGGTGTTTACGAGCCTGGCCACCCGTAGTGCAAAGGGCCCATTTCGTGTCCTTCAATGTTGAAATATATATACATTTATATAAGGGGTGCAAACTTTTCTACGACCCCTTTGCGATCAAATATTCCGTGACGGTTCGCCTATGGCAACACCATTCCAACTCACCAAGACCTGTCACCAAATATCAAAAGGTATTTCTACTAACGACTCGTATCCACTATAACGCCATTTAGTATCACGGATTTCCGGTTCTGGGTCAAATTAAAAGCTGTCAATATATCAGACAAATCAAACGTCTTTCCGGATTTATTAGGCATGTCATTTGTTGGATCTCGATCACCAATTTTTATTTTTCCTTCGGTTTAACATTATTCCAAATTTCCATCAAATGGGAACTAACCACAATAACAAGCATTATTTTTAGTTGCATCAACGACATCCTCTTCTTCAAATGGCAGGTCTTGGATGATAATTTTTTCAGAGCATGCACAAATCGTTTGTTTCAAATGATCATCGCAATATTTACAATTTTTATTAATACCAGTTGAGGAAGCAATTTTACCAGTCCGGTGCAACTCACAATATTCTTTACTCTTTCCACGTAAGTTGCCGTCTTTACGAATTTTCAACAACTTTGGAATCATGCACTGCGAAATTGTAAAAAATAATCAACGTGTTATCAAGCAACAGGCAATCACGAAGTAACCAACAAATTACAACGAATTTATGATATGCCTTCGACATTCTTTTAACCTCACAAAACTTTGAATGAATAGTTTGTCTCACCAGTGCTCCAGTGACGAAACAACACAGGCACGAGATGCAAGACGTGCAGAGAGAAAGGACGATGACTTCGTACATAATTGCTCGTGGTAAATTTTTATCGAAATTAGTCCAAAATTAAATTACTGTTAAAATTTTGACAGCATTGTTTTGTCAGAAAAGGGTCTTTTGTACTCTGGTTTCAATTTTCACCACCAATCGTTGCAGTAGTTTCAGTTTTTTTTTCTTTTCTCATCGAAGCACGAGGCTGTATCGCTGAAGACTCTTTTTTGTTAACAAAATTTTGTGTAGTGAAAACGTTTTTCTAGCTGATCGACAATAAAGATCTTGTTCAAGGTGATTTCACATTGGATATGAAGAAATTAACATGAATCATGGTGTTAGTTCTGGAATTAGTGGGCATCGGTGTATTGGGTGCCTGTATCTCTGTTTTACTTTGCATAATCGCCGAAGGCACGGTAAGTTTATGGACGACTAGGAAAAATTGAGAAAAAATAAACTCATGGAAAACATGATTTAAAAAAAAAAACATTATTCTGTCACTAAACAGCCTCAGGAAGTTCTGAGAGCAATAGGCTTCAGAGAAAACTTGACGAAACCTCGAATAAACGAATGTAGTGATTGGCAGCCACGGGAAAATGGACCCGTGACCATGAATGCAAAATTGGCGAAAAATGGCCACCGTGCTGCCGAAAAAGTTCGAGCAAACGGCCAAAAACCATGCATGGATTTTCAAAAAGGTTTCAAACCCGAAAGCGACGATTCTGTTCGAAATTTGTACGTTAACAATAAAATGACAGCTGTCAACGCGTCCGATGACAGTACAGAAAATCCATTTCCAAGAGAGAATTTTCAAGGGTCACCAGATGCGATGAAAAGACCTTGCAAATATTGCAAGACTTTAAAAATTCCTAATGCAAATAAAAAATTCGAGGAAAATACTAGAATATTCTCGATCTTTGGAAAAAGTGACGATAGACTCAAAAACGCTCTCGTCACTACTAAAAACTATGAAGTATCCTCCGAGAAGCTTTACAATGACGAATGGACAAAAGTGCGAACGAAGAAACGAAAATTTGTATTGCCAAAAACTCTTGTAATTGACAATCAAGCAAAAGACACTATGATCGGGGATCATGGAATTTTGGACGACGATTTTATCGAAGAAATTATTTGCAGACATTGTTATTTGGAAGCATTGAGAATAAAGAACAATAAAGCTGCTAAAAAAAGTATAGATTTATAAAATTACAAGAGTTACAATATTTCGTGGACAATTTTTGTTTGTTTTTCCTCTTAGCAATCAATATCCAATGAAAAGTGAGGAAAACTCATCGATCATTCTTTTTTCATCGATTCTTCTCTATCGGCCGCATCATTCTCAACGATCAGTTGAACTTTCCTCTCGTTTTCGGGTGATATTCTGTATGTTAACGTTCCTTTGGGTTTGGTTCGAGATTGGTAGGAGTCACGATCGCTGTCAAGCACTTGCGTAAATTTTTGTATAGTTGAGACTTCCATTACGATCGTCGATTTAGGATCAGACGAAGGTAAAGGTGCCAAGTGTTTGATGTCATCGGTGGATGTCAATTTTTCCGAAGTTTTCATTCCTTCGACATTTGTCTTCGTTGAAACACCTTGAGAGCTGCCTTTCATCAATATGCTTAGGAAAATAATTGAAAAAATTAACGTAACGTGAAACAGCGTAAATGGAAGAAAAATCATCTTTCTGACGTCATTAAAAAATGTTTTGAGGGATTAAAGACAAAGATTTAAAAATGCTACCCCAATAATCTTTCCTTCTTCTCTTTCTTGCCATCTTTCGAGCTCTTGGTATCCGATTTATCACGTTGTTTCCCAACCGATTTGCCGAGCTTTTCGCCCGCTGAACGTTTTCCATCGTCTTTCAAAGTTCGATGGTCACCACTTTTGGTTTTCTTCACATTTAGCTTTGAATTCACCCTACCGTGAGCAGGACAATTGTTACGATTTCTTCTGTACTGCCACCTGGTGACGACCATTTTTACAGTTTTCATTAATCTAAGCAAGACTTCGAAATACATTTAGAGGTTATAAAGGGCCACAAAAACAGTACAAAGATCCAATTACCACAAGGCACAAGTCGTCATTGTAGAACTGAACATGAAAACACAGTTAAGAACTGTCAGCATCAGCAAAGGTTCCAGCATCGTGAGAAAATCGTTTTTGTCAAATTTTACGTTAATAACAAAAGTCCATTATAATTTAATTGCCAATGAAGTTAAAGTCCCAAATTCATGTGTCGAAAAAGTGTCAAAAAAAACGTTTTTCTTTTATCATCTCGCCGACTCAGATCCATTTTCGTTTTTTTTTACCTACACTTGGTGAATGTATATGTATTCAGATGGCACTGGGTATGAACAAGTTACGCATCAATGACGTGCTAGATAACCAAATTTTCGTAACACGTTTAATCGTTGATGAAATAAATTAATTATGAACATAAAATTATAATGAATCAGACACGATTTCTCAATTACCGATGAAAGGTTGGGAATGTTAAGTCTAAGTGTATGCATCGCCTGCATATCGTGTTTGTGCTGTATTTGCACCGTTACAGTGGTAAATAAATTTACTTAGCAGTAAAGAAAGAATGAAATAAATATAATTTTAAGGAAATATAACGGATCGACGTCTTTAAATCACTAAATTATTTTAGATCGCTGTTCCGGAGTTCATAAATTTCCACAAAAATCCGATACTCTGTAAAAAAAAACAGGACAATGAAATGAAGAGAAAAATCAAAGGTGCTTGTTGCCCGGATGCTGAAATAATTAGTTTTGTTTTGAACAAAGAGACTAATGCAGAGAGCGAGAGCGAAACATGTCCCTGCACAATGACCTGGGATTTATTATCAATGTTGAAAAATTCGGAACGAGGCTGCAAGAATGTCGGGAAAAGAAAAAAATACTGCAAATGTCCCACGTTTTCCGAATTGGTTGGCAACCCGTCAAATTATCCGGCAAAACGTCTCCCTCGTAGTTAATCGAAATAATATTTTGTTTCATTGTAATTATTGTTTGTTGTGATTTATTAGAATAAAGAGATAGTCTTGGTAAAATTTTACTTTTTACTCGAATAGTTTCTACGAAGAATTACATTTTTGCAAATAATATCATCGCTCATTTATGCAGCCGTAACACATTTTATGTTTCTGACGGTAACTTTTTTGAACCGGTCGATCGTTTCGATCCGATTTTTGTTGACTTTTAAGCGAACGATTCAATGCTTTGTATAATCTTTTTTCACAACCGATACGAATGTTCTCGTTAAGTCTCTGGTTGTTTATATCGTGCAGACTGTTCGAATGGCGGTGAATCGAAGATTCATCGTGTGCTGAAAATTCAACGTCATGTGACTTTCGATGAGGAACGTTTACAGGATCGTGATAACGGTGCCCCATCGTTTTATTTCCTTCCTCGTGAACTAAATTGTAAAATCCTGCATCTCCATTCTGTCTTTCGACTTCATCGTTTCCAAAACTCTCGAAAGAGTCTCGTCTGTTTTGACACTTTCGAGCACAGCATTCACTGGACTCAGTTTCTTCCATCGTCTTTACGAGTTTTGGGAAACTGTCAAAATCAATGTTAAATTTTTAATAACACCAACGTCTCTTCTTCATTGCTTGTTTGTAGGATGCATAAAATTCCAACTCTCCAGCTTCGCACTAGTGAAGAACTGCTCAATCGATTTTGCATTTTAATGATTTTGGTCTAAAGCAACATTTTAGGTTGTCTTTTTAAATTGTTATTGGAGGTTATAAGTCGGAAAAATAAGTTTTTTAGAAGCCATAGTGTGAAGAGATGGGCAGCCAGAGTAGAAAAAACAGTGTAAATAATTCGTTGTAAGTGCATAAATGCAACCGTATATTTTTCTTACCATATCGATAGCAAGAAGCACCATATGCAAGTTATACAAGCACTATTGCATAGAGTAATGCAAGCGACCATATTCGTCTTGTAATTTCGTCCCGTATCATTTTTTCGGTCAATAAACAAAAAATAAATCGATTTTAAAGAAAAATGTATATTTTTTAGATTCTCTGACGTTGCTCTGAGATCGATATCGTAATTGCTCATCAACCTGTAAAGACAAAAGCGCGCGTTTATGGATATATATAGAGGTCAACTCGTTTTGGATCCAATTATTTGTTTTTTTATTGCTGACGGATCAAAATTGCCAAATACTCTGTATGTCGTAACTACGATTCTTATTGGCTTCGGCTGACATTGCTCGAATTTTCATAATTGTGTAATTAGCGCTGCATAAGTTTTTTTTTTCCGATACCGAATGATGACTAATGGTTATAAGAATTTCTGCTATATTCATGCAGCTCCACGGTTCTCTATGTTCAAAAAGACACGAGCAGACATCGTTCACGTACAATTAATATCATAATCATTTATCAACGTTTTTTTGTTCACTATATTTACTGCCATTTGTTAATCACATAACAATGTTTATGACAGCCTTGTCTATCATGATTTCTGCGTCTTCAAATAACGTAACCGTGACCATCCAACCATAAATCTCAATTTGTTGTTCCACCTGATAGCCTGCGACGTAACAAATGTAAATGTCTTTGTCAACACGAAAGAATGTCTCAAACGATCACATTTACATGAATTTTTCCATAGATTATCAAGAACTTTTCCTCTTTTTTTAAAGAATATTTTAAAACTCAATTATGGATTCTCTTTCGAATGATAAATAATAATTCTTTACGTTATAAAAATTTCCAGAAAAACATATCGTGATTAAATGATAAGCAGTTTTGTGTGAATGTTTTTCGAAGCTAAAGAAAAATCGATTAGCACAATCGATTCAAAGTAACGGTACGTTTTTTTTAAATGTAGACAAGTTGGTTATTTGGGCGGTGAAAGTATCGTGTACAACTGCAAAATAGTGTTCAACATTTTTGTTGCAATCGTCAGTGAATATATACTCATATAAATACTAAATATGTTTATAGATATAAACGCACTTGTAATTGATATCTGACCAGTGAAACCGTTCTCGGCGGGCTTTGGATGCATTTCACCTTTTGGTGGGGAAATTACAGCGAATGGGTGGAATGGCAACTTGTCTTAATGCCGCATGGCCATTTCCATTTTGCCACAGGGACTAGAAAGAAATAGTTGAATTTGTCTTATTTTTTCTTTGTTTTCTTTTATTATATGACCAGATAATCCCTTTTCCGTGGCTTTTCCTTATCCGGCATATTTCAATAAATTAATCGTGAAGCTATTCCTCGTCGAGGGAATGACAGATTCACAGATGAAAACGGTCGTTTGTTATGAGCTCGTCATTCGTCTGGGTTTCCACTGTATGTGTATATAGCAGCAGAACCGACGTACCCCTTCTTTCGCATTTTTTTGAACAAAAATTTCGAAACTTTGGTAAAAGAGCCTGTGGTAATTTTCGCGAGGGTGGGGATCAGGAGATACGAGAAAAAGTGGGGTTGGATTAAGTGGGGTGCGACTGTAATGTCCAAACCCATAAACTTTGAAAGTAGTCTCGATCAACATCGACGAGCACAAAGTGCCAATTCTCTTGGCATCAATTTGTGACTAGCTCCGATGTCAATGTTTTACCTTCCGTCATAAATTGTTATTTTTTGTTTTGATTTGTGGTTTTGGTTTTTTTTATTATTCTAACGACAAATTTCCGGATTTTGGACGACAGGTGAGTTATTGTTGTGTTTTTTTTTTTGGCTTTTTTTATTACTTTTTTCAATTACGCATTAAGATTTTTGTCGTAGATGAAACGGAGATTAGTTCATTTTTCAAGGTAAACTTGTTTCATAAGGAAATTTGAAGACGTTGTGTAATACATTAATTGAACGATGAACCGTCACACGATCAGTGATCTTATAGCTCAACCCACAACCAGTTTTTTTATCGAGACACGGAAACCAGGTAGCAAAATTGTCGAGTGAAAGGATTTTGTCTAGTACTATAATTTCGTTCTCCATTGAACAACGTACCATTCGTCTAATTCTGTTAGATATATTTTTCACGATAGTTATCGTTTAAAAAAGCATAATCGGCTTTTGAAATAATTGCAGATTTTATAACAGTGTCTGTGGAATTACGATATAAAAACTCCTTTTGTGATTAAACTTTCAATTTAATGTTTAGATCGAGGAAAATTGTTTGATTTGAAATGATTTGAATCAGTGGAAAGTTCGGTAAGTAGCTAAAGTAATTCGAGTTCACGGATTTTTTTATACGCAAAATCGAAAGTAAACAAATTAAATGAGAAAATTAAATTTTTATGAAATGAGAACTTTTATTGAATGAGAAAAGTTACTTGAAATGCTATCGAAATTTCGATCACGTTCGATGTAAAATTTCTGAAATTCGAGGCTTTCTAGTTGGACGATTTACTTTTATGTGGTAATTAGGAACTGTGAAGCTCGATTGACTAAACGATCTTCCGGCACTTTTTTTGAAACGAATTGCAATCGTCCTTTATGACCAGAATTCGAAGTTTCTTAATACGAGGGAAATGGTTTTGGCTTTCGAAACTAGACACTTTACACTTTATAGAAGTACATATTGTTTTGATTCTCGAATTTTTATTCTTTTTTACACAGTACACACGTGAAAGGGCTCCTAATTTCGATCCAACAAAAAGAGGATTTCAAAGTCGAGTCACGAACGCTTCTAATCACCGCATTTAACGACTAAAACGTTTTCACTTTTAAGAATAAAACAACAACAAAAAATGTCTCCGTTGTTAGTGTTTCGAAAATAGCAAATTTTCACAAAAACCCGAATCGTTTATAAGAAATTTAATTTGGATTTATGTTTACAAAATATTATGAAATTCTCAAAATATGAGAAATGTATAGGAAAAATATTTGTAAACGTTAGTTTTGTGGTGAAAAGCAAGACCTAGATGAATTTATATTGTTTGAAAATTGAAGAGCCTTATCATTGAATTGTTCATTTCAATCTTTTGTAATTACATGACATAGATTGTGTAAATACGACTGGAAAGTTTGAAAATATTATATAAAGGATATGTGCATAGTGCACATCCATCAGACTTGTTAGCTCTTAAATGTTGCTAAATATCCGACGAAGAGAACGAGTCACCATTGGAAAAAAATAGCGCGGTTCTCAAATAATACACGAGTCAATATTTGCCACGTGAACGAGTATTTACGTATGTGTGTCATTTGCGGGCTCTTGGATGACGGCGAACTTTGAAAGAAAACGAAAAGGAGTACATTCAAAAAAAGCAAAGACAAGATTTGCGATTTTATGAACTTCAGTACCTGGTTGCTCGAAGAAAATTCGCTAAAAACTGCGCTTCAAATCAAAGGATACTGTTACACCGAAATCTCACTAATTCGTATTTATTGTAAAATTGTAGACCTACATTTTTATTACGATTGGCTATAATCGGCAAAAAAATTTCTAGAATTTTTAGTGTGTTTTTCTTTTTTTTTTTGTATACATGGCTTTGACTACTGTTTGTTCTATTTTCAATTAAGTGAAGCAATCTCAATTGAAGAAAACGAAGGAAATCATGACTCTGCTGCCACCTACGTTGAAGCAACAGATGAGAATCGATGAGGAGTTGCCACCGAATCCGGAAATGAGAAAACGAGACATTCAAGCGATTCGCGAATGGATGGCGAAACAACCTCATTTACCTAAGCACATGGGTGGGTAAAGGAATTAAACAAAACGAACTTTAAAATCATCACTCATTTGAAAAATACTACGAAAAATTGCTTGGAATAAAATGAGACAGAATTACGTGTTAGGTTTGGTATTTGATTGGAAATAGAAAAAGAAAAAATTTAATAACAAAAATTCGTATTGTCTCTCGAGCTGTAAACAACAAAGTCCCAGTAACCATTTTTTGTCATTCAAAATGACAGCTGATTGAGATTCAAGGCAATCACGAACGATCTTTTTATACCTGCCCCATTAACCTTCTGAGCCATGCATTTTTCTTCACGTGCAATTATTTCGAAATTTGAAATTTGAAAAATCATTAAAGTGTGTTGAGTTTGTGTAAAAAAAATTATTTCGATTTTCATAGTGGTTTAGTTGAAAATAAATTCTTCCATGAAAAAGTAAGAGTATTTAATATAATTAAAATTTATTACACAATAATTTGCAGATGACGCGAGATTGGAAAAGTTTCTATTTGGATGTAAAAACAGTGTGGAAAGGTGCAAGCAAGTGTTGGAAAGATATTTCAGTGCACGTTCTGCACTGCCAGAATTTTTTGCAAATCGAGATCCACTTCTACCGGACATACAGTCCTGCTGTGAATCGATGTGAGTTAAAGAAAAAAATGAATACTCGCTTTTATTCCAAGATTCCGATGAAGGTCCGCGGCCCCACGAAACTTTCACCTTTTATGAATCGTTATTTAACGAATACGTAATTAACGATAATGTATTTGGACGATTAAACTTACAATTCGAACTTTTTCTCCAATTTTTTTTCAAAAGAATTTGAACGTAAATTCTTCGTTGAATTGAAAAATTTCAAGTTCAATTCTCGTTTTTTATAAGGATTGGGCTGTTACTCCATGTAGCCAATAAATTATGAATCAGTAAAACGTAAATTAATATTTGTTCGTGTTAAACAGCTTTATTGATAATGATATTCTTGAGGTCAAAATAATTGTCGAATTGATCGTTTAACGAGTAAATATAAAGTTGCGTGAAAGAACGTGGATATCATTCGATTAAACGCAAAATTCGATGTGTTTCATCAGTGATGAAAGTAGGACTCGCGGAACTCATTGCTTTGCAAGAGTAGCTCTAAAAATTGTGACACTCTTACAAAACCTGTTGCGGTCCAGGTTTTCGGCTTTCATTAATAGAGACGTTCACGGCTACGCGAAACGGCATTTCAACGCGGTTCATCTCATTTTATTTGACACATCCAATCCAAAATCTATGACCGTGTGATTCATAAACGTTTGTGATATAACGCAATGTAATTTGTAATATAATTTTAGCAAATATTTGCAGAGTTTCGAAAATAGATAAAAATCCGATCGACTTCAAATAAATAAATAAATCAATACATTTGATTTGAAAATATCAATTAGAATTCCAACCCTTTGTCGATGCATTTCTGGTAGAAATTGATCATTTTTCATAAAAAATATTTGCATGGACACATGAAAAAAAATCCGAAAATGTTACTGGTGCTTTGCAATAATTATTACAAAAATCGAAACTTGCCAACGTTTGGACATTGAGGGTCCCAAATTTCGAAAAAAAAAATCATTTTTATGAATTTCGATGCTTTTTTAGACAGTATTTTGTCCTACCGTCTCTGACTGAGGAAGGCAATCGGGTCACGGTATTCAGACTCGTTGACAAGGCAGTTGAGAAATTTTCTGTTCAAGCCATAACCAGACGCATGTTGATGGTAATGGACACACGACTTGTTGAGGAAGCAGGATTGTCGAACGTAATGATTATCGATCTCGAGGTAAGCATGACTAGTAATCCAATTAAAAACATAAATCGTTATCTGTTATCGCGTGAGATTTTTTTTGTGAATCATATTATGTAAACAATTAATAGAAAACGAAATACCATCAGATGCAACGAAAAAAATATCTTTCAACAATTTCATCGAAAAATATATTCTCAATCGAGTTATGCAACGAATAGTTTAATACGAAATCATTTTTTTTAACTTTGGATTATTGGGTACAGCATTTATGAATAATACGAAAACCGAAAAACGTACCGTTCTCAAAAAACGCTCGAATATACAAAAATTCAAGAAACATACAATTTCTTGGCAATCAATCATATTTTAGAGAGTATAAAACATCGAAACGAAGATTTTTTTTTTCAAAAATGACTTCAATGCTGGAACAATAACTACAAAAAAAATTTCTACAAATATAAATACTGGAATATTGTTGAAATTCACTTGTTTTCAATGAAATGTAATGACATTAAAATTGCATAGGACTTGGGTTGAATTTGAAATTGAAGAAAACAAGGAATTTTATCAGTTTTCGAATGTCTCGGATTTCAGGGTTTTACAGCTGCGCATTTTGCAAAATGTAGTCCGACTCAATCTTTCATACGTCGTGCGATGCTCGCAACACAAGACAGCATGCCGATGCGTTTATATCGTGTTCACTATATTCACGTGCCTCCTTTCATCAACAACATTCTCAACGTATTTTATCCAGTTTTGAAGGAGAAATTGATACAGAAGGTTCGCTATGTTCTCTTTTAACAAGAATTACTAATAGTTTTAAAAAATTTTAATACGAGGAGTTTCACGTCGAGTTGACCCACATTTGATTCTGATCTGCATTTTGAGAAGCAATCCAGTATTTTTCGAATTCCCATGCACAAAAGTTTCGAAATAATCCAAATATCGTTTATCAGGAACAAAAAAAAATTGAAAGAATCAATTTTTTATACGCCCGGGACGCGCTACGTCGTTGACCTACATTCAGCGTGTTTTTAATTTGTAAAATTAAAGAATGAGCAAGTATTTTGTTTTATACATTTTCATCAAAACGGTGTCTTTTTGAATAATTCATCGTAACAGAACGAGGATCAAAAAGATCGCGACTGATAAGAGTCTGCAACAGTAGGTCACATCAAAAGATGAAATGCCTCGTACATAAAATTCGTAATGACTATATTTTTTTGTTTGGAGTTTGGTACATTCGTCCGTGATTCACGAGATGTACAATTTAAAAAAAAAAGGAATGTCTACTTTCACTGTTTAATACAGTTTAGATTACATACTGGTGGGGGTGAGGAATTGTATCCTTACATGGACAAGGACATTTTGCCAAATGAGTGGGGTGGCAAGGCTGGCACTTTAAAAGAACTTAATGGTGAGTGTACACTTTAACCTTTCGGATAAAACTTTTTTTTCCTCGCTAAAATGTAATGAGGAATTGATGAATGAATTTAGCAACGATTTTTCATTCGTCGAGTGATACGACATTTTTTTAGACTATCTCTTGATAATTCGTCGAGATCTCGTTGTAGAATTTGAGTCCTACTTTCGTCAATTCGAACGAAATTAAAAAAAAAATGATTCTTTTGAATAAAAGAAGAATTCTATCTCTTTTTTGTTGTTGATTCAATAACGACAGACGCATGGAAAAAAAAGATCGAAAAGAACCGTGATTGGTATCTTCGTGAGGAGAAGCTGAGTCGAACGGACGAGAAAGTACGATTGCCAACTTCGGCTTCGGCTCTGGCGAAAGAGCTCAGTGGGCTACAAGGATCTTTTCGTAAGCTCAATATCGATTAAACGTATCGAATGAAAGAGAAATACTGCCTAAAAAAATTAAGTTTTGTAATTGCTGCAAGAGCTGCACAAACTTTGAAAGTTTTCGCACACGCATGTGGTTTCGCATGAAAATTCCTGTCCGATTCACAAATTGAACAGGAACTTGAAAAAAAAGTCTCCAAAAAGCCACTAGCTATTGATTCTGACCGTGAATTCAAAGAATTTTTCGTACTTCTCGATGAGGACAGAATTGTCAAGAACTGTTGAAGGACGGAACAGTTATAATTATTTGTAGATAATGAAAACAGTGAAACGTGAGTAAAAATGTTTATAAAGTACAGAGTAATTTTAGTAAAAATATGAACCGATTGATAGCAGGCAAAAAAAAAGCTTGACATTAAGAATATTACAAATACTCTCAAAGAAAGAATAATCTCTTGAAAACAACGATTTCGAAAAATCGTCAACTATTTACTCTTTTGCAATGTTTATCGATAATAATTTTGTTGAACATTCTGTGACTCCCTGTTTCAGTTTTATTACGGAATCTTTGGATTTTTTTCTATGCATAGAATTATTGTTTTTAATATGAATTATCAAATAGAAATATGTTTGGCAGGTCATCGTAATATAGTGTTATTCGGATATGTTTATGACATCTATGTATTTTGACTTCATCGTGAAAAAAGATTTGTTATTAATAAAATGTTCGAGTTTATAAAAGAAATACCTGAAGCACATGGTTATGTAGAAGGAACGTAATCCTGTGAAAGTTATACTCAAGTCCTTTCCATATTTTTTATATAAATACATTTACAAACATATGTACCACTAATTTGTATATATATCGATCGTTTATTAAAGTTAAAACTCGGGTGGTATGAAAACTCGTACCGAATGAGTTCTCCTTGAGATGGTCTACCATCTGGTGAGAAAACTTTGAATCTCTGAACCCCATCGTTCTCAACGAGCACGTGCTCCTCCGATCGATTATTCCAATACCCATTTTTTGTATTGTAGAAAATGAAAATAATAAAAATTCATTCAGGACTTGGAATCAATATCTAAAAAAAAGACTGGGTTTCAAATTTCAGCCGCCCGCAATCTTTAGTTAAATTAATTCGCCAGTAATTTTCGGATATCATCAAACAAATTAATTTACTTTTGATCAACTAATTCAAACGAAAAAAACACACTTGAATGACTTTAATTGTGACAATTACAAGCGAAATGTCTTGTTCCCAAATTGCTTGATTCCTCATCAAATTGATACAAAAATTTCGCATATACAATCGATTGGTATTGAGGAAAAGGAAGATAATACTTTCGATGATAAATCAAAAATTTGTGTACCAACATCAAATGACCAGGAAACGGGCTCGTGAGACAGGTTCGCCCGATGGTGGCTTCGTTTAGATCCAATAACTCGATGCATCGACAAAGAGGATGAGAAAGAGAGCAAGAGAAAGAGAGAGAAAAATAAGGGTTGTTCTCTGGTGCATACACGCACACAGTTGCCATTGCTGCTGCTGTTACTGCTGCTGCTGCTGCTGCCCTACCGCACTATACCTGGCAGGCTGGATTGATTTTTCGTTCTCCGACGTCACACCGAACTTAGCATGCGCGAGCTGCGTCGAGGATGTGCAAGCATTAAACCAATAGCCCTAAATCTTCCTTAAAATAGATTTTATCATTTTTTTTCTCAACAGCCATAAGCAACGGGACGGTGATAACAAATGGAACTAATTAAAAAATACTGTCAAACAATGATGATATTCAAATTCGACAATATTATGAATCAACAGTTTTTGTAAACAAAAAACGATTACAGAAGAGTCTATGTTTTTTCTTGTTCATTGACAAAGTCAATTTTGACAGGACTTGTGAACGTCAATTTTCGTAAGAAGATAGTAATGAATAAAAACGAATGATTTTTTTTATTATTTATTTATCATTATATGTTACGAAATTTTACACGCTGTTTACATATGTTTCTTTTTTTTGTGATTGCGCCGGAAATGCACGATCCTGATAAAAATGTAACCGGATATTGAACTGAATATTGTTTTTATTGCAGAAAAAAATTTAACGGGGTCATAATGACAGATTGGGTTTGTCAAATCTCACTGACTTTGGCTCATCTCCATTCACCCTTTCCTACCCGATCGGACTTCCGGTTAACAGTTGAAGAACTTCCAATTCGCTTCGAGTTCTTTTCTGCAGAAAATTCCGCAAGTGCATTGCGCATATCGGATGAGACTTGAGAATACATCATAAGAAATATTTTTCGGGGTTAATGGAGGTCGATAAACGGAAAGATTGAAACTACCGAATTAGACTAGTTTTTCAACATTTTTTTTCTCACATATTAATCATCATTTTTCTATACGGAATGGTCTGTTTTCAAAGTTTGATGGAAAGAATAACAAAAATATTACACTCTGAAATTGATTATTCCGTGATCCGTTCAAACATCAATGTAATTGTGAAACAGTCCGACAAATATGAAAAGAAAAAAAAAACATTCATTTATAGTGGCTCAAATTGTTTTTTTCAATCATCAATTTTGGCTCTCTCCGAGTTGCTACCCTGAAATAATTGGCCCTAAAAGCGACGATGGGTATTCATGAACTCATGACCTACAAAAGGCCTCTCGTTGGAATTGCTAAAAAAAAGGGTACTTCAATCTTCAGCATTTCTCATCGGATGGCTAAAGATCAATTATTGACATAATTGTTCAATGGATTTGAATGTTTTTTTATCTCAATCTACGAATTTGAGAAGAGTTCAAATAATTACATATTTAATCTCTCTCCCTCTCTCTCTCTCTCTCTTTCTCTCTTTGCTGAATTATTATAGATGCTGAATTATTATAGTTTTTTTTGAGTATCAAGATAGGAACTTAGTTAAAAAAATGTATGAAGAATGGCGAATGAGATGAAAAATGAAAAAAAAATTGATGAACGTTGATAAAGCTCCGAAGGAGAATACTTATCGTGAAAAATTGTGTTTTGGCGGTGGAGAAACGTCTGATGGTGCGTGGTCGGGGGTGTTGGAACGGCTGGTTGCGGGGTCACAACGGGTTCATTCAGTGGCCTGTGTGCTTCACCGGGAACCTCTAGAGCTTTCTCTCTCTCTCTCTTTCTGTTTCTCTCTCACTCTCTATTTCTGTTTCTCTCTCTTCCTTCACCAAAACGTTATCCACAGGCTCAACACCGCGCCAGTAGGAGCAAAACGGCAGAGCAAGCAACAGCAGTAGAGCAAACCAGTAGCGAGAAGACGCGAAAAAGATCTACTGAGCAGAGACAGGCAAGCATAGAGGCAAGCAAGCTAACATCAATAAGAAAATAAACATAAATATATACATTTGTGGATGCAGATTCCATTTAATAAGGGATTTCATTTCAAGCCATTTTTTCGGCCCCAACTTGCTCTACAACGAATTTTAATTGAGTAAAAGTGAAAAAAAAAACAGATGCCTCTCGAAAACAAAACTCAAAGGTTCTTCACTTGAATCATCAATTGAAATTCTAAACCACGTTTTAAACTTAATTTCCTGTCATTTTCATTCAGGACACGATTTTGGTTAATAAACGAAATAAACAAAAACCAATAAAAAATATGGGAAAAGGGTTTTTCTTTGAGAAAAACATACAATGTGATTAAAAACCAATGAATACAAAAGTTTTGGAATATGACAATAGGCAGACCATTGTTTTTGTTTTTTTTTCGGTCAATTCTTTTCAAAGTTTTATTTAGATTCATAGAATCATTTTTGCATAAAGAATTTTAAATTTTAACAGAACCAGATTGTTGGCAATAAATCTAAAAAGCATCGCACGCGCTCAGATAGTCGACGTGTTACGAATTTCTATAGATTTTTTTTTTCGGAGCCGGTCTAATGAACATGATTTTTCAAATTATGTTTAATTTTCGAATTTAGAAATGCAAGTATCGGAAAAAGTGAATATTAAAAGTATTTGTGTATAGAAATGGAAGAGATAGGAGTGTATGAGAAAGAGAGGAGGCAATGAGAAGAGTGATGACGACAACGAGTGACGATAGGAACCTACAGAAGCGAAACCGAACCAGTCTGCGTTCGTCCGCGATCCCGTTGAAACCGCGACATCGCCGGTGTGTTTCGTCGAACGCTATCTCTCTCTCTCTCTCTTTCTTCCTCTCTCTTCCCTCGCTTCTCATCCTTTATTTAAACAACATTTAACGAAAACGTGCAAAACAATATTGACATTTATTTGGATAATAACCACACGAACAAAAATATTTGTCTGCACAATATTTTCTGACATTTTCGATAATTGCACATCGACTGCATCGCGGTAATTGCATTCGAGATCGATTCGTGGTGTCGTGTGGATTTTTGTTCTTCAATATTTTTACTGTGTCACAAACGATCGATTAGACTTGAATACGATTTGATTGTGTTTTTCTTTCCTCTTCTTATTGACAGGTTACATATTCGTTTCGTCGATGTCATTCATTTTTTTTCATCTCAAATCTTTGTGTTGCTTTTTATTGATAATTTAATTGAAAAGTGCCTTCCATTTTTCGTGGTTGTTCGTTCTCGACGCTAAATTACAGTATTTTTTTTCGTTACACACGACGCAAGACACGCTCGTAACACAACAAAGTGCGCAGAAAGAAACTGCTATTGTACCCAAACCATGAGAGCTTTCTTATCCTCGTGTATTACATATTTGTATAGATTTCGATAAACTCAGAGACAAGAGGACGTAACGATTACTCATTTCTCCATTAAAGTTACGCCCTTTTTGTCTCGTATCATCGATTTATTCATATTGCTGCAGTTTCTTCATTCACATATATATTTACACCTGTATTTATGTACATGTGCCGATAAACAGTAACTCTGTGTGCGGTCGCATTGGATATTATAAAAGGGAATCCGTTCACGTGTGTATTTTAACATGACAGCGCGATCTGTCGCTTCGAAACCGTGACAGCGCGCTTCCCGGCTTCGATTTGACAGCTGCAACAAGGTGGGTAGCAAAATTTCCTCTTTTCCTTACCAAACGACTTTGATTATCACCATAGAACATCCATGTCTTTAATGAAGCTCGTGATTATATTAACTTTTACGTTTGTGCACCATTTTTAACATTTTTCTTTTATTTCTTTTTTTATATGATGAAAAAACTTGGCCGTCGTTTTTTTTCACTGTGTTACCAAAACATGTTCTTTTTTTAAAAATGATTCTTCTATTTGCAGCATCGCATTTGATGAATTTTTTCATTCGTCTTACTGATACTTCGTCTTTAAGAAATTAAAGATCTTCCAGGGAAATGTCACTCCCTCCTTCGTGTTTGATTTAGTGATGATTTGTTTTTTTTTTATCTTTCAACCTACGATTTGTACTCGGATTTTGAGTCTACTATCATGGAACGTGGTGGTGAATATTTGATACGAGTGTAGAGAAAAGCGTCAGGGGTGCGGTTTCGATGGAGGTGTCCCTGGTGCACGTCTACGTCACGGGACGTCACCCTCTGAAAATCTTGCGCCCGCGTCCTACGGGACTATATAGAAACTTGGAAAATTCTTGTAAAAGGATGAAGCACAGTCCTTTGTAATGCACAAGCGGAACAACATCGTTGAAATAACATTTTTTCAGCAGTTTTTTTAACAGCGAGTAAATATTTCATTTTTTTTGTATGAAAAAAATGATGAGAACGGTACACGTTGCGATTTTAGTTTGTAATTCAACTGGCGTTATTTTTGTTTCTTCCGTAAATTGTCGTTTCTCTAAACGTGCGCTTGGAGAGGGATAAAAATTCTCTTTGAAGCCTACGGGGGATGATGGCGCCTGCATAATTTGTTTGAAGTTCATTTCCTCCGGATCAAGAGCTGCGGAAATTCAACAAAATAAAGAAAATATATTTTTCAGTCTGCAGAAAGAGTTTCCACGAGGCGCAGTAGGCGGAGGGGGGATTATGTTGTTTAACGGACGAAGGGAGATTTCCTTGAATGGTCAATTTTTTTTCCTGATTACGAGGGATCTCCGGTCTGTTCGAAGGAATGAAGTTTTCATTTTTTATTCGTACTCCTGCTCGCTGGCTCCGCTTTTGTCGAATGAATGAAAAATGTGGGCTCTGGGAGCTAAGAGAGAGAGGATGATAAGACGAGTGAGAGACAAATCGTAGGGAAATTTGAAATCATTTTTTTCACTTCCATTCTGTCCGCTAGATTGGAAAGAATTTTATTTTACGAAAATTAATCTGGCAATGTTTCTGCGTCATGAAATAATAAAGAGGAAAGGAACTAGTTGGAACTTTTTTTTTGCATTTCTCTATATAAAGAAGATCGAATGAATATCATGAATCACTTTCACGTAAAGAAGAATAAAAAATATTAGCTATAACGTAAGAGCTTTCGGGGCTTATTTGATTCATCGGTTCTTTCCTCCCCGAAGCTTCTACGATAAAATCAATTGCAAATACACAAATAGCTTCCCATAAAATACTTTGACGACCTGAAATTTTTGTTGCAACATAAAAGCCTGTGCTTCTCTGATTAAAAAATTCACCCAATACTTCTCTTACCCTCTAATCAATTTTTTTTTTTTTAATTTTCCGTCTTCTTTCTACTATTTATTTCGGAGTATTTTACGAGAGTCTTTTACGAGAGCATAACTTCATTCACATAAACCAAGAGTTACTGTAATGAAACCTTAATTATTACATTAATTAATTGATTTAAAAAAATCGAATTCAAACATTTCTATCTCCGTGGCTTTTAATCTGAATCCTATAAACACTTGCGGGAATTAGTTAGTAAAAAGTGGTCTCTTACACGATTAAATTCTCGTGAAGTCTCGTTCAAAAAGTTTCCATTTCCTTTTTTTAATTTGAAAAAGTACAGATCAATTTTTAACGTCATGACCCACTCTCATTGGCTCATCAACAATGCAGTTTTTTTTGCATTAGGATAAAAAGTATGTCACTGCATACAAAAAACCATTCAATAAATATACGAACATGAATAGAGTTGTTGAAACAGTTTATTAATTCGACATGGTGCGTTGACCAATTTGTTTGTATTCGTCTTTAGAGTTTAAGGTCAATGAGAACAAGTCGTTTTAATCGGTGGCAAGTGCATCAGGTTTCTTTAGCAATGTCGATTAGCTTCGCTCGTTTTATTAGAACGTGCATACACTAGTGAGTTTACAATAGTCTGCTTAACTCGAGTTGTACGATATACTTTGAAGCAACGCAATATAGATACACATGTGATGTATGCTGTAGTGTCGCTCGTAGACTTCGTATGTCAGTCCGCGACGAGATATTCGTTCGTTCGCGTCATTCAACCGTGCTGACTATTATTATGTAAGAGTGAGGCGATGTACTGTGTGTCCATCTGCACTTACGTATTTGAGCTCGTAACGTAACCGTAATTACGCTCGAGCTGTGTAATTCAGGTGCAATGTAACATTATTAAGGTTCCAATACGCCAGAGTGAATGAGAATGACGAAAAAAACCTTCTGAATTCGTAGTGAATTTGTTGTAAAATTCAAAAATTGATTTAGGAGTAACAAAAAAATTATATTGATTCTGCTAATTATGAAATTCTGTTAAAATCACAATTATTCTCTTCGGTGAAAAGCAGTTAATAGGAAAGATATTTATTTTACACTCGAAAACGTTCGAGTTAGAAGAAAACAATTTCCGGTAACCCTAATCAGTTTTTAATTACCTTCAGAAGTTGATTTATTTGAACTGCCGACTAGGAGAACATTTTTTGAGTCATCAATTCGAAAATTAATCAGTTTTCATTAGTAATAGCACTAATATCGTAGAAATATAGGAATAAAAGGTTTGAGCGACGACGAGAATCGACTGTGGCTTTTTTGCTGAGCTTTCAAGCCGCAGAGGCTAAGGGCATCAGCGGCTCAGGGTGAAATCGATGCTCCGAATGACGCGTTCTATACACGGAGACCCCAGGTCATTTGCACTAAAATACATGAACGTATATATCTCTTTATATATAAATATAAACTTTCACATAAACACACAGACATGTATATTTACGACCACGAAATAAGAAGAGAGATGAATTTTATATGAAACGTTCAATTGACCTTTGAAATTATTTGTAATCACAAATAATATTTGGCCAATTAAGGTAGTACTCGTGTCAAAATGTATTTTTCTAACAAAGTTAAAAAAAAAAATTGAGAACAAATTTCGCGCACTATTACGAAGCTATGTTCAAAATTTCAAAAGAATTCAACGTCTCGTACTCGAGATATTGTCAATCCAAGATTGTTCTGTTTTACACGCGTTTTTATGGGGTGCAGTAGCAGGAAAATTCACATTTCGCGAAATAACTTCGAAACTTTTCTACGGATGTTTTTTTTTTTTTTTTCCTCAATTACAGAGAACCATATGACAAAGTTTGTCTAGAAATACCAAGATTTTTGACCGTTTAGTTTCCCTGATACAACGATATAAAAGATAAGCTCTGTGCGATATAGCAAAAGCGGTTATTTCTTAAACTCGAAACTTCATATTAAACTTTTTCTCCAAAGTTTGTAAGTTTTTACATTCATAAAAGACATAAAAACTCATATTACTGAATTATTCAGTAAGTTATTTCCAATTTTTTGGAAATGAACTGAAGAGTTATCTTTTAAAGGTGACTGTCGCGGAACTATCACGTTGATATGTACAATTTATTAAATACAAATAAATATTTATATATTTTTTTCTGAATCCCTGATGATGGTGAAACATCAATCGAAACTCAGTAAACAATAGAGTCCCCTGTGTGGACCGGGGTTTTCCCCAGTTTCCCTTCGCGCTCTCAACAAATTCGATAAAGTGGTGCGATCCGCGAAGTAATGTTGAGGCACTCTATCAGCGCGGAGAGAGAGGGAGAGAGAGAGAGAGAGAGAGAGAATGAATGAATGAATCACTTTATTATGCCCCTAAAAAAATTTCGAGAGAGAGAGAAAGGGAGAACTCAAAAACAGATTTGCCTTTTTCTCGTACTTTCTCGGTATATTTCAAAAAAACTAAAAGTTTAACCATATTCTCCGAGGATAAGAAAAAAAGTATAACTTTTATCTTTCTTCAAATGTCAATCTTCTCCGAAGAAAACGTGCCACATCGTTTTTACGGATTGTCCCACAATATTGGAATGAAATATAGACAATTTTCTTGTTGGTTTTGTTTTTTGAAAAATAGACAAAATCACACGTATCTATCGTTGTGAAAAAATGTTGGTCGTCAGTCTTCATTCAAGGGGATATACCGGAATGTTTGATGTATATTTGTCATGTAAGGCACATGAACTTTATGTACAATGCTCGTATACGTTTATGGGGAATTTAAAGTCTTTTTGAAACTCTTTCACCTTCTGATTCGTTTGCATTTTTGATATTTTTTTCTCCATAAGAAAAAAGTATATACATATTTTAGCATTTTCTGATTCTTCGCAGGCAGTTGAAGTTTGAACGGTTTCCTTCACCTTTTCTTTTTGTTTTTAATTAAATAGTTCAGGTACAACTTTCATTTCCAAAATATTGGATTCCTCACAAGAGTTTATTTACGTTCTATATTTTTGTTAACATCGAGGTGAATTTACATAATTTTTAAACCGAAGTGTAAGTTTTTGGAATTGTGACCACATTTCCCATCGTCGTCCACTTAATTACTCAATCATTCTTGTTGTAAGATTGTTGTGAAGCAAGAAAACTTTACTGTCTGGGAAACTGAAAAAACTTCTGAAATACCTATCCGTTTATTTTTGGAAAAAAGTGTATGAAAAAGGTATACAAATCAAAAAAGGTCGGAGTTTTGGAATGTGAAGGAGACGAAATGGAATGTGAAATGCTCCATATTTTTATGGAAGCGATGCCATGCATGGAAAACGACTTGCAATTTTTCATTTTTTTTTATTCTCTCCATCTGACAAGTAACTGAGTCGTAATACGAGAGAAAATCTCTCCTCGAAAGTGCGTTAATTCTCCCCACTTCGTAACCCAAAGTTGTACAAAGATTTTTAAATCATTTCGATGCGCACGCACATCGCTCACGTAACTTCACTCTTCCCGCCTTGTACGGGACGATTACAAGGCTCGTTAATTACCTTCGCATCTCTATGTCTATATACACATCAAAGAAATTAACAGGTGACGATACGCGAGCAGGTCACATGGGATCATATAATTTTGTGTTATTCCCTTGTGTTCAAAAATTGTTGTTAAGCTCCCGAGAAATCGATTGAATATAAAAATCACTTTTGAAAACGTTATTGTAGAAAAAAATGCGACCATAACTGCTTCCAATATTTTTCATGATTCATCTTCGATATTCTTCTTCTTTTTAATTATTCCGAACTTTCGTATCATTAAGGATAATTATTCAAAGTACTTTTTTGGGCATGAAGATTTTCAAATGATTTTGGGAAAAGTAATAAATATATTAAATAAACATTTGTTTATTTTCAACTGTTATGATCAAATGGCTGAAGTGTTGTATCACAATGAATATTCATGGTATAAAAGGATTTATTATTCATTCATTGTATATATTATAATATCGGAAATTTACGAAGGTATTTTGTGGAAAATAATCATTTACGAAGAGAAATTCATGATTTAGTTTCAGACGTTGTGGAAAATTGCTCGAGGTATTACGTTCGAATGAATATTAATAATTTTGAATTATTCAGTATATGTAATATTTTAATAATTGTTGATGCAATTTATACAAATGTGGCTACACATGAAAGGGACGTATCTACCATAGTTTTTACGTTACGCATCAGAGGTCGAGGCTTTTTTTATGAAAGCTATAAAATCCTTGCCTTTATGGGACTATTTACTGATTGCTTTTCCCTCTTCGCAAGTTCGCACGTCTAGTGACACTCGTACGAAAGTTCGCGTTCCATTCGACGTACGTGAACCCCATTGACCCTTTCAGAAACTCTTCGTTTCCCTCTCGGTTTCACACGAGCATTATTCCACTTCGTGCCATTGTATCCTCACCTTTGTATTAAGTGAGTGGTGCTAATGCACGTAATTCTCTTTGTATTGAAACAAAAATCTCATCAATTTTTTTTCCATAAATCGATCGTGAATTGTGTAAAATATGGACATTGAATTCTGTTGAAATAGAAATCATTATTTATTTCAAGATCATTAATAAGATATCGGTCATTTATTATTTATTTTTGTCGATCAATATTTACGTATTTACGTTGACACAAAAAAGGCCCATGGAAATTATCATTGACCCTTCGTTGACACACTGTATCGATTTGTTTTCGTTGAAATAAATCAGGAGTACATTTAAAACATTCCACAATATTTGTGTTTGATTAAAATTCGAAAAATATCACATCGAGTTGTTCCAAAAAAAGATCGAAAACATTGACTTTCGGAAAATTGAACATTTTATTAAATAGATCATAACTTTTTCGTTTTCAATAATACCTCCAAATTCACTATTTTTCATGTTAACAGTATTTTCAAAAATGTATAATAAGGCAAACCGTGGCGAAAAAACGTCCGTTTCAAATCTTTTTGTGTCTCCGTTCATAACATACAGAACTTTCAACGATCCCACTCACTTTATTCCGCCACGAGCCAAGGGCCTGAATATTTTCCATCGTGGCTTCGGTTGATCGATATCTTGCTGGCGTAAGCATTTTTTTTTCCTCCCGTCGATCCATAATATTCTACCGAAAGATTCCCGCGGGCTATCGAACTGAAAAGACTGATCGTTTAAAAACATCTACATAGTGCGAGATTTCTGAGCTCGGGCGGATCAGTATCACTATAAAAAATAAGCTGCAAGAATGTTGACCCGTTCAGGGCTGGCCAACATGCGATGGTGAAAAAGAAGCTTTTTTAACCCCCTGTAACGTTGAACCCGACGGCGTTCTGCAATGCGCCAGCGTCAGTCGACATATATACATAGTGTTCACCATGCAACCGAGCATCGCCTCAATAACGAAAATCCCCGTGAGTTCGATTTTTCTCGATTTTTTTAAATTTATTTATGGAACAATGAATTTAGTTGAGTTGAAATGAAATGAAACCAACGTTTCCAACTTTTTTTTTGCTGTACGAGAGAAAAAGTTTAGTCTTTAAAATTTGAAAATAACTTTCTTGAGACTGATAAAAAGTCATTGTATTTGCTCAGCAACGTTTAGACAGTTCATCATCTCGAAAAGATTTTCCTATTTCCTAGACAGTTGTTGAAGGGCGCGATACAAGAATTGATGGGACAGGGAAGGAAATACAGCTCAGATAGCAACCTTGCGATTCATCCTTTTGAATTCGAAAATTTAAGGTACTAGTCTCGCTACAGTCACGTTTAAAAGTCAACTCTCTGGTTAATGTTTAATAGCTTCTTGTATAATCCAATAATAATAAGTTTTTAAAAGTTACTTGGATGTAGAAACATGTAAGGTTTTGGGAAAAGTGTCAAATACGTTTTTTAGAATTTGAGAAATGGTTACTTTTTTCATGTTCAATACCCAGAGCTGTGTATCGCTGTATCCCGGAAACTAAAGAGTCAAAACTCTTCATTTTTTCACCAAAAAAGTTCCGAAGTTATTTCGTGAAATGAGGATTTTTCTCCTGCTCCTCATAAGAGAGGTCTTGAGAATGATGTGATTTGCATAACTTCCTATTCTCCAAAGATAAACAATTAATTGGAAAAATGTTCAGGTTTGGAAATCGCCCGAGAAATAAATAAATGTGCAGTTTTTATCTTTTTGTTTAAAACTTTTCTACAGTTCGTTAAAAATAATGCGAAATGACTTCGATCTAGTTTCGAAGCTAAAGGTACACAAGTATTTAGCAGTAGACATAAAGGTTTGCCTGCATAAAAAAAACTTTTTTTTTTCTGTGCAAAAAACGTGCCTAAGTACGTTTACATCGTTTATACTTAGGCATTTTATTTCGAATACACCTTTTAAAGCTTTTTATCTCGACAAAAAGTTTTAATATGTGTATTTACCATATAAATATATAACATATGATGGATGGTAAAGGATTATTTTTATTATGTAAAAAATCTTTCTATATATTTCACCTCGAAGATATATGTACTTTGTCCAGGGTTGAGGCCGCAGTTGCACGAACCCAACGAAGCTTATCGACCCCCTTTGACTCACCACCGATAACACAACTGTCCAGTCTTTGCGCACTCAAACACAGGGACTCACTTACTGCGGCAAAGCCTTTGTCGTTTACACCCATATCGCATGCCATTTTTTTTATTCCCATGTCCATACATATTTATTTATACGTATAAAGCTTTCGCGGTACCAACGAGACTTACGTTTCGTCTCCACACCTTTTTCCTTTGGGTAAACGATTTTTTGGTGCATGCAAACACTACTGGCAAAATATTGAATAATATAAAATAGAAATTTGTTCAATCTCGATGATCCGTAATAAATTAAGGGGTCAAACGGCCCTCGTTGGACCAAGAATTCGTTCAATTCGTAAACGGAGCTAACAATATTTTTTTGAAAACACGTGAAAATGCACAAAACTGTACAGTTTTTGTTATCAACATGTCGTGTGTCTGGTGACCTTGAACCCCACAATTTTCAACGAGTTGTTCGGTTAGCATAATTTATTTCACACGCACGTGTACCCCGCAACACTTCGTCAATGCGGTAAAATGAAACAGAACTTTGTTTTTTCAGAGTTTCATCGCATTTCTCGGTTAATTATTCAGTAGAGTTGCATTAAAGGGCATTTCACGGTAACATTCAATTTGCTCATTTGTGTTGACGATGCAAACTAATGAATAAAACATTCCGAAGTATCAGAGTAACCGAATTATTATTACTTTACAAAATTAATAAACAATATGTAATGAAAAAACGATAAAAAGCGATTTCCAAATAATTTATGGAATCTTTTGACATTTAAACGATTAAAAATATTGAATTTGAAAGGATTAAAAATTTGTCCTATAGTGAAATACTTTTAATCGAAAAAGTGGTATTTTTAATAACCAAGTTGTTTTCTCGTCACATGTTTTGTTTCTCGTCCATAAATTCGATTCGTGACCAATGTTTAATACCCTATTAATTATGGTGAGCAATTATATAAACAGAGTCTAAGAAATAGTCGAAACGACCGAACTGTTTATTTTCCTGGAAACGTAATCGTTGGAAATTCGAAATATAGTCAAGTTGCCTTCTGGCTTCGTGATGGTCAGCGGGTTATTGATCACATTCATGTCACCGTTGTTACACGATGAACGTAAGATATTAATCGGCCGTTTTAACGCGAGGATTTTATTTTTTTCTAACGATATTGTAAAAAAAAAAATCCTTGTTTTTTATGATTTCTTCTTTGTCTTCAAGGATTTATTGATTAATTTCAATCATATAGTGCATAACTATTGATTTCATCCTGATTCATATGATTTGTGTTTCAGGGTTAAGATGAAATGGTTGAGGTTGTGAAAGTTCGATTCTAAATATAGGGAGGACGAGGAAAGCCCCTGGGTCAAATCAATAGTCACATTTTATATATGTATATTATGTATATATTGTGTGATAAATCTGTACCATTATATTCCAAGTAAATTGTGTCTATATAATCGTATATACATATTGTATTCAACCGAAAATAGTTGATCCCTTCAAATGATTCGAAACACGCCCACTCAACTCATTTCACTATATTTCCTTAGTCTATCCATCTCCAAAGTTTGATCAACGCTATTTTTTTTCTGACTTCTTTCATCCACATTCCCTATAGTTACAATTGAATGAGTTTCATTAGCAACGATGAGCAGGTTAAATAATGCTCGATTTTCATTTCTTTGAAACAATCACACGTGATAATGTGAATCAACTTTTTTCAAGGCCTAAATTGAATTCCCCAGTCCAAATTGAAGGCTTCAAGAGGTCAAAAAATAGGATTTTTAAAGAATATTCTCATTTCATACTATCACTTTTTATCAATCATTTCTAAACTTGATCTAGACATTTTTTTGGTGTTAATGACGTTGAGTCATTAACTCAACGGAAAAGTGTAATTCATTAAACTTGTCATTAAGTCTAAATGCTATCCTCCAAATTATTATTTTTTAATTGATACGAGAAATGAAAAAATTCTTTATTTTACGAAAACTTCGAGCCTTGGGTATTTTTTTTTGTCAACAGATCGAATGTGGTGGTCGTGTATACCGATAGAACGAGAAGCTGAAGAAGAAGAAAAAGACGAGGAGGAGGCGAAGGAGACAAGAGATAGAGGAAAAAGGTCAACATCGAAAGTTTATACTGAGGCGAGAGCGCACAAGGAAGATTTGGTTAAATCGTCCAGACTGGCACGTGAAGGAAAATATTTGATAAAAAGGGGTGATTGTCGGTGATGGACAATGAGCAACCCCATCAGGAGCTGGTCAAGTGCGTCGTTGTGGGGGACACCGCAGTCGGCAAGACCAGGCTGATTTGCGCAAGAGCTTGCAACAAACACGTGTCACTGTCTCAATTGCTCACCACCCACGTGCCCACCGTCTGGGCCATCGACCAGTACCGAATTTACAAGGACGTAAGGCACCAACACGACTCCTTCAATGGCTTCTATACATAACATTTGATTTCATTGATAAAATCCCAACTCTGTACTTTCTTACCTTCAAACCTTTCTAAATCATTTAACAACATACCAAACAGACAAAAACATTAATTCCAATTTTTTGACTTCTGGAGCAATAAATTATTCATTTTTGTTGCAGAAAACACAAATCTCTAGATTTTTGCTTCTTAAAATAAAGTGTATCGTCGAAAAAAATCATTTCGAATGTCAAAATATAAAGTATATAAATTTTCGATGATTTTTATTCATTATTTTCAATACTTCTCTCTAGAGAATTGTTTTAATCAACTAGAGATAAAATTTTACTATTTCGAAATGTCAAACTGTTCGATTTGCAATAGAATAACTATTTTTAGGTGTTGGAAAGATCGTGGGAAGTAGTCGACAATGTGAACGTTTCGTTACGTCTATGGGACACTTTTGGCGATCATGAGAAAGATCGACGATTTGCTTATGGCAGGTAATTCATGAAAATTTTGAAATAACTTTCTTTTTCTATTTTTATATATCAATGATAATATTATAATGGTATTTGGTCTCTCGTTCGTCAGCAATTGAAAATAAAAGACAACAAATAAAACAAAGCAAATCGATGAAGTCTGTAGACCTTTTGTAGTCCCCTTGGAGAAATCCTCAACTTGCCATTAAGTCTTGAACTTTCTGTGTCCTGATTTTGTTTTGTTTTCATGTTCATTTTGATTGCTCCATTGTTTTGAGGCTTAACGTATGACCTTAAAATTATTTATTACATTTATTGCAATGTGTGTAGATCGGACGTGGTGCTGTTATGTTTTTCAATAACGAATCCGGTCTCTCTGAGAAATTGCAAAGCCATGTGGTATCCGGAAATTCGACGATTTTGTCCACAAACTCCGATCCTACTCGTTGGCTGCAAAAATGATCTTCGTTACATGTATCGAGACGAAACGTATCTCAGTTACTTTCGAGATCGCAGCCCTTTCGTGAGGCAAGTGTTTTCAATAATTAACTAAAAATCTGATTATTTTTATCAAAAATTGCAACGTCAGGGCATTTTGCAAAATCTTTTGAATGGAATTTTTTATTTTCTTAATATGAATATGATTTTTTTTTGTTTCACTATGAAACTCTCAAAGATCGGCCATTTGAATGATTAAATTGCATTTTATGTTTGATATTTAAATATTCGATTGAATAATAAATGAAATAATCGATTGCTAATGTCGAATTTGTACGAAGATAATTGTCGTTAATATTGAACAATAAAAACATTTCAGGGCGACTCGTAAAAGCGATCTTGTGATGCCAGATCAGGCGAGAGCAGTGGCCCGAGAACTCGGTGTTTCTTATTACGAGGCGAGTGTATTTACTTATTATGGTGTGAACGAGGTCTTTGAAAACTCGATTCGTGCTGCACTCATAGCACGACGACAACAAAGATTTTGGATGACGAACCTCAAGAGAGTCCAGAGGCCTCTTCTTCAGGTATAATATTTTAATGAAAAAAAAATTCAAAAATAAATCTGCCCAAATGACTAGAAATATTGTACATGGGAAATAAAATATGAAAATAAGGAGAAAGTTTCAAAAATCTGACAGTTTTGACAGTTCACAATATTCTCAATTTATCAAATTACTGAAATAGCGAATGAACGGTTGAAAGAATTAAATAATAACGTGAAAGTTTTTGTATAGCTTCGTAAAAACGTTTGTTCGATTCTTTCTGCCTATTTGTTTTTCAAGGCGCCATTTTGTCCGCCAAAACCAATACCACCGGAAGTATGTCTCGCCCCAAGCTCCTATGAAGAAAACATGAAAACTTTGTGGATGCGACCGGTTCACACGGATGTGAATCTCATTGCTGGCAATTGTTCTTTCTCGGCCCATCGTTGTCTACTTGCTGCAGCATCTCCTGCTTTTCATCGTCTCTTTTCAATGGAACTAGTACAAGAATTAACACCGCGAAGTTCTAGTGAATCGAGCATGGTAAAGATTTATTTTATATTCTCTAATATTTCGATATCCATTACTTTGCCTAACATTGTTGGGGATTTAAATACTTTTTTTTTGCAGGTTAGCACTTTTGGGGAAGCGACAGTTGGCGATTTTAATGATGACACCGAGTGCCTCATACGCAACGATCAATCGAAATCTGCTAAGTAAGTAGTTTTTTAACTCTTCTGCAAACACAAAAGAAAATTTCAAACGATTTTATGATCGTTTGATCGATTTTTTCATAAAATTTTGATTTATTACAAATTTTGGTAAAAATATGTTTGATGAAAAAAAGTAGTTACGATTCGGCTGTTCTGTTTGCAGAAAGACAAATTCGTGTTTTCATTTTTTTCTTGTCGAACGAAATCTCGATAAAATTGAAAAAAAAAAAATTCATTGTATTTTTCAATACTCAGAGTCTGGGAACAGCTGAAACGAAGATCGAGTTTCCAAGTTTTACCAACGATGGATAACCAGAGAAAACCAGCAGGTGCAATGAGAGAACTCAGTCATCCGGCGTTTCAAAATATTCGTGTAACTCTTGTGAGTATGTGATTAATTTGGAAATTCGTAACGAACGTAAAAAGTGACTAGGATTAATTTTTCATTCGCTAACATTTCAGTTGCATCGTGATACAAACTTGTTATTTATAAATTTTTTCTCAACCATAATACGAATTCGATGAAGAATTCCACAAGAAAGAAAAAACGAACATAAAGCATTGAGACACAGTTCATAGAAATGATTATTCAAAATATAAAAATTGAAAGAATCTGCTCGAATGAAAAACTAACGTAATATTTTCAGAGTATTTTCTGTTGACGTTTTAACTATTTGTTTTTATATAATAACTGCATAAAAATGTTTGAAATAGTTGGATCTTTTGCACGTAGATCTTTCATTTCAAGGGTTTTTAAGCAAATCCTAAAAAATATCAGATTGTTGAAGCATTTGGCTTTGTCTGATGTCTTTAATGATTTAGAAGAATTTAACTAGAGACACAGTACGAGTATTTTGTACAAGGTAACGTACGACATACATAACGTTTTCAATTGAACGAGGCCAATTGGAAGCTCGTAGGTTCAATAACAGATTGATTATAGCTTAATCAAACATTCACTGTCGTATCTAGTTTCGCTTTCGTTTAAACTCGCGTTGCACTTTGTAATTCTTCTGTTTAGCTGTGGACATGAGTCTTTGCAATCGAAGCACTTTTGTCGCGTGCTGTTTCGTTTCAACTCTCTATTTTGTACTTTAATTTCTTTCGTCTCTGTCTAACATTTTTTTTATTTTTAAATCTCTCTCCCTCTCTCTCTCTCTCTTTCTGTCTTACTTATCAACAGAATCATTCAATGCGTGTTGAACCGACTGAAGGTGCCACTTAACTAAATTAGTTTTAACCATGGAATAAACGCATCAAGTGCTTCTTGACCGTGGTTCACTCACAAATAGCCGCTTCGAGTGCAAGATCATTTATTTCATTCCTCATACAACGCTTTTTTTTGACACGGGAGATATTTGTTGTTCGTCACATTTAATTATGACAACTTGGATTTGTATAATGAAAATATTGAGTCGCGTTAATGATTTGATGACTGAGGATTTTTTTTCGCAAGTAGGAGAAACTTGTATTTGTATTTTCGATCAATTTTGACGAATCTTTGTTCACTCCTTTGCTGAGGGTTTTCTTTTCACAGCATAGTCTGTAGTGAGTCGAAACCACAGTTGCTTTGTAGTTACAAATTCGTTGCAAATTGGTTTTCGATTATTTTTTCAAGAATTTTTTTCCTGGGTTTTCCTACTTCATAAAAAACTGCAAATTTGCATTGAAAAAACACGAATTTTTTCGTAATCAAAGTCAAAAGGAAATTACGTCGTTCGAAAAAACCAAAAAACTACAATTTATCAATAATTTTATTATCGTTTCAGGCCGAAAATTCGAACGGAGTTCAGCAGCCGACGACGGTAGTGACACTGTCAAAATTGATAACACCACAAGCTCTTCAGCAATGTCTGCAATTCATATACACCGGAAGTTTGGATAAAAGATATCACGATTTGCAGGTTAGTTTGAAAAGTTGAATGTAAATTAAATGATCGACGATAGGGAAGAAAAACTTTTAAAAAAATGACACGAATCGACGTGGATAGAGTTCCAGTAGATTTGATTTATTTCTATCGGGAAATGACAAAATTGCGAGACTACGAAATTTTTTTTCTCTCGTAAGTAGCTATTCGAGCGTGAGATAATTTAACTAACGCGGATCTATTCTTTCAGACAGCTCATATCGGTCTTCTGCTGGTTAGTATTACTTTTTGTTTTTCGTGATAAACGATGCGTCCTGGTACGTAGAGAAAAAATCATTTTCGCGTCATTCCAACGATAAAAATTTGTTCATTCAAACAATAATAGTCAACAGAGACCGAAATAATGGTAATGTAACAAAATTTCCTTTGACACAATATGCGCACCAGAATATTCAAGAAAATTGCCAAAATCATTCAACGATATTCTGTCGAGGGTATTGTGTCAAAGGACATTGCATCGTCATACCGAAATAATCCTTTTGCAAACTTCGAGGGTTTCATTATGAATTAATTAGTATCGCAGTCTCGCATCTCGTACGTGTTCATCATCGAGCATGATCTTCCTCACATCAAATTTCACTGAACGATATTCAATTCATAGCAAACTCTTCCATGTCTTCGTTTCGCATCATTTATAATCATCGACTATGTATTTTTCATGTTTATTTTGAAACAATTAATACATCGATAATTGATCACGCACAATTCATGCCTGGGCACACGAATTAGTTCGACGAAGCAATTCAATTTCCCTTTCTCTTTCTCTCTTCCTAAATAATTCATTTTTGTTAACAATCATTTTACAGCTTCCGATCCTTCCAGGATTTCTCGTCCATCAAAACCTTTTATGTATACTCTCAATCGTTCTTTTCTGGATGTTTTTTCCGTTCATTGATTACCAGACAACTATTTTGTAGTGACCGCGGATTGAGCGCCAGATAAAAATGTGCATCTTTTGATCGAATCTTTGAAATTTTTTTTTCTTTTTTACCTCCAGGTGTATTATGTCAAATCGTATGTCATTTTGAATGAAATCAAACAAACATAATCAGCATCTCAGTTTGCCCAAATGAATAACTTCGTCATATCAAAAACATGGATAAAATAGGAGAAATGGGTGTTAAAATAATTGACTAATTTGGAATTGGATTCACAGGAAATTAGGCAAGCTGCGGAGTTCCTTGAATTGCCACAACTGATGATGGTTCTTGAGAGTATACCAGCGAGACCACAGTTCATGAATAGCGATCTCAATAATCAATACAAACAAGTGGTGAGGCAAAGGCTCGAAGACATTTGTCTGGAGCAAGGTACAGAAAAACAAAAACAAATTTGTTCATCTTTTAAGTGGTTGTAAATAATGTTTATCATTGTAGCTGAAGTTTGAGAGGAACGACCTTCCAATTATTTCGAATTAAACTTTCGATTAATTTATGATTAGCAGGTAAAATCAAATTTATTTCATCATTTTTCAGGTTTATTTGCCGATGTAATGTTCGAACTCGATGATGGGAATATGCCAGCTCACAGAGCTATACTGACTGCCAGATGTGACATGATGAAGGCAATGTTCTCCGGAGATTTTCGTGAAAGCAGTGCCAAAGTTGTAAGTGTTGAAAAAATTAATTGAAATATTGTCAAAATTCTCGTTACGGTTCCAAATTTCATTTTAATCCTTATATTTGATTTTATTTTGTATCCACAATACACGGAGAAAATGCATCTGTTCCGTCAAATAATATTCCAAATGTTTTTTGTACATAATATCAGAATTTAGATAAAAATTACTGCGAGGCGTAGAAATTTCCACTAAATTTTCATATTATGGACAAAATTTGAAAGATATTTCAAAATAACACTTTTAATTTTACTTGACGAAACAGATTCGTATTCTCCGCGTACACGTTCTATTAATAATGAACGATTATTCTTTGCTACTATTGCAGATAGTTTTCCCTGGTGTACGAGAATATACGTTTCACAAATTACTATGTTACTTGTACACCGACGAGGTTCCAGCAATATCTTCAGCGAGATGTCTGAATTTATTGGAACTCGCAAACAGGCTGTGTCTTCCTCGTCTCGTTAATCTCGTTGAGAATCGAGTCATTGAGGATCTTGATAGGTTGTCACAAAGCGACGGTAACGAGGCTGTGGAAAATTGTTTAAGGCTTTTGGAGCCGTGCAAGGTAAATAGATGAATCATCATTAACAATCCTTTGGATATTTACAAGTTAATTCATTTTTAATCTTGTATTATTATTATTAATATGAATTAAATATTAATTGATGAAAGTGTTTTGAAATTATGGGCGAATATGATGTTTATTTTTCTTTAGCTGCACAATGCTGATCAATTAGCCGACTGGTGCATGAATCATCTTTCCGTAAATTATAACAAACTTTGCAAAATGTCACCAAGAAGCGTTAGGCTACTTCACCCAGAAAATCAAGAATATCTCAGTGAGCATCGTTGGCCACCAGTCTGGTAATTAAAAAAACAAATTCTTTCCTATAATATTGATTTTTTTTTCTATACAACGATAATATCAACGACGTTGCAAAGTTTTACGATTGTCTGATATTTTATTCGTCAGAAATGTTCAACCAAATTGAAACCGAAGTCTTCAAAGCTATTCTTATTTTTATATTTTTTTTTATTCTCCATTTACGTTGTCCCGTCTATATTTTTGGTAGATTTTTTTATTATTATTGAAAGACTATTCAAACAAAAGCTAAAAAGCAATTTTTAAAAAGCGACAGATTTGTTAATAAGAGGCCGTAGTCACTTCGATTTGGTATCAAAATAAAAAATAACTGCAAAAAAATAATAGATATTGGAAAAGTTTTCGATTTATTTAATTTTTGGCAAAAAGCTAAACGTTGAACATGATAAAAACCGAATGCAGTCGAGTTCGAAACTTAGTACCAGACAAAAATGTGGTTAAATAAGAAATAAAATAATGTGATAAATGTAAAATAAATGTTGATTAAAATGTTCGTCAGGTATCTGAAGGATTACGACTATTATCAAAAGTGTTTGGCGGAACAGGACAAAGAAAACAAGCCAACCTTAAAAAGGAATCGTAATCAATCGGGTTGTTTGTGTTTTTCGGGTTCGACGAAAACTCGTCGAGAAACAGTTGGTACGAGTTCATCGAGTGAAACACCAGCTGATCGTCCACTGTTCGACCCGACGAATGAAAGCATCGAGGCCGTATGACAAGAGCCAAGCGGCATAAGCCGCTCCTTCAGATTTATTCTGATCTTACCCGTGCTAATAATATTCATCTGCACTATTTTTACTATTTTGATACTGCTACAGATTTATACTTAAGAATTTCGTGAAAATGAATAAAAGAACGAAAAACGATAGCCTACGACTAAATGGTCGATAAGTCAATACACACAAACTGTGTATATGTGTGACAAAAACAAAAGAAGAAAAGTCGCCGAGAACGACATGTCCAGTTACGAAGAAGTGTAAGAAAAGAGAAAAAATTTCGAATTTTATGTTGTACACAAGTTTTTGTGGATTGAGGCAAAAAATAAGGGAACGAAAGAAATAAATAATGACATTTTGAGGTTATGCCACGAAAAAAACTGGAAGAACTCGTGAGGTGATCTGACCGAGTGATCGCTGGGTATTGAGAACTCAAAATTTTGCTCCTGACGACCCGAAATGTCGTCGTTTAATAATCGTGTTCGGATAGTCCGAAAAGTTCGGCTTCATGTAAATTTGACCACCACTTCTTTTTTCTCAGAGATCGCTCATGATTTTTTGGGAAAATATGAACATTTTTTTCGGGTCCGATACGTTCCAGGATCGCCAAAATGGCAGAATTCATCGAAATTATAAAACAAGTGCAAAAAGAAAAGAGAAAACGATTTGCAATAATCGATTTAATTTGACTTTGCAATCGTTCATTAAGACGTACTTAATATTTCGTTGCACGGTAATCTTTGAAAGAAAAGATTTTTGGGAAAAACCAACAGACGGTTCCGTATCGTCGAAATTTTCTACTCGCAGTGATAGATAATATTTTAATAAATTCATTCGAAATAAATGAAAGACATTGTGGGAATGAGAATACGTGTAAAATATGAAAAATTCAACATTTTTAGCATTTGTGTAAATATTATGACCGGTAGATGGCGCCATGTTGAGTTTAGAAAATTCTCCTGTCAACTATGTGATCGGAAGATTTTTACTCGTACAAAAGCGCGACCTTTCACGGTCAGAGACTCATATAAACGAAAACAAATAACGTTCCAAACGAACGGAGTTTATTTAAGGCGATGTTTCAAACGTATCGGCTGCTTTGAAATTTCAAAATCTTCCCATGAAAAAATGTATTTCACTTGAAAATAAAGTAAAGTTTAATTCAAAATAAAGTTCATTTTTTGATGGACAGAGTTAATAATGTGACAGGAGTCATTTTTTGGACTTTTGTTATCAATACTTAGCAGAAAAAAAAATAAAGCAAATCATTTTTCATTTTGATGAATTGTGTCGATTCGGAGTGATTTACAACTTTTTCTCACTCACACTTATGGCGGCTCGAACCGTATGACACATTGCTTTAAACTCGTCGAGAAAACGGTCACGTGATAATAAACAATCTTAGCTCCCACAATTAGATAATAATGTACACGAATACGTGATAGAAAAAATCGCTTGCGATCCTCCAATCGGGGAAGCCATTTTTTGCATAAAAAAAAAAATAAATACGAAAAAATATAAATGAAACATGACCCACATCGCCAACAGTCATTTACGTAAATTACGAACAATTAATTGCGTCGACGAAGACGCGACGATTTTATTAAAATGCAGAATTTTTTCAAATCTGATGATTAATCGCATCGCACAATTTCCAATGAAGAAAGCAATTTTTGAGATTTTCGGGATCGTTCCCCCGCGAATCTTTTTGTTGAAGGATTTATATATTGTTGTTTGACGCATTTTCTCGAGGATGTCTGGCGCATACATTTTCTGATAGATGTCAAAAGTCAAAAGAAAGAAAAAAAAAACAATTGATTTTTTTTTTTAAATAAAATTTTGTTAAATTTATATTTTTGGTAATTATTCTACGGAATCATCGATGATTTGATTGACAAATTTTGCTCAAAAATAATTGGTTTTCACTAATATACAAATTTTCAAATTTGAAAGTAAATAAAAAGAAAATCGAACCCAGAAGAATTGGACAGAATTTGCAACAGTATTGTTTATTCCGTTAGAGATGCATGCACGAAACATCCTTGAGAGCGAATTTTCTGTGTTGCTAAAAAGCATGATCGAAAGAAAACAAAATTCAAGCCTTTTGCGAAAGTTTGAAACGAGAGGTGTGAAAACAAAAATGCTTCGCTAAAATCCATTCGTAGCCTTTTCCGCGATAAAAAGAAAGAAAAACAAAAAAATTAACCAAAGTATTTCGTACGAAATGTAGTCGAAAACAGATTGCAAATTTTATCCCGCGAGCATATATTTGTAACGATTATCTTCGGAAGAAATTTACGAAAGAAAAAAAAAATTAATAATGTATTGTGTAATTCGCTTTTGGCAGCATTTTTTTGGCTACGTGCCAAACAAAAAAAATGATAAACCTAACAAAAAAATGAAAAAAATAGCGACAACTAAAAGGCATATCATTCATTGATCAATTAAACGATTAACGAGTCCAAATATTTCCCACCGAATAAACATTTACATAGTATTGATAATTATGCTGAACGAATTTAACATTTTCAACAAAAAGTTAAAAAAAAAAACAAAACGTCTCTCTGAACTTGTAAACATACATTTGTCTACCGATTCTCAATTTTTATCAACGACAAATTTAATTCTCTCTTATTTTTCTCATCATCCGTATATTAAATACACGTTTATATATTTTTTTATTAATACGCTCCGAGTGATTGATAACACGTGTGAGAAAAGCCTTTTCGTTCCTAGTTTCTCTTTGTTTCATTAGCTACATAATTGGGTTGAAAGTGAATAAAAATAACATTTTAATTTAGTGAAGAAAAATTCCGAAGAAGAAATTAGTGAACGTATTCACTAATAATTTGACACTAACTCAATTTTTTGGCCATCAAAATTCAGATCCAAAATTCGATAACAACGACTTGTGATCCAAGGTCAAAGTTGCGAACAAAGACCATATTTTTTGTCGTTTTTTCAACGAATTACAAATGAAAATTATTTTGGCCTCTGAAGTTACCCAATTCGGCGATTTTAATTCCAATGGTTACCAACATCTGATAATTTCCATTCCGAATACGACCCTTTCAGAGAATTTCTCCAACGATGCTATAGAACCCTCAGGTATAGAAAAAGCTTCAGTCTTCTAATTCACAGTATTATATATTTCGATAATGGAAAAAAAAACTAATGGAATTTGCATGGTGGACCAAGCAGAAGAAAAAAATGAAGAATCATGCTTTCTGGTTGCAAATGCAAAATTTACGCGTTGGAAGTGATGTGTTTTCTTCGTAGTCTCGACAGAAAGGACGTAGGAAATAACAACATTGACGTCAATGTAGCGAAATGAAACCGCGATTCACTTTCCCATACCTCGATTTTTACGATCCAGAAATAGTTGCTCTTATATTTTTATTTTTATTATAATGATTTATCGAACTTAAAAATACGTTAAGAATTTTTTGCACAAATGTCTTCGGCTAAAAATTTTATGTCATCAGAATTTCAGTACTGAGCAATGAAAAGAAAATCGAAAATAAAACATCATTGATTTGTCCTTTTATTTTGAACCATGAATTCACTCATTAAAGTCACGATTATTTCTCGTCAAACAAAAAGTTTCTTCAATCAATTGCGGACATTATTTTTCCCTTGAAAATCAATTATTACAGAATTTGTTGAAATTGCTGAATGTCTAAAAATTTTCTTCAAACCGCAAAGTACGAAATTTCCGATAAGATAAAATTTCCATGTGAGAATGCTCGTGAAAAACAGTCCCGAAGTCTTCATTCGATTTTGACGATTTTTGTAAATTAATTTTTTTCCATACATTTCATCCCGAAGTCGAAAGCAATAAGCAAATATAGGCATAATAAATTTTTACGAAACGAACATTTAAGATAACGAGATGATAGAGAAAAACATAATGATCAATTGTATGAAACGGAAGTGATAAGAGATTTTTAAACAATTCCAGCCCAGTGGGTGAAAGACGAAAGCTTTTTATTTATTGTGCATCGTGATAATTTTCAGCGACATAGACACCAAAACAAATAGGTTATCTTTCACCCAGAAAATATATTGTCAGAGAAAAACGGGGCTCGCAGGAAAGTTGTAAGATGATGAAATATATGATAATAATAATAGAATTAATAAAATACTAATAACAATAAAGTACGAATAAGCGCGAAGTAAAAAAAGAAATCACGACGACATGGCGCCTGTGACAGTGTGAAGGGAAAAAAAAATTTGCATGTCCACACGATGTAACGAATGGTGCGCAACTTAGGTTTACATGGAAAGAAAACAAAAAAAAAAAGTATGTAAAAATCGGATTAGTTCGGCTACGTCAATTTCGATGTCAATGTAAACGTTTATAAATCAAACACGTGGATATTTTCTACTGATACTGTTAGTGATGCGACGAATCGATATATCTTCCTTGCCTCACCACGCGTTCACGGACAGAAGTATAGAAAAAAACATAATGAAAAAAAAAAACTAAGGAAAACAATATACGAACGATGGGCGGCGGACGCGGACAAAAGAAAACATCGATGCATTTCAATGAGTCATATCACCGGATTCGAAATGTGTATCCTAAAAACTTCGTGCATTTTTTGTGATATAATTCCCCGGGTCATATTTACGCGTGAAAAAATAAGTAAGAAGAGAAGAAAAAAACAAACGAAAATCGTTGAATAAAGATAAATTAGGATACGAAGCAATAATTCAAGTGCTACACGACGAGGATATAAAATTAGATCGTAAATTCCATAAGAACCATTTTTCTTTTGTTTTCAAAGATAAGAAAAAACGAAAAGAAAAGAATTTTTTCATTTCCGTCATTCCCATATGATATATCGATGTGTGTATGTGAAGATAATTCGACGCTGTAGAGGCTTTAGTAAAATGAGAAATGTTTTACAAGTACATTCCCAACCTAGAAACTTCGATATGTCGAAATAACATTTTTTCCTGGGAATTTATGTGTAAAGCATTTTTGAGAGAAGACGAAAAAAAGAATACCGTAATAAATATGTTAATTATCGAGTAGAAAATGAACAGAGCCGGTGAAAAAAAAAAACAAAAAAACGAAATCGAACCGCAGTCACATTTTTCGCCCCTTATCCACCAATCGACAATCTGAGAATTATCTTCTACGATCGTTTTTTCTACAGATAAAAAAATTTAGTAATAATCATAAAAATAATGAAATAATAAGTTAATTGAAAAAAAAAAAAGAGTGACGGGTTGGTTGTTCCTGAGGTGTGCGTGACGACGTCCCCCAGTGGAGGTGTCTGAGAAAAAACGTCACACGTGCATCGAGCACGCAGCAAAAGACTTACTGGAATAGTTGATGGTTGCGAATGAAAAAAATTTAGCGAAAGGAAGAAAAATAAGTGATGGACTTTATACAAGTAACGAGTTTGCTAAGGGTCCTAGTATTTAAATGATAAGTGAGAATAATAACACTCGATGTCCTGTATTTGATTGAGAATGGGGAAAGAATAAGAAAAAACACAAAGGAACGTCCGGAGCCAATAACACGATAAGGAAAATGTTCTTGAATGTAAATACGATTTTTGCGACGAGCCACAAAACCGCGGTCAAGACAAAGCTATACGTCCAATTTTTCTTTGCATTTTTTCCATATTGTAACATCATAATTTCACTACAAGAAATGAAGAAATAAAGAAAAATTCAAGCAAAAAAATAGAAATAAACAAATTGTGTAAAAAAAGAATAATCGTAATGCTCAACAGTCACTGACATCAATTTACATTTAAGCCCAAAACGCCACTACTAATGAGACATAAAGATCGATTATTCAAGAGAAATAAACGAATGTGAGGACAACATGTTATTTGAAAATGAAGAAAAAACAAAACGAATTGCTAGGGAAAAGAAAGATTGATAAATAAAGTATGTAACATCTTTGTCGATTAGTGAAAAAAAAGTATATTTGCCCTCTTTTTCTGTTTCGTTTGTATGACTACGAAATAAGTCGTATCGCAGAGTTTTCTTTCTTCCTTTCTTATATACCTTATTAGAAAATATCTTTATTTAAAATTTTATGAGGTACTTGGTAAGCTAAAGAGGCGAAGCGAGGTGCGTCATTGCTTCACTGATTTCGTCGTAAAGTTCTTTGTAGTCCGGATGCTCTTTGATCAGAACCATCAAACTGCCTCGTTTCACTCCCATTGCCGTCCCAATATCTTGCCTCGAGGGTGTGTAACAGTACGGCAAGTTTTTGTCCTCGCAGACTATCGGTAAGTGACACATGATTTCCACAGGAAAAACATCGCCAGCAAAGACAACCAATCTGAAATAATGATTCATGTGAAAAAGTGATTACAAAATTTCATTTTTTCCTTAATTTTTCAGAGTTTTTCACTACTTACCCTTTCTCGCCTTTACGTAGATGTTTCTGCACATCCTTCAACCCGTTTCTGAGGTAAGTTTTCTGTTTCGATGCTGAAATTAATGATTACAAATGTAATATGAAAAATTTGATCCTCTACAAAGTTTGAAATATTTCAAAAACTCTAACTCGAAGGATCATTCCTGTTGATTCATAATGACATCGAATGTTCTATTTAATTTTATGATATTTTTCCAATAATAATCGATTTCATAAAAAGAATAAACACGCAATTGCAATAATATCCTTTTCGGATCCAATCTCCATAGGACTGTCTGTCAGCAAATATTTGATTGAAGGGACTTCGAATAAAGAAAATGTATAATTACACCCGTACAAACACATAACTTTTCAAGAAACACTGAAATCTTTTTTTTTTTTTTTTTTTTTTTATCCAACGTTTATCAACGACTGAGAATTTCTTCAATTTTAAATCCCACGTGATGAATTATGATACTTTAGTACACATGTTGAGGCACGTACCTTTCTTTATACACTTGTAAATTTTTTTGGTTAGTTTTTTCGGAGCCATGGGTTTAGCGATTGTATTGACGTTCGTCAATTTTTCCTCGTAGCTCATTTCCTTGCTCGCATCACCCTCAGCGACTTCTTCGTCCTCTTCCATCCTGGTTGGCTTAGTTTCACCCATTTCAAGCACAATTTTAATTAAAAAATACAACTTCTAACGCGACAATACGAACCGCACAAGGACGCGCACGTGTTTTCGATTCGGAAACTGAAACTAGCTTGAGCATGCCGCCGCACGCCGCATGTGGCTTGCGATCGCAGCGCCACGACTTTGTAACTGTTAGTTCGTCGATTGAGCGCGGAGCGCGGTTGACCACGCCAACAGGTCGTTTGATGGACAAAAGTAAACTTTACCATATGCCGGAAACATTTTGGGTCTGCGTCGTGCGATATTCGAAAAAATATATTTCTAACTGCTTGAAATAACATAAATGTGAAAGTAGTTATTGTGTACTATGATTATTTACCAACAGTTATTTTTGAACTTGAACTATTTCTAAATAACGCTATTTCCGGCGTTCAAGTGGCTGCGAAATTTTCTGTTCAGAAATTTTCCGAATGCTATTTTTCGGTCATAAAAAATTATCCCGTGGCCGCCATTTTGGATCATTTAAATGCTCATCCTACAAAAATTACAGATCCAGATCCATAATGTATATTATTGTAAGATCTTGAAAACACATGGTTACAGAAACTTACAAAATATTGTGCGAATCAGATAAAATATATTTACTACAAATTTTAACAGGAACAGCTAAAAACATGAATTATATAAAAACCGAATGCAGAACCCGACACGTTCGGAATCAAATTTTGGAATAAATTTCAAATCTCCCATATTTTCACATCAAACCGATTTTCTAGAAACAACTAGTGTTGCAAAAAAAAAATTGTTCTGAAGCACAGAGAGAAAAAAAAGTGTAAGAAGACGCATGCGCGTTACCGGACGACTCCAATATCTCGTCTGCTTGGCGGACGGAAGGTCCATGGCGCTTGACAGCTTGGCCTGGGACAGTCGAGCGCAAAGCTTTCATACGTTCTCGCGCCGGTGCCGCGTTAAAACGTGCAGCTACCACCGAGTATACGTACACACAATACACAAACACTCGTACACGCGTAAAAACCCGAAAGAATAATATAATTCGTCGCGTTTTTCATAACCGAAAAACAATAATTGTTTGTTACAAGAATGTGCGTTTATCGCGAGTTCATGCTTATGTTGCCACGTGAAACGTGGAGGTTTCAAGTGAAAACGGTGAATCTAATAATAAAAAGGGCTGAATTGTGATGCAGGAGAAGCATCAGGAAGGAACGCTAGGCTGCCCGGACGCTTGAAATATGACATACACGCCGGGACGTCGTACGCGTTGCAATTAGTTGTTACACAGTTATATACAGATATACAAGTATATAAATATATATATATACATATACGTACATAAATATAGCTATATGTGTATATATATATCTGTATATATAGTTGAAAGAGGTGCATAAATTGGTGCTTCGGTAAAACGAAAAACAAAAGAGAAAAAACGTCTAAAGAAAAACAAAACAAAGAAAACACTAGCGGATCGATGTATTTGTGATGGGAGTGCCTGCGCGAGGAGCTCTCGCGGCGATCGTGGCCACTTTCGCCTTTGCAGTTTATACCAACAGCCTCGGTTGTGGCTTTGTGTTTGATGATATTTCAGCGATTAAGGATAATCGCGATCTCAGACCTCATACACCCCTCAAAAATGTATTTTTCAATGATTTTTGGGGTACCCCGATGCACAAGGTGAGAGCATCCATTATAAATCACTTTAATAATATAAGGGATGATTGTAAGAATCTCTCTCGTGGGGTCGATAGATCGCTACGAAGATGAATCGTTCGAATGTGCGTGTGTGCTTCGTATTCGCGTCTCGAGAGCTGCGAGCGGGAAAGAGTAAGAGAGACGCTTTTACCCCCACTACTCAGTGCTCTCGACCCGCCCCTCTCCTCGCACACACCATAGCTCGCGCGTATTGATCCAACGGCTTTTCCCTCATCCCCTCCTTTCTCTTTCTTGCCTCCTGTTCGCTTCATTCCGAAGCAATCCGAAATCCGATCTATTCCGATTCATTTCATTCCATCCGCGACGAAAACGCGAGAACTCGTCTTTCTCGCCACTTGTCGATTCAATCGCTCAGCTTTTTTTTTTATTCTTTCTGTTCCTTCCGCTTTTCATATTTTTTCGCCACGTCCTTCGACCCTTTTTTTTCTTTTTTCTAAATATGCTTCGTAACAAACGGCCAACGTTTCTTCATCCAATTATTATTTCTTCCTCCTTTAACCCCCACCCCCCTCCCTCGTTCTTCCTCATCCTGATCCTTTCTGCCCTTCGATCTTTCCAATTTCCAATGTCGTCCCTTTTATATTCCGTCCCCTCGTTTCGTGCCAAATTCAATTGCTACAAGTTCCTTCACTTCACGAGAAATCTCCGTCGCCCGGTTACCCGGGTTATGACATAAATTATTATGGCCCTTGTTATCGTTCCTATACTTACCCTCGAGCGTGGAAAATTGAAGGGGAATAAACTTTTTTATTCTATTTATGTTTATTCTAATTGAATTTATCGAATTCTTCTGCTCTTTTTTTTTCGTTCCACGCAGTCTTTTTCGATCGAAATCAAGAAACAATCCTTGTTCTCATCAAATCTATTGCGATCATTTTGAAATGAATTATAATTTATAGCAACAAGAAATTACTTTCGTACTCGACATTTTTTATTTCAACATATCTAGACGAGCTGTCATCATAGTTTTTGTAAGTTTTTTGTGAAACGTAATTTGTGGTGACCGAGATGTCAAATGTCGATTTTAACTCGAAAATTTACCAAAATATTTTTCTCAGTCATTTTTCTTAGCGACTTGAACAATTTTTGATGAGGTCAAATTTGTTTTTCAATACACTTTTCCCAAAATGGCAGTTCGAATAATTCGAAGACCAGATTTTGCTAATTGTTTTTTCTGTTTTTTAGTCGAAAAAAAATATCGGTAGATTGGTTTTCAAGATTGAATGATTACCACGTTAGAAAAAATACCATTTTTTAATAAAAACCTTTCGATGTTTAAGCATCTGTCAAATTGAGGTGAATAATTTTTTCTCAAACCTGCAATTATGCGATCGATTCTTGGAGAATATTTAAACGAAATGATCGAAAATGGTGATGCTGTCGAATACAAATATTTTTGAATAATCGAATTTTTTAAACTGTTTGAGTCAAGCCCTTAAAATAGAATTTTTTTCCAACATTCCAGTAAGAATTTCTCGTCATCAGATTTTTCGATAATGCATCAAAAACGACGATTCTCGGATGTAATAAATTTATCGATAATATGCCGAAAATAATAGGAAGACAGTTCGATTTCCACGTTAAAATGAAGAAGATAAAAAATTCAGAAATTGCAGATTATTGGAATTCGGAATGGCGAATTTAATTGCAGATTTGCCTTTGTAAAACATGTATATTCAGAATTCTTTGCATTTGATTCACATGTTTCAACATATGACATCGCCAACGGATAGCGTTTTGGTTAAATTTTTATTTATATATTCGTTCAAACGTGACAGTATTTTCTGGCATTTACAACACGCTAACTCGTAATTCCATTCTTTATTTTTAGTCAATTGAAATTAAATAAGTCCTTGTAGCATTTGAGGGAATGCATTCGTACACATTAAACACGCATTTTGTTAGAGGCTCCGAATAAAATCATTTCGAAACACTGAATCAATACTTCGACATTTTCAGAAAACATTTCTTTTGAAATACGCGAATAAAATGATGGAAAGCCTCTGACAAAAGCTCAGCAGCAATTTAGTAAGAATTTGATAAAAATATGTGGAACGTTTGAAAACTTGTTTTGCTCAAACATTCTAATGTAAGATAAATTATTTATCCGCTCAACATGTTCCAGTCTGCAAGCTTTGAATTCATAAAAATCAACGTTATTGTAAACGACTGAATATAGACGCAAATTATATTTTTCAGAAATAATAGATTTTAATGATTCCTCATTTTTTGAGCTCGAAGTTCAATCTTCGTGCTAGAATTATTAAAAAATCTTTGCATGTCATCAAAAATTCAATGTTTAAAGAAAAATAGCGACTTATTCAAAGTATGTGCGTACGGAAAATACATTTTTCGATGTATTCCAGCGATGCAAATTTTAATACCATGGTTTTTACTTTGTTTTTCATAATCAATGATCGTTTTTTATGTTTATCGCTACAGGAACAATCGCACAAATCGTACAGGCCATTATGTGTCCTCACTTTTCGCTGGAATTACGTGATTCATCAGCTTGACCCAATGGGATACCACTTACTTAATGTAATTCTCCATGTGGGTGTTTGTATACTGTATTTCAGGTGAGTCTCATCAGAAGTTTAATTAAATTTATCTCTCTCTCTCTCTCTCTCTCTCTCTCTCTCTCTCTCTCTCTCTCTTTCTCTCTCTCTTTCTCTCTCTTTCTCTACTCCTTGTTCGTCATTTGTTGCTTTATCTATTGTACGATCACTGTTCACAGGACCTGTTTGATGTTTCTACCGGATATAGCGAGTTTTGTGTCTGCTCTTTTGTTTGCAGTGCATCCTATTCACACAGAAGCTGTAAGTAATTTATTGATCTGTCGTACGAATTCTCGAATATTCATACAACTCAAAATACAACAATTTACCAAACGTTTTAACTGACAAAGGAACGTTTTAAACGAGTGTTTACACTTTTTTCAAGCCTCGCTTGGTCGAAACATGGCTCATTAGTGTCCAGGCCTATTTAAATGTTTGAAAGTTTAGTCAAAATTGAGATTAATAAATGTTAAACGTGGATGACGAACTTTTGTAATTCTGTATGGAATTCTCTGGAGGATTTTCAATTCTTGATTGTTCGAAGTGAAAGCCATTCGAATCTTTCAAAATAAATTAAAATGTTGAGTTCAAACTTACTTATTATAATAAGTGAACGAAGAAAATGCCCCGGAATTCGATTTGAATACTGAATAAAATTAAAATCGTGTTATGTTCAAACAAAAGTTGCTTAGAGGGCTTGAAATTCTATTCGCAGTTTTTGTTCACTCGCCAAGATTTAATTTTCACAAGTTGCATTCACCTCATTTTCGAAGTTTCAACGAGATTCCCTTCATTTATGAGAAGAACAGAAGCAATTTCAGTTTTAGGCTTTCTCAAAGTGAAAAGCCCCTGAAAATCCTTGGAAGTTCAAAGTTGCACTTTGTTTCCCCTCCCCGTTCAGTTCCGTGTGGCTTCGCGTCAGCTTAGCGGACTTGCAAACATTTTATTTCGAGAAGAGTAATATTTTCGAATAATTTAAACTTATTTTTGTTACTCCATCGACGAATCAAATGAAACACGTTTTCATTAACTTTTTAATTGCCTTTGAAGTTCCCTGTTCATAGTAATTTCCCAGAGTATTGCACGAGCTCTCAATCCAAATTTTTACATTATTTTTATCGATTCAGTTCAAATACACAATCGAATAATTATTTTAGGCCATTCCGGGCACAGACTTTCACGTCTGAGCGTCAAGAATTCTAAAAATTGGAGCCATCATCGACGTTCCTCACGATTTGATGGCTCGTTAATAGACAATCATAGTCCATCGTGTGACAAGTCAATTTTAGTATCCGAAAGACATTTTTCCAGATTTAGCAAACAATTTTCGAACGAACGATGTACGATCGATTTCTTCGGTTAAAACATTCTTTAAAGGACCTTCTAAATAACTAAGTAAAAAAATAGCTAATTTTCATGATTTTTTTTTCGTCGAGTGAAATCAGATAATTAGTTAATCTTTGTTTGCTCATTCGAACGAATAAATGTTTCACTTTACTTTTTTTTTAAAAGACTGGCAATCGATTTTGCCTAAAAAACAGCGCCTGACAGTTGACGCTCCTGCTCCCACAAAAATTGATCGTGATAAAAAATTCAAAAAGATTATCAAACGTCTATCGTCAAAGAAATTACGACGACTACTGCCCAAAATGAGGCAGTCGATTCATGAAGAATAATATTTGAAAACAATGAATTATAAAATGCAGTGCTCGCATTGAGTTTCGTCTAATTATTATAATATTTTTTTCATCTCAGGTAACCGGCGTGGTTGGGAGAGCAGAAACACTGTCCTCTCTTTTCTATTTGGCTGCTTTAATAACGTACACGAAAGCCTGTCGAAGTAAAAGATCTACAGGTAAAAAATAAGACAAATTAGAAACCGAAAAAATTTGTCAACTTTTTACAAGTTCCCTTACCGATTGTCACTTTTTCATGGTTAATCTATACATTTTTTTTTTCATTTTCTTGATTGCAGCATGGCGTTCACTTACGTTGTCAATGATCTGCGTGCTCGTTGCTATGTTGTGCAAAGAGCAGGGAATAACTGCAACTGCCGTTTGTGTTCTGTACGAAATTTTCGTCGTTCAAAGGGTGAGATGATTGTTAATAAGAATAAAATGTAATAGAAAAATCTCCCAACGTAGTTACCAAAAAACGAAATTAACTTAAAAGCACAACTTTTCATAAAATTTAAATCATGTTATTTCAAAATATTGTACAAAAAGAATATTAAAATATGTTAATAATTCGACTCCCTCTGTCTTTGATCAACCATGATGATAAAAACGATTTTTTTTAGGTCAGAGCATTGGATATATTCCTGGCGATAAAATCAGCTTTTGGTGGTAATAAGATAACACCAACGTGGTCGGGAGAAGGAACGAAAAGATTGGCCGCACTCACCCTCGTGACGTTTAGTCTCCTGATATTAAGATTACACGTGATGGGCTCCAAATTGCCTGTATTCACGAGGTACAATCCAAGTTTCTTATTATACATTTGATGGCGGAATCGCAGGATTAAAAAAAAAGAAACATTATTCATTTTTCATGGTTTTATCAGTAAAAATCAATGCTCACAACTTTCTTTTGAATGTCGAATAAATTTAAGATTTACATCGAATCGCAAATAACCGAAGTTCTGATAAATAAAAAAATATATAAAGCAATAAAATTGTTCTTCAATCTTATGTGATACGAAAATAATAATTCATGAAATTGTTACAGATTTGACAATCCAGCGTCAGTAGCCTCGACACCAACGAGACAACTGACTTACAACTATTTAGCTGCAGTTAATTTACGATTATTATTTCTTCCGATCGACTTGTGCTGCGATTGGACAATGGGAACAATACCATTGATCGAGAGTTTTATCGATCCTAGAAATCTGGCAACTCTCGCTGCACACATCACGATATTTGGGCTATTGGGAACAGCAATTTTTACACGTAGCCGACAAACTTCGGTTATTCTTATTATGAGTCTGGCACTCATGATTTTACCATTTCTTCCTGCATCAAATCTCTTCTTCCCCGTTGGTTTTGTTATCGCTGAGCGAGTTTTGTACGCACCTTCAATGGGTTTTTGCATGCTGGTCGGTTACGGCTGGAGTATTCTCAGCGACAAGAGGTAATATTTTTGTTTCGCACTACATTTTTATTACATTTTTCGAATTTGGTATTTAGTATTTTTTATTCAACGAAAATTTCGAAGTTAATTTTTTCATGAACTATTTTTAAAGACTCCAAGTCAGCTCTTTGACGAAAAAAAGCATTAAAAGTCATCAAAGTCAAGCATAAATCATAATGAATGAGAAAAATTGTTGCTGTAGTAACGAGTGAAAAATTCTCCAGGGGTTTCGAAACTTAAAAATGTTTCCACTTGCAAATATCCATCGATATTCTTTTTTATATTTACGAGTCTCAAATAATTCACAGATATTCGAAACTGACATCGATCCTACTTGTGACGCTAATAGCTGCGCACTCGGCGAAGACTTTCGTCAGAAATTATGATTGGCTCGATGAATATTCGATATTCATGTCTGGACTACGAGTGAACGATCGTAACGCCAAGTTATTCAATAACGTTGGCCATGCTCTCGAGAGCCAAGGCAAATTTAAGGAAGCTTTGAACTTTTTTAACGAGGCTGTTCATGTGCAGGGTGATGATATCGGAGCTCACATAAACGTCGGCAGAACGTATAATCATCTCAAGATGTTCAAAGAAGCTGAGGATGCTTATTTGAAGGTAATGTCATCTTTGACAAAAATTCAATTACTTTATTTTCCATCTTAAATTTATGAGGTATCGAGGAAGCTAATTTTATGTAAAAAAAATCGATAATCATTGATCTTATCATGAAATCAATCAATTTATCTGAATATTTAACCAAGTCACGTATTTGCAAAGTCGTAACTATTTTTTCAACAAGTTTTTCCACAAAATTCTGTCTGTTTTCAACTTTCAAATCTAAAATCATGAACTGATGATAAAGTTGCTTCCACTTGATTGAACGTTAAGTGATTTTGATCAAATGATGACGATGAAAAGTATTTCAAGAATAATGAAAATATGTCTACAAAAAATGTTTTGTATTAATGGGAAATAAAATGTAAGAATATTGTGTTTTCAGGCGAAATCTTTATTGCCGAAGGCGAAGCCTGGAGAATCTTATCAAGCACGAATAGCGCCGAATCATTTGAACGTATTTGTGAATTTGGCGAATCTCATAGCAAAGAACGCAACGAGACTGGAGGAAGCTGATTTGTTATATAGACAGGCAATAAGTATGCGAGCCGATTATACCCAGGCGTACATAAACCGTGGGGATGTACTGATTAAGTTGAATCGCACCAAGGAAGCGCAAGAGGTTTACGAGCGTGCTCTATTCTACGACAGTAATAATCCAGACATTTACTACAACGTGAGTATTTCGAACCTCGCATTATCTTCCATCCAATAATAATTTTGTGTATGTAATGAAAGAGGAAAATCATAATACATTGTAATAACCCCATAAAGAGCAAATAAACCCATAAAAATTGACGAAACACAAGAAGCGAACGAACAATATTGTTCTATTTGTTTTCAGCTGGGAGTCGTGTTTCTCGAACAGGGAAAAGCGTCCCAGGCTTTGGCCTATCTCGACAAAGCTCTCGAATTTGATCCTGAACACGAACAAGCTCTACTTAACTCTGCAATATTGCTGCAAGAACTCGGAAGGGCTGAATTACGAAAAGTTGCTAGAGAAAGACTCCTCAAATTATTGAGAAAGGTTTAACACTTTTTTTCTTGCATTTTTTCCCTCAAACATCCTTCTGAACGATTCGAAAATGTTGTGACTTTGCTAAGACAAGTGTATATCCTTTTTTTTGCTTCTTTTTATGATTATCAAATCTTTCGCAATGAATTTACAGAATCCGTTATGGAGGTACATTATTATTAGATTATTCACTATTATTTCAAGAGTTGATTTTATGTTTTTATCTTCAATATTTTGATAATTTTCATTATCTAAAAAGAAAAAAACTCTTCTGCTGCAGGATTCTAACAACGAAAGATTACATTTTAATCTCGGTATGCTGGCGATGGACGATCACGATTCCGCGAGTGCTGAGCGATGGTTTCGAAACGCTGTTGCTTTGAAAGAAGATTTTCGTTCGGCTCTCTTCAATCTGGCACTTTTGCTCGCCGATGAACAAAGGCCGTTGGAAGCAGCACCGTTTTTGAATCAACTCGTTAGATTTCATCCTGATCATGTCAAAGGCCTAATACTCTTGGGAGATATTTACATTAATAATATCAAAGATTTCGATGCCGCCGAAAACGTGAGTAAAACTCATTTCTTAAAAACCGAAACCACGGCAAAAAAATTTCGAAAAAATTCTGTAATTTTCTTCGAAGTGTATAGTGGTAGCGAAAAAATTGCCATTTCGATATTAAAAGTAAATTAGTAGGAAACGATTTTTCACATGGAAAAATAGGAATTTCGTTTATTTATTCATACGTGACATTTGTTCAACGATTAAGTAACGACTCTGTTCATATTTTTTAACATTTATCAAATTCCCAGCGACCGGGTAGAAGCGAAAAGCTCGGTATCTGTTGTTGAAATCGTATCTTTGATATTGCAAAAACTGTCAAAAAATAGTAGACGAAACAACGTAAATCTCATTATGGCTGGAAAGTGAATTTAAAGACTCGAATTGTTTGTTTATTAATTTACAGTGCTACAGGAGAATACTTCAATTGGATCCGACGAATATTCAAGGTCTACACAATCTCTGCGTCGTAATGGTGGAGCGAGGGAAGTTGGGAATGGCAGCGCAGTGTTTGGAGAGAGCGGCGAAATTGGCGCCTCATCAGGATTACGTTCATCGTCATTTGGCGATAGTACGAGCTCGTATAAATCGTTTGCCACTTGAGGAGCGTGACACTGAAATAATAGATGATGTTACGTGGAACAATATAATCCGTGATCCTACGAGTTTCGACAATAACGATCCTACGAAGGGACAATTTTTGGGCAAAACCGACGGAGTTTTTCTCAATCACGCGGTTGTACACAATCATATGAGCAACGGTAAAGCAAACGCTGCGGATTCGTTGAACAATCACATTATTCATTTGAAATCACCGATTAAATCAGGAGAAAACAACAACAAAAATAGCCTGTTGAACGACGATGAGACGCAAAATATTGCTGACACTATCGGCGAACGTAATTTCGACAAAGTCGTACATGGCGATGTTACCGAACTCGAGATAGACCACAATCGCGTCACCAAATTAGCCAATTCCGATTGATGGAATGAAATAACAATGTGGTATCATTTCCATACAATGAAAATAAGAGAAACGTGAAATAAAAATGCGATAACGATAAAGAAAGAAACAAAAAAATACGAGTAAATGAGAATGATTGTAAACTTGATAACTTGATTGATAAATATACCAGATGTCTCAGGCTACATGGTCAACAATGCAAATTCAAATTCAACATCTATTGTCGGATCGAAAAGTTTTAAACTGTTTTTTCATCGAACGCCTTCCTCGTGAGCCAATAATTATCAGAGTTTATAAGTCTAAATACTTTTATCTCACATTCCGTCAGAACTTATTTTCTGTCGTAAAAATGCTATGACTGCACATGTGGATTTGATAATTTGTGAGTCGAGTTTGAAATTTCCGACAAACACTCGCCCTGGCAACGTTTTTCTATCTTCAGTCAATTAATCTTGAAAGTGAATCAATGTGAAAGACGATCAATGCTTAAAAATCTTTATTTCCAAGTTTTCATCATCCACGAGGATTGTATTTCGAGAAAATCGACCTGTTCGTCATTCTCATAACGAAACAAGAAATTAGACTATTTGTTTACATGCCATATTGATGCAATTAAGAAATAATGACTGTTGACATATTTTGTTAATTTATAAATATCCCAGGGACCATATGGACCCAAAAAACCCTGTAAATGTTGATGACAAATTAGATGAATACTGAAAAAACTGCCTAAGAAAAAAAATAGATACGAAACCATGCTTCAAAGGTCTGCAAAAAACTTATGAAATTAAAAACAATTTTTGTTTCCTGTGGCTTTGGAAACGGTTGACTTGCAAAGAACCTTCTCAAGAACGAATTGGTTTTTCGAGCGCATCTCAAGACGAAACGACTGAGTATAGAAAATCGTTGTCAATCACTAATTTGTAAGAAATGTTATTCGTCATTAAATTGCAAAGATTCATAACAACCAAAAATCAATATCTCAGAAGAATTAAACCAAAAAAACAGTATCAAACTTTACGATTCGACATTCGAGTTTCAACTCGAGTTTATGTGATTAACATTCGAATCTGGGACAACTTGTATAGTGGACAGTGGGAGAGAAAGATGAGAGTGAAAGAAGAGAATAAGGAAAAAAAAGGATAGGAATAGAGCAAAACACTCGGGGCCTGTCCATAGAGTAAATTTTAATGACCCGCCGAATATTGTAAAGTCATATACGTATGTGTCAAGGGTTGGGAGAGAATGGAAAATAATGGTGGGCAGGGGGAGGAGGGCCGTTAATGATGAGGCGAGTTAACGTGGTATATAGTCGTATAGCGCTAACGTGTGAATATAAAATTGAAATACAGAGTATTGTTTTATATGCTGTATAAAATAGGACATTTTATAAAATATATATGAAAATATATGTGCCTTTGGTTTAAATATATCCTCAAACAATCCATCTTTATCCTCGAAAACATTCCGAGTTATTTTCTTTTAGCTTTTGCCCCTCCAGACATTTTTCAGCCACTGGAGATGAAATTTATTTCGAAAAATACAAATTTATTTACGCCTTCAGATATGCAAAAAAATTCATAATACTGCAGCGAAAAACAATAAAAGATTTTTCTTCCAAACTAATACTTCAGAGCTTTGAACAGTGGATTTTGAAAACATCGTAAAATCTTCAGTATTCATAATAATGAAAATTCGGAACAAGCAAATCAGAAGGGGCCTGAAATTCATAACTTTTTTCGTTTACGTTTAAATTATTTTTTGTAGAAAATTTGATGATGGGATACTACACAAGAGTCTTAATACGTGTTTATTATTGACTTTAAACGCGAGCTTCTAAACACTTGGATTGTCCCTAACAAGCTCGAAATGGAGTCAAAACAATCTGCTCCCCTGACGTTGGGTGACGTTCATCGTTCGAGTTGTTTTTTTCTTCTATTTTTCCTGGTGCGATTGCTCTCTCGAAACAAACCAGCGTGAATGAAGAAATCACAGTAGGTCCGCAGCAGCTGAAGCTCAACATGAGCGAAGAGCGAATTGTTCAATTATCCACGTGTAAATTTCAACGAAGCAAAACACTTTAGACTGTTAAACACCACCGCACGTGTGGAACATTTTTCCGACTCAACCTCGACAACTATATTTTGTGGGGATTTTTTTTTCTTTCGCAAAATACTATTATTAATTTTGATCAAAATATCAGATGCGACAACGGGGCAGCCCTCGGTGGGGACAGCGAAAACACACGGATCGCAGCGAGCTCGTGGGCCCGGGAGTGGGAGAGAACCAATCGGATTGATTCTCCCCACAACGCACTCTCCCCACGGACCTGCGGGACATTTCTCCTACCTTCTTACTACGATCGCGATACTACGCGCTTACCTGTGCACTGTAATAACCCGCTTTGTTTTGATTTGACTCTACACCAAAGCCACCTATTTATTTTCATTGAAAACATTATTGAAAAACGATTGCAGTTATGTAAATACGAGAATGTTTTTATATGGCTACAAGAAAAAAGAAAAACGCTTTGTTGACACGTGCAATTACATCGAATCGTTCGTGCGAGCTTTGCACACGGAACACAGATGTGAATAAATAATAACTGTGTTTGAGAAATCTTGTCTCCGATATTATCCAGGCCTGGGTCACCGACGCTTCCAATATTAGAAACGATTTGTCTTCGGCGTGACAACGACTTATTAACGCTTGGAAATTCACGCAGACCAAAATCGTCCCGAAACAGAGGGCTGTAGGATAGGGTAAAGTGTCTGCACGACCGACAAAAAAGGCTCTCTCTTCGTAACGAATATATGAAGCACAAAATATTGACGTTACGAACTACGAAAACTTTTTCAGGGCTTCTTAGGAACGACCACGAACTCTATTGACCCTAGACAATTGCTTGCTTGTCTGTTGCACCAAAATAATTATAAACCTTGAGTATGACCCAGAATAATGTTGAAAATAAATAACAAGGACGTTCCCATTGAGTTGAAAGGACCGACAAAATATATACTAGAAAACCTAACCTTGTGAGGTATTAAAATACAGTTCTCAACAAGCAGAGTAGTTGTCAATTCATTTTTATTTTATTTTCGCTGTAAGATCGCGATCGAGAGTGTAAAATACAAATAGAAATTAATCTTTTTTCGCGTCTTCGTATATATCGTGGGATTCGAAGCTGACGAGTTCGAACGTACATCGTTGAAAACTGTCAGAATTCTTATTACGACATTCAAGTCCACAGAGTTCGTAATTGAATTACAATTTTCAGACATAACCACAAATATCTTCGGCATAAAAATTACACTTTTTCAATGACATTTTAATTGAATTACAAGGGCTGGAAAAAATGTTTTTTTTTCTTTCGTTCTACCTTGTGTGGTATCGAAGTGCAGGTTTTAATTCGTAGAATGCCTCACTATCGTGTGTGTGTGTGTATTTTTTTTTTTCTTTCGAAATTGGTGTCTCCGGGACTCTAGTGTGGGAAGACATATCTATAACATGGAAGGGAGCGGTGACTGACGCGTTCGAACGTACATTGTTGAAAACTGTCGTGATGGTTATTGTAACATTCAACTCTACAGCGTGAAGATTTTATAACTCTTGTTCTCCCAATTGGGAGCTCGTTCTTTCAATTTCGCATAGCAGATAATTTGCGTGGGCTCTGCCCTCGTCTAAACTTCATTCACTCTCTCTTTCTCTCTCGCTCACACACTTTCTTCTTCAACTCAAATTTGTTTATCCTCCGAAGTTAAGAGAATTCTCCGAACTGCAATTCAAATACCGATAGAATTGATTCATCGACGAGACATTGTATTATGACATCTTTTTTATATTACATTCCAAGATAATTCGTTTTTTTTTCTGGGACAAATATTCGTGTAACTGAGCGAAATAAAAATTCAACTGTTTCTTTTATTTCCAATCTTTTATTCATTTTTCAAGTAACAGTTAAAATTCAGTGTTCAATATTTAAATGAGTTTAATTTTTTTTTTTTTTTTTCAAATTTCATTCATCAACAATATTTTTTACATTCAAAACGTATTCAATCACTTAATTCCACATTTTCGTGTTGAAACTACGAAGGGAAGGGCACCCTTCGATTGCTTTTAGAACTTGTGACGTTATCGCAACCCTCTTTATGTTCCAACTTCTTTCAAATGACCCTGTATATATTTAAATTAATATATACATATTGTTGTCCCAGAAATTGTTTTCAAAGCTAAAATCCCATGTTTACCCTGTCGAATCTGGTGACGGCAGGGAAACGGAAGACGCCAGTCGTCGCTGTCTGTATAGTTATTTATTTTTCCGAAGGCTCACAACGAGAGAAGAAATGAAGCTGAAAAATAGAAATTATCAAACGATTTGTTTCTCCAGAACTTCGATTTTTGACCCTACGGGTCTAGTTCTTGACTTTCGAAAAACTTTAGCTTTTCCTGTCCGATGGAAACACCTTCAGAGAGGCTTATTTTTTTCTCCGAGACTTCTCAATAAATTACAATACTATTGTTATTAATAAAAAATGATTCAATATGGAATGTTGAGCCGGGGAAACCTGCATTTTGGAAAAAAAAAAAAACAATAAGATGTGAATATGGCGCAGGAGACGTCAGTTTAAGTTTTTTCATGAAATAATTTGCAACATTTCGATTGATTTTTTGATTTTATTGGTTCTTTTGTGTGTGTGTGTTTTCATACGGAACTTTTCCATAAAAAACTTGGATGAATTCAACGAACGTTGCTGATACGGTAAAAATGAGCAAATTAAGATTTCGATTTCAAGTGAATGTAAAAAAAAAATGAATTTTTGTCGATTTTATAAATTCTTCATATTCAAATAGACTTTCAATGTAACTTGAAACCACCCGCTCATAAATTGCATTTTTCATTAAAAAACGAAGAGTTACATACGCACTGGCGAGTGTGCTGCATTTCCATGAAGACCCAAAAATGTCACAGGATCGAAAACGTCGTGCTTTAGGAGATAAAGAAAATGAACAGGACGTGAGTTCTAGGGTTAAGCAAAAATAGTCCATATGCATTTTCTATTTTTAGCCTACGAAAAAAAAAGGAAAGACGCCCTAAAAGGACGCGTCTTGGTTGTTTTCAAGGGCTTGTTTAATCCCCTCGTCCAAATATCTTTGTAGTCGATCATGTTCTCGCGTGTGTATCAAGGATGTTCCGGTTTCACCCGAATGACCCGATTCCAAAAACAATACTTGGATATAACGCGTGGGTGAATTCGCCCCACGAAAACCTGGAGAGTTTGTGGTCCATTCAAGGTGGCGAAGGCTTTTTTTGTGACGTCTTCATATACTCGTATCGAATATTAACATATATTGGAAGCTCTAGAGGGAATTTCTTCGCTTGGGTGGTTTGCTACCCTCTTACCAATGGCTACTGACATATTAGCCCAAGCTATTAACGCTTCTGACATGCACCCGTGTAACATGTTTAATGAGCACGTCTTAGCTCTTTAGCATAACTCGCCTCTCGAGTCTCTTTATAAGGCAACGCGAGCCTTTTTCGAACAGCACAAGTCCTTCATCCACCCTGCCGTAACCAACCCTCTGAGAACACTTCTACGGTAAGTAACCAGCAAAGCACCAATGACTCTCCGAATTCCGCTCAACTATTTTTTATAACGAAGATCCTTGAATTGAAGTTTCGAGGATTAAGTTCTCAATACGTACATGCCTTTTTGATCAAAAGTTCAATTTAAGACTGAGAAAAAAATGTCATACCGACCATAGTGGAATGAGACAAACTTACGAAAGTCAAAAGCAACGAAAAGTTATCGTAAAACGCACAATAGTTTCTACGAAATATTAAAGACAAAAATCAAAATAATGGCATCACATGATATTTCGAGACAAATCCAGTTGATTTTTGCTTCTCTATAAGCAAACGATTGCAACCTGGAAGTGGAAAAAAAACTTACTCTTTTATCGTAACAAAAATCAGACAATAACTACGACAAAACCGAAAACCGCTTTCAAAGGGATTTGGAACTAAAAAGCAATAGTTGCTTCGATTCGTTAAAAAAGGACAAAATTTTTCCAATCAAAAAACGTTTTGACCCAATTAAAATTTGTCCATGAGAAAATTTGAATGTAATAATTTCCTTCGGAGTAAAAATATTGATTTAAAAATCACTTTGTTCTGTTTTCGTTACTATAACTTCAGTAAATAAATTATAACGAGTCTACGAAAGTTTTCTTAACTTCTGAAATTTAGGCAATCCAGTTAAACTGCTATAAGCAGCTCTGTTTGCCCCAGTACTTGAGACATTACGAAGTTTAACTGTCCCATAAAACACCCCCTGACAGCACCTGTCGGAAACGTCAATAAGGCGTCATTTTTCGTGTAAACAAACCCTTAACATCAACTTACATATATTTCCTGTGACTAATTTACATTAAACTGGATAGTTGCTGGCTTCGTGGCATGATTCCTATAAATCAACAATTTCGTGTACGGACAAACCCTAAAAATTATTGCAAAGTGTGTTGAATAATCACGAAATCAAGAATTTTGACAATTAAACAACGAAAACGATGAATTTATAAGCAGACAAGTCAATATTTATGGCAATACGTAGTGAATAATATATTTTTTTAAATCTGACATTCTCATCAATCGATTTCGACTCAATATCATCAGTTTCTCGTATTCACTTGTGAAATTGCTTCCTTAATTAAAAAAACAAAAATAAGAGTGTATAATAAAACTTTGTTATCGCATTCGAGGAAGATTAGACGCTGAAGAAAATATTGGAGTAATTAATAACCGCACTGTGGGGTTTACGTCCAAAAAAGTTGACTGTGAGCTTCTGATGGGGTTAAATATCAAACGATCATGCTCTGGATGGCGGATAATAAAAAAGAAGACGAAATTAAACAGCCGCAAAGTGCAATCTTCCATTGACGATGTCATGGCTCATGGAGATGAATGATTTGACCTGCACCATTTCACTATAACGAGATAAATAAATAACTTTAAATCGTTTTACTGCCAGTCTAGACACTTGCTCCCAGCTCCGAGATCTTTCGATACCGTACGTATGGGATTCGTCAAATCATTGTATACAAAACAAATCACATTTTCGATGCCAAAGAGAACATTGAAATCTGACGGACAAATCATTTGCCATGATCTCCATATCGCAGTGCAAATGAAACTTTAATTAATTAGCGATTGCCAATTGGTATATAAACGTGCATTAAAAATCGTTGTGCAAGGGATTCATGTCCTGTCGCTGTTTAAGCCCCAATGCTACTCTGGGATTGTTGTCCTCAACGCGTTAACGGTTTTATCTTTCATCGTCTGCATTCTTCGCCAGGTTTAGATCTTTCACGATTACATCATTTCTGCATTGTTTATGTGTGTTCACTACTATAGAGTCCGAAATGAATAATATAAAGTACACATTTATGAGCATTTCATTGGACGTAACGCGGGAACTAGCTTTTCTTAGATTTTCGTCTGAATAGTTGATTACTCATGGGCATGACGTGTCTTTGGTCACATTTTCAAACATAGCAGTGTAACGAATAATAACCAGGCGAGTGAAGAATTCAGTTGAGTTCAGTTAGTAGCTTCGTCAAATACATCGAAGATGAAGTTCAGTTGGACCAATGATTAATTTCATTCAACGAAACGTATCTGGGGTTCATTTGGTTGATCAAATAGATACAAAAAATTCGGAGTAATCGAATTAATAGTTAGTACAACTGAAGAATTGTTTGGCTCAACGAAATATTACATTAGACGTAAATTTACCTAAAGTTCGTTTTTTTTTTCAGTGCAAATATAATACGAATGTGTGTTAGAGGTTTTGGTGCCTTTTGATCGGCATTATTAGTAACAACCACGGTTCATAGTTTCGATGAAATCACGTGGATCTCCATTTTTCTTATCGCGATAAAATTACTCCAATTTTATGTTGGTGGTTGATTCTTTGAATTATTCTACAAAGTTTTGCACACGTTTGGTTGTCACGAGAGCTTTGTCACCTTGCAAAAAATTTCATTCATTAAACGATCAGTCGATGCGTAAAAAACCGAAGATTCCGAGGATTTTTCAAGCCGAGTATTTACCTCAAATCGATCTTTTTTCCATGGCTCAATAGTTAATTAAGCTGGCAGCATAAATTGCGTGACACGAGAGTGGCACTGTTAACGGCTTATTTTGCATAAACTTATAACCTCGTGTTTACGTGTTTAATGGATGGACAGGAGGGAGGTTAATGAAATGAAAAAAAATTCGCGTGTTTCGTCGTTACAACGCGGAACCACTGTTCCGAAGCTTTTTTTCTTTCGTTTCACACGCTCCAGACGGGAAATTAAATTTTTACACGTCAACAATTTTCCCGCGACGATGAGAGAGGCTGAGGGTTAATGAGAGAAAGAGGAAAAAAGCGAGAAGATACGAGAAAAAAAGGAATAGACGCCTCATGGGTTTTACAAAGGCGAAGAGATTGAATCGGTTAGGATGGAGCAAACGCCACGGCGCGCGTCCTTAACGAGGCGTAATATACGAGTTAACGATGCGACAAGACGACTCGGAGTCATCGGAGAAAAAGAGAGGCGAGAGATCTCTTGGTAGAGAAGATTCGGTGAGAATCGCTCTCAGGCCTTCGGTGCATCGGACTTTTGATAATGTCATAGCGCCCCCTAGCAACGATTTAGTCTTTTTCAACAAATATTTTTCTCCCAGTACAAGTTTGTATTCAAAACCGTGTAAACTAAGCTTTATAATACAATGAAAAACATTGATGCAAACAAATATAAACCCACAAAGATTTCTACGTGTGTTTGCATTGTTGGTCATTCGTTTGCTTAAGATTTCATGAGTCATTGCCATAAGATTGTCATAGTTTTACAATCTTGAGTGCATGTGTACGTAAACAATGGTATTTCAGTCGACAGACTGCAAATATATCATTACATTCCAGAGCAAGAATACTCTCAAGTTTTGGAAGGAACTTTCTCAAAACAAAAAAAAAACAAACAAAAAAAGTATTTATTTTCAACAAATTTTGAATGAATCCGTCATCATCAAGATTTGAGGTTTTCTAACAAACTAAACGATTTCGATTTACTGGAATATATCATTTCGATTCAATTATTCAAATTCGTTTTCTCCATTTTTTGTCGTGGATCGATTTGATCATTGAACAAAGAAATAAAGTTACTTTTCGTTAGCTTTTCATGCAATCTTTCCCAGATTCGTCAAACTACATTTCCTAGTTTTTTTTTTTTTAATAAAATAATTCCTCGATCCCGAGAGAATTGCGTCACTAAAGATATGTTTGCACGATCGTTGACGTCTGCTGTATGAGTTCTCGTACTCACGTACTCTTATGCCTGCGAACTGTCGAGCACATTCGTTTGTTAAGTACAAATCCCATGTGGGCCACGTGACATAAGCGGAAAACTTGTACTATATTAGCACAGTACACGTTATATGTATATACATATATATTAATATATGTATTAATATATGTCAAGCTCTCGTGAGAGTAGCGTGACTACCGTTATATCACATATATCAACGTAACAATGTATATAACATATTTTATGTATTATATACGAAGATTATGTGTCATAAAATATGTCGTGTGTGCAGAAAAAATTACACTCGCCTGAATCTCGAATAATTAATGTATCGTTGCTTAAAATCCTCAATGCCATGATTCTCGTTCCGATAGCAGTTGAAAGAAATTGTAAAAAAGAAAAAAAAAAAGAAAAACGATAGATTATTATTCGAAAAACAGTTGAAATAGTTTCATATAAAAATTAATAGTACCTGTATATTTTGTTTTCATCTAATAATTTTGATTATTTGCATCGGGGGATTGATTTGTATTCTACGAGGACGATTTAAAATGGATCTTAATCTTGCAGTTCGTGAATGGAAATGGCAGTGAATATTTGAAAATACTGTCACTGATGGGGAATAATATATTGCTGAAAAGTTGTTGAACGGTTGATTGTCTTACTTTCGGTTCCAAATAAATGGTTCAAATCATGACTCCCCGTGAGGATAATCCAAGGGTTATAGAATGAATAGATGAACTGCAATACTTCTGGATGTAGAGTTTGAACATTTGTGTGACAGGGCTCTGAAACGAGATCGAGAGAGTGAAAGCGACGACGAAGAGCACGATCGGGGCTCGGTGGACACCTCGATGTCTCGAACAGGGAGTGAGAAGATGAGGAAAATAGATACAGACGAACGCAAGAAAGAGCGAAAGAGAGATGAAGAAAAAATGTGGAGAGAGAAAGAGAGAGGGAGAGAGAGAGGAAGAGAGAGAGAGAGAGAGAGGAAGAGAGCGAGGGAGAGAGAGAGTAAGAGTGATCGAGAGAAGGGAGGGAGGGGAAAGAGAGAGACTCTCAGTGCGTTCAGGGGCTTATCATCGTTGCATTCTGTCGTGGCCTCCCTCTCGAGCGGTCCGGTGTCGTTTAACGCGGCTTCTCCGGCTCCTCTCTATTCCAACAGAGCGGAGTCCAGCCACCTCGGTCCGGCCTCCTTCGTTCCATTTGTGCGTGTCTGTGATTTATCGTTTTTTTTGTTCGTTCGTTCTCTTGTCAATTTTCAAACACGTCTTATTCGTTATACATCTGCGTCAGATCGAACATATAAACAAAAACAAGAGCTTGTACAAGGACCGAATAGTAAATTATTAAAAAAAAGAGATTTAACATCGATTTAAAACCTGAAATTAAACACAAATGTTGAAGGAATTAATCTAAACGTTCTCGATGAACGTGTAGTTGAAAAACCATTCGAAGATTAAATAGAATCGGTGAAAACGAGGAAGAAGAAATTGGCGCGAAAGTAAAACGAGTTGAAAGAATATAAATGTATCCGAGACAGCGGGAAGGGCTGATAGTGCCGAAAAGTGACGTTACGAAGTACACGAAGATCGTGTTTGTACGACATCTACGAAGTATCTCATGATCCCGCGATTTAACGCGTCGATCTAATTAATACATTATTAATTACAATACCTAATTAATTTATAGTCTAAACAAAGGCAACGGTCGTAGGCCCAAAAAAAGGGAGATAAACAACAACAACGAAACCATCAAAGAAAAAAAGGCGAAGAAGAAGAAAATATTTAGCAAAATTTAACTCAACGAGTTATCCAACTGTGATATTTTTTTTGTTCCCAAAGTGATACATACCATTTAACGTTATTCTCACTTTTGTTCTTGTGAATGCGTCCAACCTCAGGATACTAAGTAAGTGTATTTTTTATTTTATAAATTATTTAATTTCCCAATGTATTCATTTTTGTACATCATCGTCTCTTGACATTTCGATTTTGAATACTTTAGTTTTTTTTCTCATTCCATAAAGATTGTTATGCGTGTCTGCATGAATGACGAGAAATCGAATCAATTTCCTATCGATTTGAATTCTTGAGTTCATTTATTTATTGTTTTCGTAGCGTGGCTTTTGCTTTATCGCGAACCCTTACGAGAATTATAGGTGCGTTTCACTAAAGAGTGCAATCGAGTTTAACGCGGTAGTTCTGCCCCCTCTATCGGACCAATCTGGGTTTGGTACCATGCAACCACTGAGTGCAGATACGAAGCCACTGCACGGTTAAAGACAATAATTTCCCGGTTTAAATTGCGGACTTGCTGCTCACTGTAGGGCTAGTACAGAGCATGTGCGATCTCATGAGTTATAGAGAATAGAAAAAAATGGACCGAAACCACCACGAGTTTGAGGAGAATAATGTCCTACCATGCGAGTTTGAACATTTCTGATATTTTTAACTGAATTCAATGACTTTGCCTTCAGAAGACAAGACTCTGGGAAATGTTAGAGACGAATTGCATTTATTGAAGCTTTGATTTTCATAGACTGTGGGTGAACGTTTCTCTCGAACTTTCTGTTGCATAAACGGGAGACTGGATCAATTAGAACTTAGTTATTGGACTAATGATGTTTGAATTAGTGAAAATTATTGGAAATCCGTGAAAGAAAGGGTTTTCCAAAATTTTATTGAACATTGGAAAAAATTATTTTGTGGATGGAAGTTTAGCTGAATTCATCTTGAGATCTTGAATCGTTGGATGCCTGATGATTCATTTTTTAATCTCGTCCCAACGTTCCTCATATTAAGAAACCGGAACCCGCATTATTTTCTCATAACTCCTTACCATGTCCATGTTATTTTTCGTATCCATTTCATTCGGACACATCTGAACAGCTTGAAATTATATTCAAAACAATTATTCTATGGCAGTTCAAAAGACGAATCGTCGTTGCCAGTCTTAAAACAACTCATGAGAATTTTGTTAATGTCACGTAATTGCAAAAGCAGCAAAAGATCTGACGCCCTCAGATCGGGGAAACTGATTTGCTTATTTTATAACTCATTCGATGTAAATGAGCCAATGGGGAACCGGATTTCCTTCTATAGAAAAATACTACAGATTCGTTTCCCTCTGTAAATTGAGGGAATTCCCCAGTCGAAACGATGGGAGAGGCTGGGATTTTGAAGCAATTTTCAAATGACTATATTCCTGTGAAAAATGATCGTAAAATTTATTACAAAAGGGCACATTTTGTAGCTTGAAATCTCTAATAAAAAATATTATTGATAAACCGGAAAAACTTTCTGAAAAAACATACTCTGGAACAGACCATAACATGGTCGACGAAGGTCGAAAAAACATGAAGATCATATCTTTATCGAAAAATAACTTTATGACCACAAAAAGCCGAAACTAAAAATTCCCCGCAATAAAATGACTTCCCCTTTTACCTAAACCTTAATTCTCCAGTGTGCTGACGGAAGATTAAAAAAACATGATTGCTTGATTGAGAATCTTGTTTCCCTCCAAAAAGTGAGATCGAAAAATCGTATAGCATCGTAAATTAGAAAGAACACGAAACTTCTCGATATCCTGATGTAATAAAAAGTGCCATCTGTGGTCGTATATTTGATGCATCGACAAATCGTGCATATATGTCATACATCATAGAGGACCACGTGATCTTTTCATGCGCAATTCCAGTGTCATTAAAGTGCAGTCCAGCGATGTATACACATACATAGATCCTTGGCAATTCTTTATCTCTCGACTATTTGTGGTCTCTCGATTTACGATCTCAACGTGTTACATATCTATATAGAATAAGTGTAACATCTACACGGTAGCTAGACAATCATCATCATCATCTTCTCAGGCTGTCACGAAGCTCGTTCGTGTTTCAGTAATTCGATGAGTATCTCGTTGCACCGAGAGCCTCGTTATTTATACTTTAGGTATTAATAATAAACATCGAGAAAGTGAGAAAGGACACGTGGAACGATAACCCGAACGATCTATTCATTACCATTTTCCGTAATACTAACGACACGTCACACCTGCAGTTTTTTGTCATCACCAAATGATTGATTACGAACTGTATAATCTGTGCAAAGCTAAATATTGACTTAATGTCAATCATCGCGTTAATTAAAAGTAGAAAAAACATTTGCAATAGGAACATCTTTTCCATTGTTCAGTTTTCTTGTTATCGATTTTTCTATTGAGAATTAATTCTTACGGCCGTGGATTTTGCTCGCAGCAAGGACACGTGCAGCTGGAAACTGCCAAGACGATTGAAACTGAAATTTCCCACCACTCGAAATAATCCTTTCAGCTGTTTTCCCAATATGTCGTTTTCAAAACTCAATTCGAAATACTTCAGTCTCAACTCAATTGGGAGAGGATGAAGATCGTCTTTTAAACTCTGGCTGTCGAAATTGAAATTTCATATCTTAATCATTCGGACTGTACTGAGTTAGGGTCCCTGATTCGATAAAATAAATAAACGGTAAATGTTAATTCGCGTTACAATCAATAAAAACGAGAGCATGAGAGTAAGTGATTCGCATTCATTGTAACTTGTATATACAGTACACACGTGAGGTTAAAAGTCAGGCGAACTTTTGTATATATCGTTTGAGTTGATCACCCTGCAACTAAATAACGGGCGTTAATTGTCGATACGACGAAAACACTTTGCACTCGGTAATAACCAGTAATAATTGTGCTACAAGACGTATCAAAAATTGAAGAAAAAAAAAATGATTACAGTTCAAAAAAAAAACAAGATGTAGAAGGGTCAGTGATCTGAACCGTTGTTAATCTCCTGACAGCTGTTCGAATAGGTGTCAATAAAATGACGAATGAGTTTTTGAAAAATCATAATATTCTACATTTTGGAATGTTTTCTATTTTTTCTAGATCTTTTTCTCATTTACCCCTGGGTCGTTATTTCAAGGTGAAAAATTGTTGAAGATTTCTTTCATTCTGTGCTTCTGTTTCTCTTTTTTTTCCACTTTAAATGATTCGCAACCACAACGCCGAAAGATTGCGATCGGAGGGACGTTGAACTACTCGTTTTTGTTCACGCAATTTGTTGCAGTCCCTCTCTACGTCATGAGAAAATCCCGCATGTGCGATGCTGAGCCGCGTTTGTACGAGGACATCGACCAGACCCCCGATACCATCGTTCATTTTTTATTAGGGATTTTTTTTTTTCAATTTATTTATTAACACAGACATATTAAAGTATACACTCGTTTTGTTCTGGACCGAGTATTATTTATGTACATTTTATCTACAAATATTACCGAGAATCGAACGATATTGCGCTAAAAATAGCTATTCTCTCGTGTATGTAGCTCGATAACGGTCCAGTAAACTTGTTCATTCGATTTGGTGGTACACATTAAGGTGCTTCCGTCTAAACCGTCATTTTATTCATCCGTTTTCGAATTACATAACGTCGATTAAGATTTTATCGTTTGGTAACGCCTAGTGAAGAGATTCTACTTTTTCTTGACAATCATCTAATTAATAGTAATCAATTAATTAATATTCACTAGCCAATGGAAGTGAAGATTAACCTTAGGACCTCACAATCTCTTTTTTCGGACGAGAACCCCACAGTGGGGCAACTAATGACTGTAATCTTTTCTTCAGGGTAAAATGTTCGTCGTACACGATAATAGAGTTCAATTTACACCATTTTCTTTGTTTTATTTATAACGACGAGGATAATGTACGATGAAGTGGTATTTGGTGATTTCGTAATTACTTGATTATGAAGACTCTAGAAAAAGAAAAACAAAAAAGAGGAGGAGTTGCGAAAAAATGTAAAAATGAAGGACAATTAAAATTCTTTTAGAATAACAAATTGCTCGGTTGCTAGATTCTAAAGATCGTTAATAAAATTCGGTATAGTATGGGTTTCGTTTTGAAGTTACGGTGATTACAGAAATAGGGAATTTCTAACTGAAGGACGTATTCACGAATTTTTTTTACCTGAAATGTTTACTCTCATTTGGCGATGTTTTTTTTTTGGTGAAATATGCATAAGGGCTCGAGAGTAATGTAATTAAATTTCTCAAATGGCCTTAGAGAGCCATCAAAACAAACAATAAACGCAACATAAACAGTCGTGTATAGACAGTTTGTTGATTAGGAGACGAGTGAATTTGTTAGATGAAAACATGCATCCGTAACTATATGTTGAAACCATCAATTTTCCTGTACGTCGTTACGTAACTTGTTTTCAAGACTTTGCCTTGGAACACGTGTTTTGTATTAGACATTGAAGATTGCCGGAAAGAGAAGAGGGAGAGAGAGAGAGAGAGAGAGAGAGAGAAGAATAAAACGAAGACGGCCAGTGGGTAAATAATATTTTAAATTCGGGAAGAACCCTTGTGTTCACCGGAAGTTGACACAAGAATGAGGGAGGCGAGTGAAAGAAAAGCACAAACATATGACGATGATCGATGAGATGGTTTTTCCTGAGATGAATTTCACATTTTCTCAAAGAAATGGTTGGTGCGGTAATTGATCTTGGATAATGAATAGAGAAAACATTTTGAGGGGAGGCTGGAGAAGTATACGATGAACCTAGCGTTGATTTCTTAATCACCGGTTGAAGTTGATTAACGAAGAGATTCTCAGGCCCAGCTGCAGTTAGCATCAGCAACGTGGTTCTTGAGGCACGTTAACACATCGGAAGAAGTATAGCGTTAGCTCATGATTTATATTTAAACGGTAGATATCTAAAAATAGAAACGAACAAGTCCGAAGGCCTCCCTCAAGAGGAGAGATGTCGATGGGACGAGATCGCGTCAAGGGGGTCGAGGAGAGGAAAAAAGGGCGGGAGGGGTGTGAGGATGAATGCAGCAACGTTTCAGAGGCGCCAAATGCTTTTTAACCGGACCCCGAGCATTCTCAATTTATTCAATAAAGCTACGATAATGAAAATAAAGCGTTTTAAAGTTTTCCATTAACTTTATATCCTGAGACAGAAACAAGTTAACAAATGGTAGAGAGAAAGAAAGAGATGAGAACGAGCTTTCCCACAACCTCAGTTGCCTTATTCTTATTCGTCTTCGTTTTTTATTTATTCTCATTAAGATTACCCCTCAGACATGTATATACATATATGTACTGGTTGTTCCTACGAAAGCACAGAAAGACGCGCATTGCGGTGTTCGTTCAGCTGATACGCATTTTCATATCCATGTACAGAGTTTATTCGTATTCGTAAGAAAGATTACATTTTTTGCTAATTAGAGATCAATTAATCCGACGGATTTCGGGCCACTGGACTCATTCATCTTCTACTTCTTTTGTTTACATTCATCCTGTTTAATTAATCGTCATCGTACAACAAACTTTTTACAGTCCGATAACTTTAATCCATTCAGGAAATTGCGGTTTAATAATGGATTTGAAGTATCGAATCGGATTTACAGGACATTGTAGTTTCATTAATAATAATAATGATAATAATAATAAGAGCAATAAAAATAATGAAGATTATTATTTTTAATATTCATGATGCAAGCTGAAGGAAGTTCCTTATTGATTTTATAGTCCAACGAATTAATCGAATAAGGTAACTTTTTTCGTCACAAGGATAATAGTAACAATGAGAAAGAGCGAGAGGAGCAAGTCGAGGACGTACCGAGACGTTATCAAAGCTCTTTTATATTGAGAATTTGCGTGTCTGGTTTCTCTCCACAATGCCAGAGACAATAATAATCGTATTGCTTCGTACGGCCCCATCGACAAAGAAAAAAGTAGCACGATCATACAATTATGTCGATAAATACGCTGGGAAAATCGCAATTGTCAATGCACACAATTATATTCATGATTCGAATGCAATTGAAACTTTCAGTGTAAAATCAACGTTTTTATCTTGTTAAAATGTGCAATGTAACGTAATTGAGTTGTCTCGTAAAACCAGAATATCTGTCAATTCTGGTTCCTACCAACGGGCTCTGATAATTTTTAAATGAACATCATGCAAAAAGTATCCTAACCCAATTAGTGGAGCTTCATGAAAATTTTTGTTGTTTTCGATTGTGTCGTTCCAGAGAATATCCAGATTGCATTTTTCAATCGAACGGATCGAGTATTTAATCGCGGAAACAATGTTAGGGGGCGTCACAAACGGTGTTAAGAAATCTTGATGACGAAATAGGTTTCCAACAAACACAGATTTCAAAACTGAGTCGATTTTGTTTTTACTTTCACCGTTTGAATCTCTGATGTTCACCTTTCCTTCCAATTGCTAATGTATTTTTGGTTTTTGTAATCTTTGCAGATGTCCACCTATCGATCGATCGTTGTCGTGATTCTGGTGCTCGCCGTAGCATTCGCCGTAATCCAAGTATCGCAAGCACAGTCCGATGTATATGGTCAGAAAAGCGACTCGAAGTACAAATATTGCGGCAAACATCTCTCCAATGCCCTACAGCTTCTTTGCAACGGCGTTTACAACTCGATGTTCAAGAAGAGCGGCCAAGGTCAGTATTGAAATTTCATTGTCTTTTCTACCTTCTTTTTCGTTTTCATTCTTAAAACGATACTTTGAAGTTTTGTCGCTTATGACAACTGAATTGACAGCTTATGACAACTGACAACAAAATAGTTGAAGGTGTTCAATTGTTTAAAAACAGCAGTCCATTCAAATCATTTGGAATCACAAAAAAGTCAATTTTCTGAAACATTGAAATCCAAAATGTTTTGCAACTTGATGGCTTGATGGAAATACGTGAAAAAGAAAATTACTATAAAAAATGTTGTGGCTGCCAACAAACTCTTACTTCCTCTCACTATTTGGTCCATTTTCATCTAAACTTTACGCGTTTCTTTCTCGGCAGAAATGGAGATGGATGAGTATCCATTCGTATACGATTATCCTTTGAGATCGAGGGCGAGCGCAAATGCAATGATGGGACGTTTCGGTGGTGCCAGATTTCGACGTGAAACCCGCGGAGTTCACGACGAGTGTTGCGCAAAACCATGTTCTATCGACGAGCTTACCAGTTACTGCGGACGTTAAGGACCACAAAAATCAACACAAAAACGAACAACTCACATAAACGTACGAAAATAACGCCAAATAAGAAAAACACACAACGAGAGCGAAAGAGAATAACAAAAACGACCAACATGCACGATTTACACACTGCTCTATAAATATAGATATAGATATACATATATATATATATATATATATAATTTATGTAATATATAAATATATGTATATACTATACGTAAATGAATAATTTTATTCCTTTTTATTGTTTTTTTCTTTCGTTCGCCCTTTTTCCTCATTGATAAAGTTCATTAGATTCAAATGGTAGATATAATTAAAAAAAAGGATTATATCTTACCCCGATCTCATTCGGCCTCCAACTGGAATACACGAAAAATTCATATTCACGTTTACACGATTTTAAGATTAAATGACTATTACGTTATGTATCGATAATTAATTGTGATCTCGCTGGTCTGTTCTTTGGCAGTCCGTTGGTGCGAATTTATTATTATTATTATTATTATTATTATTATTATTATTATATTAATATTATTATTGCTATAAATATTAATAATTTTATTATAAAAATTATATTAATTGGCTCTCGTCTCATTTTTCTCAAACTTGAACATTCTCTCTTCTCTTATCATTATCATCCGCGAAATTCCACTGTTTTTTGATCTTCTAATTTTAAGCCGGCGATTCTTCATGCAGATGTGATCAAAATTACATCAGACATACACACATTTATATACGATTTATATACAAGTATATATATATGTGGGAGGCATACTTTGGGACACATATTTTTCTCTGCATACATAGATTCATTATGCACTTCTTGAATTACAGTTCTGCGGATATTGTTTTATATGCAATTATTGAAGAGATATAACAATTTTACTGTGAAACGCATACTTTGGGGCACTTGCTTGTAAAGCATATAAAGAGGACAGTCCACAAACAATCAGTAAGGTGTATACGGAGGTCAATTGGCATGGTCCGTAATGTATGCGTATAAATACAATACGTCTCAGTTTCTTTGTATAGTTTGGGGACAAATTTGAGAATAATTTCGGTATATTTTACATAGTTTGACGACTTATTTTTAAATGGAAAAGAAAAATCCAAAGACATCGGCATTATAACTATATATTTTTTTGGTCTTGAGGACCTCAATCTATGCATAAAATATTTGGGTTTTCATGTATTTTGCGCATAGTTTGAAGTACGTATTGCACATTGGGGCAAACCTCTTTCAAGTATAGATTTTTTAGTAAAATGTTAAACAAAAGTTCCTTCAATCATTCTGAAGACTGCAAGGAACATTTAAGTATCTTCTGAAACTCAAATCGAAGAATGTGGCAGGAAGTTTAGTTTTTGTGATGTCCAATGCATTCAATTTTCGAGCGCGTGTGTCTCAACGTTTTCGTCTCAACTCTGTTATAAGCATGCGAAATGCAATGAGTATGAAAATTTGTCATCCTCCACTGAAGTACCACTCCGCCTAAGTAGAAAATTGCAATTGATTGGTCGGAGAAATGCGTCAAAAATCATGCGATAAATCGAATCATAAGTATACTATAAACTATTGTCTTATTTCGATTTTCGTTTGAAAATTTTTTCTCCACGTTTTGATTTATCTTGATTTTTTTTCTGGACTCTATCCATTTGACCGATTTTTATTTTTGTACATTGGTGACTTTTTTCAATAACCAACTGATTTTGCTTTTTTTTTAAATACTTCATCCTCAAGAGACAATGGAATACTTGTCCTATTATTGATATCATAAATTTTAGTGTTGAATGTAAATCATTCTTGATCTTGCCAATTTTTTGAAAATTTTGTACTTTTTTGGGTAGTTTTTTTCTGTGAAAACAAATGGAATCGGGGTCAACAAATGAACTTGTCCAAGGTTTTTTTCCCCAGGGAGGGGATTTTTGGCCAGGATTGAAATATTCACATTGATGTGAATATTGAAAAAAAACGGAAAACCACAAACTAAATAAAACGGTGGATAATCCAAAGTGCATGGTTTTTCCATTGTTCATAAAAACGAGAAGCACAAGAATAATGTTTGACGTTGCCGAAGGTAGAGTGATAGTTGCTTCTGGAGTTGTACTTGAGAGTTGAGTTGGCTTTGGAATATTGGCAATTGAATCGTCATCGGACACAATATCAAGTTTGTCCGATTCAGACTCAGCATCCTTTTCTCCGTCATTCAGCTTACGGTTCTTGTTGTTTGGGTTTGTTTGGGTTTGTTTTTTACCACGTGGTTGCAAAGTATTCACATGATATACAAATAGATTTATTAAATGGATACTTTGAAGCCTCGAGAGGAGAGCGGTTGTTCTAGTGGATGAGGGCCTGGGCTCGAAAGTCGGGAGTCCCGGATTCGAAGTAAGATCGAGTACGTCAATATTTTATAGAGAATGCAATTTCTCCTCGTGCCGATATGGGTAAGTATCTGACTCACTTTGTTGCATATGTCAAACATCGTTAACTCTAAACGAATATATTCGAAAAATCCATTGAATCGCAAAAATGATGCACTTTATTCATATTTTGGAAAAGAATGTCCTACTTCCCAATCTATATGTAACATATAAGAGTTATGTCTCCAAAGAATGCATTTCATGCTACTATTCCTATGTCATGCGTATACTTCGAGTCTCTGTGGCTTATTGTTCTCAAAGTATCTAGAACATCCATGAAGCGTATGTTCGATGAATACTTTGAGAACATTTTACCACGTGGTCGCAAAGTATTCACATGATATACAAATAGATTTATTAAATGGATACTTTGAAGCCTCGGGAGGAGGGCTGTTGTTCTAGTCGATGAGGGCTCGGGCTCTCAAAAATTGAAATATTCACATTGATGTGAATATTGAAAAAAAAAAGGAAAATAAAAAACTAAATAGAACGGTGAATAATCGCAAGTGCATTGTTTTTCCATTGTTCATGAAAACGAGAAGCACAGAAATAATGTTTGACGTTGCCGAATGTAAAGTGATAGTTTCTTCTGGAGTTATACTTGAGAGTTTTGGCTTTGGAATATTGGCAATTGAATCGTCATCT
>JACEOJ010005883.1:20158-58244 GCA_013761285.1 Campoletis sonorensis | reverse complement strand
GATAATCCAAAGTGCATGGTTTTTTAATTGTTCATAAAAACGAGAAGTACAAGAATAACGTTTGACGTTGCCGAATGTAAAGTGATAGTTTCTTCTGGAGTTGTACTTGAGAGTTGAGTTGGCTTTGGAATATTGACAATTGAATCGTCATCGGACACAATATCAAGTTTGTCCGATTCAGACTCAGCGTTCCCTTCTCCGTCATTCAGCATACGTTTCTTGTTGTTTGGGTTTGTTTGGGCACTACGCTTTTCTTTTAATACTCTGCGTCAAGCCGGTGCCACGTCTCTTGATAAATTAAAGTTCGTAAAAATTAATCAACTGCTCTCGTTTGACAATAATTAGTTTGAACATTTCATAAATAGTTATCCATTCAAGAACGTTTTTCGTCGGTTACATACGCATCACATCACACTCATTGTGATGGAACGCATTGTTTGCGGACATGTGTGTTCGTAAGAATCCACTCAAATGATATAAATTCGTGAAATCTTCTAGTCAAAGTATAGAGATACGCGACAAGAGGAATAGTTTGTTTCAGGTCATCTGTGTTGGAAATTCATTTGTACGATTGTATCTTGTTACTCATGAATTCAGTAAGCTAGCGGTAGAGTTGAGCAAAAGCTTTGAAAAAAAGTAAAAAAAAAGTAAAAATGTAAAAAAAGTAAAAAAAGTAAAAAAAGTACATATAAAAAAGTAAAAAAAAAGTAAAAAAAGTGAAAAAGTAAAAAAAGGTTTAAAAAAGTGCTGCACAAGGGTCATCGAAAACTTTCATTGAGATAAGTAATACATGGATCTATGATTGCTGAAAAACATGTTCATGCGACACCGTTTGGATTATATACCCAAAAAATAAAAGGCATTGATTGGGGACACTTGTAGGAGAAATTCATTTCTACGGCTCAGGCAAAAATTGATCCGTGTGCTGCCATCTGTTGATTTTTCGAAGTTTCTGAAGTGTCTTCAAATCATGGTCACAATCAGAATGCTGAAAATGTCGTCAAAGTATGTGATTGACACCAAAACACATTGGGGACTGTCCTCAAACGATGCTAATGTCTTCAAAAGATGTACCCGCTCGAAATTTCGTCCCCTAACTATGCTTCCCACATATATATATGTATGTGTGAATGTTTGTATGTATAATTTTCGTTTTACATTAAAATATACGAGATTTGACGAGCGAGTAATCGCGAATCCAGAGTATAAAAAAAATGTGTAAATTATTATTAGAAATATTATTGTTTAGCTTTTATAAACAGTAAGCGATCCCTCCTTGACCTGCACATGCTTTGTATACCATTAAATATATATTGTACGGTTGCGCTGGAAGTAAAAGGACGAGTTTCGTTTTATGTAACTATCGATCTTTTTTATCCTGTGTTATTATTATTGTATTTTTTTTTTTTTAAATCCTCGATCATTTAGTTTATTCTATTTTACTTTTTCTCATTTATCGTCGACCCTATTAGCACCCAATCTTGAGAATATTATACTCATTCGATTCATCAGCCTGTGTTGATTTATTATTACACTCTGTTAACCTCTCGATATAAATGGGGCATTTCATTGCAATTCAAACTTCGTCTGAGTCGTACTTCTATTCATTTAGATGAGAAGTTCATGTGCTTCAAGACTCATTCAAAGAAGCTTTCTTGATTTTCTGTGAGTCTTTTTTGTCCTTCATTTGAAAAAAACATTAATTAATTCCGTAACGATTTCGTATTTGGGTTTCTTTCGGAAAATTCACTAACACAAATATTTTTTCGTAGTTTGAAGATCTTATAATCAAGATTTTTGACGCACTTTGATACTGTTTTGAAAAACTTACAAAAAAACCTTGAACCATTAACCCATTTTTGACGCCAGTCCCATCGTGATTTGCGCTGTAATGGCCCATAGGTTCATATTTATTATTCCGGAAGGCCCGGCGTATTATGAAAGAGTATAGACAGATATTTGACAAGGAACTTATTTGAATATTGGCCATAGTTGTCTTGCTCCTCATTGTCTCATTATATTTATTTAAAAAACTCCGCTTTTCATTAATTATCACGCTTTTGGGCTTGTTCGGCTTTTTTCCGATAAATCGTCCCCGGATACGACTTTTTTCTTGATGATGAATTAGTTTTTTTTCAGTCCTTTTCACGATATTGATGTCATACATGCCTTTGAATTCATATTTCTTTATATATTATTTATTATGCTCAGATAAATAATTAATTTCGGTCGTCCATCATCCATATTCACGAAGTTTCGATCGTTGTTCGATCTTTATCATTAGTTCCTCTTCCCTTCTCTCTTTGCTTCCTCTTCTTTCTTTTCTTCGTCTAATTTTTTTCTTCGCTTATTGATTATCTTATCGAAATTAATGTCCGCGAATTATATCCACAAAATTGAAAACATATTTACCACAATCATATATTCATAGACGAACACAAACGTATCTCTAAATAATTTACTTTTCGGTTTAACGACAGTCGTCGACGGGCCAAATTATAGCGGAAAAAAAATCATCCGCACCGCTCGTCCCAAGAGGCTGTACTCTAAGCGACATATAGGCCATGTGATTTGTATGAAAATGTACTTCAATTTAGAAATTTAAAAAAAATGAGAAAAACAAATGAAATACTGTTTGCAAACGATCTAAGACTTATCTTTCTGTCAATTTGAAAAACCTTCTCAACTCGATCCTTTCATGAAGCTTGCGTTCACCGAATTAAAGCAGCAGAAATGAGACTGTAAACGTCTATTTTCCGTAATGAAAGTCATAATACGTTTTGCTCTAAAGTTTTCAACTGTCTGCGGCGTCGATACAAATTAATATTTAATTTTTCAGAGACAGCATTCACTTCCTGGTTGATTCGAGTCTCAGGAAATGCTGAATTTGCAGATCTGTTTAATTCAGTGATCCAATTAATTCTTCATTTGTTTTGTAATTTCCAATAAATGTGTTCAATTCGTGGCAAGATTCGCGTTTATGTAATTTTAAGCACGAACAATCGATAGCGAGGATCGTTATTTTTGTCATTTCTCAAACACGAATATTGGAAAATAATGGCGATGCAAAAACTAGAAGATGTAGGGGAATCAATGGAAACAATAACAACGTGGGAAGAGCTTGAAGTGCCAGACCAAACAGATCTTGACTTTGATCTCTTAGCTCTGGGGATTGATCTACGAAAATTATTGGTAACCTAATAAAATATAACAATATAAATGTCAGAGGATATAGTTGTCGTGTCTAATGTCCGTTCACGATACTCAAGTGGAAAGGAATTTTCTCGAAAGCGTGATGCACGTAAAACATACGTGCAGGACATAAGTTGTGTCATAAAAGTGTCATGTCGGCCACTCATGCAAAATATCGGTGGTTCTTCGTAACGATCGATTTTCCTGTGGTCACGTCAGTTCCTTTTTGGTTCTCAACTTCTTTTCTTTTCAAAGATACTCGTACGACCAGCCAACAAGTGCATCATACATGAAAGAACTTTAATCTTCATCACGAATCCAAAAAATTCTCAGGGTAGATCGAGAAATTGAGACAAAACGAATCCGTGGAGGTTTTTCTAATCGATACGTCGTTGTTGATTTATCAATTAATTATTTGTACTCAATCCGATGGATTGAAAAAATGCGTGAAGTGGATAAGCGTGTACGACCTTTCCAGCCACAATGAATATTTGCTCGAATGCAATTTTTTTAAACTCAACCCTTGATCCAGTTTTCTTGGACTCCCGATCGCTAATTAATCACTGATTGATTAAAATGGTAATGGTCAGTAGAATAAAAATTGTAAAATATTCTGAAATAATTGCACTGCCACGTTTTCAAATCCTAGTAACTGAACAAAGGGGAGGACTGTTCCTTTCGGCATTTCGAATTTTAACCAACCTCACTTTCCGCTCCAACTTGTGAGGGATCGTGGACTCTACATATGTATATATTTATGTACGTATGCAGAAAAGTTCTTCCGCGATCCACATTGAGTCGCGAGTGGGCGAACAGTCAGCCAAAGATACAAGAATAACAACGCTCGTAGTCCTTGACCCGAACAATTTGCCAATTTAATGGATTAATCTTGCAATCAGTGCAATTTTCAGCTTACATGCCGTTCACTCAGCGATCTACATATTGTATGAACATATTTGTATGGGGAATCCAATGCCAAATCATCCTCATATGAACTCTTTATTCTTTGATTGAATTCAATATTCAATGTAGAAAGAAAAATCCTATTGAAATTGATGTCGATCGGAACAGACACTCGAATTTTTTAAATAATGGGATTTTGGATCATGTTTATTATAAAAATAGGTTCCACGATGAACCCGATCCGAAAAATCTTTGAATTCATTTGAGAACTTTAAGAGAATATTAAAAATTTAATAGTCGAAAGTTATACGCATCTGAATAAATAAATTTCAGTTTGATCTGGAGTTTGACTCATTTTATGGAGTCTCCATTTCATAGCGTCTTTAACTCCAAGAAATGAGTCAGATGACTCCATGAAATGAAATTTCATAAAATGAGCCAATAGATTCCATGAAATTTTTAGTCGTAATGTAGTCTTCGCAGCGACGAATTGACTCGGCAGGAAATGAATCTCTTCATTTAGTAATAAAAAATAGAATTATATGCGAAAAATTTCATTTTATGACCAATAACGCGTTTGGAGACTAAAAAAATTCAGAAAATCGAGAAAAAACCTTATTTTTTAGACATTTCTACCCCAAGTTGTAGGGTCAACTCAACCACATTCTTTTCTCAGTCAAAGTGACTGGTTCGACACAGAATGACCCACATTTACGTTATACACATACTTGCAACGTTGTACTCATGCTAACCCTTAGTAAAGTTCCCCTTTAGCGTCTCTTTATGTGATTCTATACTTCTTCCCACCAGTTCGTGTACTACAATAAACTTCACGTAATATGAACTAGGATTGTCAGTATATACTTGACATTGACCTTCACGGAGAATCTATTCGCTATAACTCACTCAGTTGCCTCTTTCTTGTCGCTAAGATGAAGAACAGGAGTGCACTGCATTTTAAAACACGTTCTTTAAAGCAAGAAACGTGATTAGATTACGAAAGATCGAAGAATGTGATCATTGATGTTCCGATCAGTTAAAAAATGATTGTACTGTATTAAAAGTTATACTATTGCAATTTGAATCGTTGGAGGGCAACGAGACGTCATTTTATTTTTGTATTAATTTCTTTATTTGTGAAACTGTGCATTTTTTTATATTCACATTTCTGTGTATGATAAAAAGTCTGGACAAGTGTTCAAGGCTTTTTCTGATTCCTAATGGTGCAAACTAGTAAATTATTATTAATCGAACTTTTCATCGATTGAAATCGTCGAAGAAATGTCTACTCAGGTGTGAATCTTGGTTACAAGAGAGGAGATCATTCGTGAGAAAAGATCGAAGCGTTTTGATACTGTTAAAGTTGTTTTATTTTATTTTTTTTTTTTCTTATTTTTTATCATGGTAATCATTGTCATTAGCAAATAATCAGAATTTAAAAGATGTTTGAAAAATAGGTACAGGTTACTGGGCAATCAGATATTGGAAATATAATTGCGGCGAAGTTAAAGGTCCATACGATGCAAGCTGGACTTCATCGGCTCGCTGAATTTACGCCGAAACTGACAGTTCTTACTTTGGACGACAGCTGCGTCGATTCTCTTCGCGATTTGGGCGCATCTTTGAACTCTCTGCAAACTTTGAGTGTTTGCAGGTATTTTTCATGTTGTGAATTTTATGATGACGTTTTTTTTGTTCGTATAGCAAAATAAAAGATTTTTTTTTGCTCTTGCCCAGATGCAAATTAAAGTCGTTGGATGGTATATGTGGCTTTCGAAGCCTCAAAGTTTTTCTCGCACGTGACAATATGATTACCGATATTTCACTGTGCTCCACAGTCGATAAACTCACCACATTGGACGTTGCCAATAACCAGATCGAGGACGTTACGTCTTTTGCTTTTTTGAAAATTTGCAAGCGTTTACGTGACCTCAGCGTGGCTGGAAACAAGTTTGATAATTACAGGGATTTCGTGATAGTCAGTTGATAAACTTTTACAAAATGACATAAGAATCAAATTCCCATTTCATAGATTTTTCATGAAACATTTTTCTTTCTCTTCCATGTAGGGACTCTTGCCACGAATTCGACGTCTTGATGGGGAAGAAACGAGAGCAAGGAGAAAATCGACTGATGGACGAGAAAGAGTAGGGAATGATAGTGAACCTTCAAGTGATAAAAGTTCAAATCTTATTTTTGACTGTAACGATCATGAGCTTTCTTCGATGCCAGTAAATAAATCTGATGAAGAAGATTTGGATTTGAAAAAAAGAAATATCTACAGTCACATTGACGGATTCACTAATTGGCAAGAAAAAGCATAACAAAATGAAAAAAAAAAAAAAAACACTATAAGTCTATTCGACCCGTAATTTAAAGAAAATGATATTATCCCACAGGGCGCTGGATACGAAGAATATATCATCTGAAGGTTAAACAACGACCATGAAAAAATTGTACATGAAAATGAGGAAACTCGAGCAATGGAGAAAAATAAATCGCGTCGTCTTCGTCGGTTTTATTGATGACCCTAAAATTCCATCGAATATCAAATGTCAGATCTTCCTTCAAATATGGTTCAGTAACCGCAAAACATTCAAGCAATCGTTATCGAAATTCGTTATAGCAAAGTTTCAAAAACCAAGCAAAAATATAATTGAGAAATAAATGACAACAGATAAATATCGAGAAAATTTGTAAAGTATGCCAAGCAATTTTTCGAGTGGACTTGCAATGCGTGGCAGTTTAGCTGCGTCTCTTCGTTAATTTAATTTATCAAAGAATCCATTTCCGCTTTCTGCCGCACGTGCACATTTTAATTTCAATTGCCACCATATATTTCAATGTTCCCATATCAATTAAACGACACAATGCCTAGGAAAATATTGATATGAATAATAATGTTTATTTGTTTATGTTCATCAAGTTCTCTGTTAATACGACGTAAATCTTCTTTCGTGATTGAAAGAACATAGCAAAATTGTCGGCGCAAAGTCCAAGAGAGTGAAGTTGTGTTCCAGAATATACACATTTATGCTAAACCACAAATGCGTAGTTATTCAGACCACTATTCTGGATTTGTAGGTCGAATTTGTTGCTGGGAATAATGAAGATGGATTTATGAATTAAATGCTCGATTGGTCAATAAAAATATCGTTTTAGCGTATAAAGAGAAAAAGCTGCGGCACTTGATGCAATGAAAACATATTATTATAAATATTTAATAACATTTTCCGGTAATGATATTAAATGTCTTACAATAGTGACGTCAATGATTAATTGGGATGACAGGTGAGTTTTAAGGGTAAAAAGATCGACATGTGTTGTACGTGACTAATGACAAACAATATAATAATGAATAATGGGAAGCTCATCTTGATTCAAATCGAGATTGATATCTTAGTGGAACGCGTGGGTTCGAAAGCTTTGATGCGTTCACGAATTTAGGTCGATTATAGTCCCTTGCAGCTTATTATCTCATGTTTTGCCAAATCAGTGACGTTCTGCGCTCGAGACATCGCACTTGGTAGACTATTAGCCGAGAATCGGAATACACATTATAAATTACATAATAATAAGAAAACGAGAGATAAATACAAGAGAGGAAGGAGACCAAGAGTATTACAGTTCGCGAAGCGCTATGTCAGTTATCATTTGAAGAAACGTATTTCGACCCAGTTTCGTTCCCAATGTTTGGTCAAACAACAACTCGAACCAATTTATTAGAGACTTCTATCTCTCTCTCTCTCAGTCTCTCTTCATTTATATACATATACATTTCCTTCTTTTTCAATGTTTTTCTCACGACGTTTTTATATATAAACACACACTTTAGTAACACTTGTTCACCATTAGTTATTTTGTCTGGACGTTGACAGATTGACAGACGAAATACACCAATGAATAAATCAGAACAAGTCTTATGAGTCATACGTCAGCTCGTTTGGTATAAATCTTGTTTAGAATTTCTTCCGTTATTTTCTTACGCGTATAAACTCTGTGTACCCACGTGTGCCATATTTATGAGCCCAATAATTACATACCTTTTGTCAATGTACAGCCTATTAATAAATTATTATTACTCTTCAAGGGTAATTTCATCCTCAAAATAATGAATGTCGTTTATGCGTTTTATTGCATTATATGTCATAGATTTGAGAATCAATGAATTTTTCTTGTATTAGAGATTCGATAAGAAATCCCAATGATTTTTCCCAATTTCCAAAATCCCAATATGGAAATATTCATTCAATTCGAAATAATTTGAGACTTTTCTTTTGTAGTAAAAAAAAGCTTTGTAAAATGATATCCGATTTGAGCTCATTAGCTGATAATTCGCTTTTTTTTTTTTAATCCACATGGCAAGTGATGACAAAACGTAATTGATCTCGATCGATTAATCGTTTCACGAGTAAATACCAAGTTGCTATTACTTCGATGCGAGATTATCGTCATTGAATCCTATTTGCAGTATTTAATATCAGAAAAGAAACGCGATAGGAAAATAATGTTAGGTTCTTAATTATTAACGTTATATGCATTATGTGTCATTATATACTGCAATTGTACAAATCATTAGTGAAGATATTCTCGGATGGCCACGTGGTTACGTTGAATCGATATGCATTCGCGTCGTGGGTATATTGTTTCAATGAAATTAGCGTCATCACATATCACTTCACTTTTCCACTACTTTGAACTAAAACATAAAACAAATTCTCGCGATGTATTTGCCCGATAGTGCTCGTTTTTTTAATGTTTTATTCTTTTGCACATATCGGGCATATATATAATTCTTTTTTTTTTTTTTTGCTGTTACGATGAGACGACCCGATAGTAGAGATCGATAGAGACGACCGGTACTTCAACAATGTGGCTTTTTTCCGGCAACCAAGGTTGAATTTCATGAAGAGAAAAATAAAACGAGTTGTGAAACATCGATCCGAGTAATTTGCTGTAATCTCTTCAGTCTTTTTTTTTTATCAATAATATAAACGCAATTTATTTTCCCGAGAACGTGCTAAAAAAATCGTTTTCGATTGAATTTTTATCTACGATCACTATAACGTCACGTTCATATCGTGGCTCATGTTTCCCGCGTAGGAACGAAGTGATAAAGAAAAAAACGAGCCACAAGGACAACGATTATCAGCTGCTATATCTATCGACCCGCTTAACCTCGACCATCAGGATTTTCGTTCATTACTTCCTTCCCATCACTTTTGTCCCTCTCCTCTCCTCCTCTATCACGTTTGCCTCTTCTAGTTTGACATAAAGTCTCAATGACGAATTCCAAAAATTTTGAACATAACACAATCGCTTCTTAATCTTCTTTGCATCTTAATCGTCTTCCTTTTTGCTATGTTTGTTCTTGTATCTATTTTTCAGAAAATACGCGAGGAGGACTTCGATGCGAAGATCAATTGCAAACAAAAAATGCGTTCTCATCCGTCAGTCTTCACTACATTGATGCTGTATGAGTGGTTTCGCGCATAGGCCAGTAATCTCGCCGAAGCGGTTTTCGACAGATTTTTTCAGTTCATGCACTATTATTAGTGACATAAATGTGTTTAAAATTTCTCGGGATTTTCAACAAAATTGATCATACCGTTTTCGAGATATTGCACCGTTTTACTCGCGCTCATGGGAAACCGTTGAAAAATTCACATTTCAAGGAATAACTCCAAACCTTTGGTATAGTTTTGAGATGAGAAGAAATTCGATACAAGGGACAAATATAGAGGCAGATAAGCAAAGATTGAGCGTGTGAATAGTCAAAGATTCAGTGTTAATGGTGCACGGTATGGGTTTGAACGAAAGAGCTGTTGTTGTGATTGAAAAACGCAATTCTTTAGTCGATTTTTCCAAGTGAAATCAGGGCAAAGTGGAACTTCTCGCAAATGGGTAATTTTATTAATTTAAAAAAAGCATGAATATTGATTCTATCGTTATTGCTTTGAGTAAATTCCGCCCCTGTAACGTTCAATCTCTAAACCGTTTTTGTTGTAATATGTTGAAAGGTTTTTGTATCAAGCTGCACAATAAAAATGATAAACGTATGAAATGAAAATCGCAATAGCATTGCGATTTTACGTTGCTCGAAGAATTGATCGAATTTTTTTCGTCTCGTTTTTATCAGGACCAGCTACCAGAGGATAAAGTATAACAAATTGAAAGTCATCTCCCGTTGTTCGTCTGGTGAACGAAGTAACTTCAACAGAGAGTATAGAATCGCAACCATATAATTTTTTTTTCTCGTATTATTCATAAACCATTCAGTAGTTAAACAACATGGTCCTTTTTTTTGGGCATAATTCGAATTATCTTTTAGTATGATCGTCTTTCACATGCGCATTTGCATTTGGGTTTCAATCAGTGATAATAAAAATTGGCCACCCCTTCCATCTTCGTCAACTATCCCACCCACTCTCTCCCTCCCTGTCTCTCTCTTTTTCTCTTTCTCTCCCTCACTCTTACACTTTTTGCGTGACTTGTGACACTACTTTTCGATCGTATCACTAATGAGGGGTAGGTAGACGCCACGGCGTTGCGAATGACTATGTGAACATGTCGTTGCTGATAGGTGACATATCGGATGGGTAGGACGTGGATCCACCTTCCTCACGAGCCTCCACCTCTCTTCCATAACCGATAAATTTTGTCACACATTTCCAGCAGTTGTTTTACAGCAACGTTGTACTCACAACGTCCAAAAGTCTCATCGATAGTTCAACTTCGTATCAATTTAAAAAGTGATTTTTTTATTTGCTTACATTGTTTATTATTCTGTGATGATCGTTCCTTCGAATAATGAACGAAATGACGACGATGAGGAAGAAGATGACGATGATGACGAACGTTATCCGTACCTGGACCATCCGCAATGGTGATAAATTTATCTTCTCCTGTGTTTAACTAAAATATTCATCGAAGTAATGTAGCAGTCAAAAGATCCGTATCTTTTGCAACCTCCGCAACGATTATGAAAGCCTTGGAAGTTATGGTCATGGGCCTCTATTCGGTCTTACAGAATGGAACTAATTACACCGATAATCAACAGTTCATTGAGATTGATGGTGATTCACGTTTTATCTTTCCGTTTTAATGCATTTTTTTACTTATCGAAAAAGTGATTCTTTTTTTTCATCATTCACAAATTTCACGATGATTGAGGTGATGTTTTCGAAAAGGGTGCTGTGATTTTTCCGTCAAATGGATTTTTCTTAATACACTCAACTTATTTTTTTTCATTATTTTTTTGTTTATTTTCTATAATTTTTTCATTCGCATTTGACCATTTGTTGTCAACTGATATAAAACCGTACATTTTTTCTGTAAATATCCCAACTATTACACGTGTCTTTTGACACTTTACCACATGGTTTTCCTTTGATATCAAAAGAAAGTAAAAAAATAATGCATTTTTTGAATGTATCATTCATATCCAAGGGATTCGATTATCAGAATGAACACGAAAAAATAATTAGTATTCAAGTTGAAGACCTTTTCGTCCATTCAAATTTTTTCATAAATTATCCATCAATTCCAGGTGATGCTGATTTAACTAATCTCAATATATCCCTCGCTGATACTAATATGAAATACACTAATGATGAGAAACCCCGGGAAATCAGAGTAACAACTTGGCAGGTGAGATTTGATATCTTTTTTCCCTTCGTTGGCACATCGAATATTCTCAAATTAGTTTCTTCTTTTTGAACGGAACTTTCTCTACCGAATTTTCGTATAGTTCTTAAAGTTCACCTCGTGACAATTTGACTGTGAGTCTCGTACAATTAACCGTATTCGTTGATTCACAAATGTACAAAATACACGTATTCATGTCTTGTGAAGAAAAAAAAAGACATAAAAATGACTGCAGTGGAGCCCATCCGCGATGCACGTAACTCACGTAATTGTATAAGTACACACGCGAGGAAAATTGTGACTCACCCATATAAAGTTTTGCGAAACTTTAACTAAAGCAGACTCGAGCAATTATGATCTATGTTAACTTATCGGAGATCCACGATAACGGTTTATTATTCTACGTTGACAATTCACTTTCCAGGACATGCCTTATTCCGGATACATGGAAATAAATGGGAAATTGGTCGGGATCGGTTACGCGTTCGATGTTCTACATTTAGTACAAAGAAAATTAAATTTCACGTACACTATTATACCTCCGGAATCTATGATAATTGGTGACCAATCATCAGGCATGATGAAGTTGCTTTATAATAAGGTAAACCATTTCAGGCTCTGTGAATTTTGTAGATAATTACAAAAAAAAATGTATTTTTCTCCAAAATAGTGCTCCAAGACAATATTCACGAAATACATCGATTTGTTAACCTCTCTCAATATTCGTAAACCCGTTGTAAACATTTTTACAAGTTTTCAAAAACATGTGTCAAAACAACAAAATCGTTTTTTCCTTTGAAAAATCCCGATGAAAATGTGTCCTCCATGAAAATTTACATTTTTTAGGTTTCATTAAGCATTTTATTTGGCTATCAATTGTTTGAAAATTGGTTCGAATTATTTATGAAAATAAACTTTTCATTTCACTTTGCAGAGAGTCGATTTGGCTGTGGCTTTTATTCCAATGTTGGAAAAATTTTATGATCTTTGCACATTCAGTAACATCTTAAATGAGATTCAAGTTACTTTTATGATGAAAAGACCTCTCGAATCAGCAACGGGACAAGGAATTTTAGCACCGTTCAGTGACATCGTGTGGTACTATATCCTCATTTCTTGGATCGTCTTTGGACCGGCGATGTACATTCTTGTTTATTTTCGGTACGATATTTACCAATTTATAAAATAGTTTGTCCATTTTTTCGAAATATTTTATCAACTGACATATCGTTTCCGCAAAAAAAGTTGACTCGAAAAGGTTTTTCGTGAACTTTTTATTTGGCTCTAGTTGTTCGTCAATCCATGCAACGAATTCCAAAAGCAAGAGCACAAGAAAAATCCCATCTCTATTTACTAAAGTGAACCGAAATATCTGAATGACGTTTCAAAAATTGCAAATATGTTTGCAGATCTAAAATACCGGACCGGGAAAAACCCGAAGGATATTCTTTCCCAACCTGTGTGTGGTTTACGTACGGAGCTTTACTTAAGCAAGGAACGACCACCGAGCCAGAAACAAGTGCTTATATTTTTAATCTTGATAGCATTTTCCAAAAACCTGACAATCATAAATTCTTTCATTATTTTGACTGAAAGAAGAGAATAGCGAGTAAAATAAATTTGAGTGGAAAGGGACAAAGACAATGAATTTTTTTTTTTTTTTCAAGATTCCACGCGATTAATCTTCGCAACTTGGTGGATCTTCATCACAATCTTAACATCGTTTTACACAGCAAATCTCACGGCTTTTCTAACGTTGTCGGAATTCACGCTCCCGTACAATAGCGCCAAGGACATCGCTTACGACCGTCAACATTGGATAGCATTTAAAAATCATGCGATCGACGAGGCTTTGAAGAAGGTAAGGCAAGCATGTAAAATGCGATGGAAATGTCGACTAATTGAATTTTCGTCAGAATTCATTCAAACAGATTATTGATCAACCAACAAATGATATTGAAAAAAAAAGTGTACTAACGATTTATCGACAACGTTTCAGGACAATTCCGATTCGTTACAACCTTTGAGAGACTCTGTGAGTCGTAAACAAGCAATTTTCATTGATGACCAGGATGGTTTTTCTGAGGTTCTCAATTGGATTAGAAAAGGTTCGTTGAAATTAGCCAAATTTTATATTTATCTGACGAATCGTCTTAGATTGAAACAGTCAAATAATCAAAAATATTTTCACTCGTTTAGGCTATTTATTTCTGGGTGATCGATACTCCATAGTTAAGGTCATAGCCAACGACTATTTGAAATGGACAGACGAAGATGTCGAAGAGAAATATCGTTGCCCTTTCGTAATGCAACCGGAAAATCTTTACGTATTAAGCCGTGCATTTGCCTTTCCTATAGGATCGACATTCAAGAACGAAATTAATAAACAGTACGTACATTCAACTGTTGAAACGAATCAGAACACTTTCATTGACTATTGAGGCGTTTTTTCTGGATTTTGTTTAAAACACAGTTGTAGGTTCTTTCTTCAAAAAATCTATCGTTTACGTGAGCCCGAGAGGAAAAGAGATTTGAAAAAAAAACAAAAAAATGTTCTGACATTAATATGCAACGGAAGAAATATTTTTGTGATTTCTGACGTTTGAATGTGAAATGTTTCTTTTTTCTTTTCAGCTTGATGTTCATAGCGGAGACAGGAATAGTGCAGCATTTAGAAACGAAGGGACTTCCTGGAGTGTCAATATGTCCATTGAATCTAAAGTCCAAGGAAAGACAGTTAAGGAATCGTGATTTGCTGATGACGTACAAAGCCATGGTTTTAGGTTTTAGTTTGGCAGCACTATCGTTCGTTTGTGAAGTGATATTAAAATATGCTCGTAGCAAAAATTGTTGCGCTTGTTGTTCGGATTTCATATGCTGTTACACTAAAATAGAAACACCGGTAATACCGATTAACAACGCAAATGAAATCGAAGAAGGATCCGGTACCTCGAAGGCTAATTTATTCAATACTTTCGAGAATATTTATCCTGATCAAAGAGTTAAAAAAAGTATGATTAACGGACGAGAATATTGGATAATAACCGAGAAAGATGGTGACCGTCGTTTGGTACCGATCAGAACACCATCGGCTCTCTTGTTTCACCATACCAATGAATACTAATCAAAAATAAATCAATCCACCAGGTTTTAATCGAAGTTGAAAAATAACATTCCTAAAGCAATAATTCAGTCCGTTTTCTTGGATTTTTTTATTATTCCAAACAAAGGTAACGATATGGTAAAGAGAATTAAAAAAAAAACTCTTTCGAAAAGCCACTCCCAAGCTATTGGAAACCTTTGAATTTACGAATTTTAAGAGAAACGTCCTCAACCATTTTTCTTTCCAATGTACAGTTTATTACATTTCGAGGAGAAAATCATATTTGACGTGTTACTGCGAGAGAGAGAGAGAGAGAGAGAGAGAGAGAGAGAGAGAGAGGGAGAGAGAGGGAGCTGATAACCAAATTCACGTTTTTCTTAAAAACGATTGACATTTCGAGAAAAACAAAAGTTGCATCTTATTCTCTGATAAAAGGAGAACATTGTACAACATAGATTTTTTTTTTAAACTCAACCGTTCAGGAAAAAAGTGTGCAGCGCAATTTTAACCGACCAAGATTGTTAGATCGCCTCAATCGTAAAAAAGTATAATTTTCGATGCAACTGTTATTCGTTTCAATGAAACAAACATTTTCGAACGCATAAATCTGTTTTTTTCTCACATTTTTCAAAATTACAAGGTAAAAGTTTTTGTCAAATATATTAAATTCCTTAAAGAAATATTCTGGAAGATTAGAAAAAAAAATCCAGAAGAGTTCAACACAACATGCATAATGTTTTGTCTGAATGAATAAAATAAAATAATATCTAAATCTATAAGTTTGAAAAAAAAATGCGGAAAAGAATTTGTACTAAAAAAATTGGAGCTATTACGACACCGCTGTTAAGTTGTCTCAAAACCTATGCATTGGGAAGAAAAATGGATTAGAATTTTTCATTTCAGAATTTTATCTAATCGTCCCATAAATCTTGGACATGACTTTTGACACATTTTGTGTATTTATATATATATATAATTTCTGTATTCGTTCGTTTCATTACAAGACGAAGAGTTACAAAAACCTCCACAACAAAAACAAAACATAAACAAATTGTAAATCAATTGTTTTCGCCCCTCGGTAATATTTCTATTGTATGATAATTGTACGAGAAGACTTAATTCAGAAAAACGTGTGATACATTACTTTTACTCTCAAGAAACACGTATATATTATTTTAATTATACGGCAGTGATAGTGTGCATTATTTAACTGTTTATTATTATTTCATTGAAGTGAATAATGAACCAAACAAAAATCTACCCCCGCGGAGAAAATTTGTTTTCTCCAATAACGTGAAAATTTTCACGAATCAGAAGTATTTTATTTGATTTATTTTTTCCAAATGTATTGCAAATAGAAGTGAACAAAATCTATGTACGTTTTGTATTTTTTATGTTCAATCTTGATGGAGTTGAAATATAATTTTCCTAAAGAAAAAATGTGAAACGGTTGTCTTCGTAGTTTTTTTTTCTTTCTGGAGCAAAATAAAGACTTTTGACAGAGAGAGAAGATGTGGACAAACATTTTTGACAGACAACGGATCAAGGCTGTGCATTGAGGCATCCAGAGGATACAAACTTTGAAATACTTTTTGAAAAACACTGTTTTTGGCCCGCAATAACACTTCGAGGAACACAACGACACCGAATTTTCATTGAAACTGGAATTTCGGGAATGAAAAATATAAGAGTGCAGCAGGGGCTCGCGCTGGCTTTTTCTTTTTAATACTTGGCGTCAAGGTTGGCTACCGCGTTTCTTGATAGAATTGGGGTCGGAACATAATGTTTGAAATATTAATTTTAGAATTATTTTGAACACAAGAAAACCGTTTGTTCTTGTTTTTTTGGATTATTCGTGCCACAAATGTGTCTAACTAAATAATCAATATTTTTGCCGTGGAATAGAAATAGAACATAAAAAATAAAATCTTTGCACATCAATTTTATCCGGGGGAGTTTCGATTTGAAGAACCACAGAAAAATAGATTCAAAAAATAAGAAACCCGTGGCGAAAATCTTGATAATAATCACATCGTTGTTGATGTACAAAAAAATAAAATAGTTCATCTCGTCGTCTGAATTTTTCAACATCTCTCGATCGATCACATTCACAAGAATGAAGAACTTTTCTAGAAACAAAAGTTCCTTTTTTTCTTCATTCGCCATCAAGTGTCCAATTGTTTTTCATCTGAACTTACGGAACGCTTGGACGCATGAATCATATTTTCCTCATTCACCTCACGTGATTTAATATTTTTTAGTTTGGCAGATCAATTAGAGGACAATATGTAACCCGTGTGCACATGTGTGAGGGTTAAAGCACTGGAAAAGCTACGTAAATGCTATTTCATAAAAGTTGCTTACCCTATGGTTCGAAATACGAATCGCGTAGCTAATATTTATATATATATATATTTTTTTTTTACTACTAAAGAACAAAGTACACCACAAGGCACCCACACACGCACACTAAGTCGATTTCCTACGAGAAAATGCAATTAGTGTTTCTCGAGAGCAACGATATGGTCACGCAAATCACGCTTTTTCGTCATTTTCTTTTTCGTATTAATCTTTTCCTCCATTTTCATACTTCCACTGGCTTGTACAACTGAAAAAACCCCCGAGAACTTTCAGGTGACTCTTTAAAAAGATGGAAACTCGTTTTACTCAATGAGCGACAGAAAAAATGTTGATTTTAAATTAGTACGAATTAATCAAACGTTTTTTTTTCACTATGAATTTCATATGGAGCCAGTATTAACTTTGAAGACTGCGTTCTCAAAGTCGACCTTTTTTTTGTTGATCTTTCGATAATTTTTGATGAATTTTTAGTTTTCGTTTTTTTAGAATGTTTAACAACGTTTTTTGAATGAAGTTTTCTTAAAAAATGAAATGAAAAAAATGTCTTACTTTTTGCTTGAACGTAGAGGACACAGTCGGTGTCATAAAAAAAAGATTAATTCGTTTTACTCATGGCGATCTCGAATTCATTGAGGAATCAAACAATTTTCACAACCGGTTTCATCAATGAAAGTTCGTTAAAAAAATATGTCCAATATCTGAATGTACTATTTTTTCGACTTTTTCTTCATCAAGGCTTTTCGTTTGTTTTCCATCGCCTCCATTCTCATATCTTCTAAATCTTCCATTATTCCTAAAACAATAATAAAATTATTAATTATATTGTAATCCATGGCGTTGAAAAAAAAAAAAAAAAAAAAAAAAAACAATTGCTGATAATCACATCGATACTGACCTAATTTCGTAGATACAAATTCTTCTTTCAATTGTTGAGCAAAAGTACTCTCCATATTAGCATCATCGTCGTCCATATTTCTGTATTTACTCTTGTCGTAACCGAATATCTCACTAATGTATTTGCTATAATCTTCCGATTCCTCTTCCGGACCGTCATCGATAAAATCATCAAGCTCCGAATCATATTCGTCCTCATCATCATCGTCATAAATGCGACCTATAATCAATGTGTTTTTGTATTCATATTGTAATCGAGCTTTCAATCCTTTTAATTAAATTTCAATTGAACTTTGTATTCTGATGGCTATTTGCAATTCTAAGATTCGTCGATATTTGAGTTGATGAAAAAGAGTCTTGTTTTTTTGATGACTCAAATGGATTTCAATTTTGATTCATTATTGCTTGATTCGAATTGTTCAACTAGAGATTTACTTGCACAAATCAATTCCACTCGATTTTTTGTTCGAATTGTGAAAAAATATTGAGATTGTAAAATGAGGTGGCTTCGGAATACTTACGTCTGTTTATTGGTCTTTTGACTGAAGGCTTCATGTTTCGGCCTCGTACGTCCTGAGGTGGGAATGGTCTTGCTTTACCATTGGAGTTTGGACCTTGTCTGGGCTTTACATCCGGAGGTGGGAATTGTTTCGGTTTTACATCAGGAGGTGGAAATTGTCGAGGTTTCACGTCCTTCGAGTCAATTGACGTTCTCTCTGGCCGATATTCGGATTTAGATTTAGTTGGATTTACAGAATTGGACTTATTATCATCCGCCCTCTTATTGTTAGCTCTTGACATGGCTAATTTTCGTTTTTCTTCTTCGATCATACGACGCATTGATTCTAACTGTTTTTTTTCGGCCTCGAGTTTTTTACGTTCTTCGAGTAATTCGTCCTTCGCCGAGATTTTGGAGGTGGAACTTTTTTCCGGGGGTCTTTCCGGTGCTTTCCTTTCGATCGGCCGACTCGATACCGAGCTTCCCGCCGGTTTCGTAAGACTTTTTTCCAAAATTGACGTTGGCGCAGATTTGCCATTACTCAATTTTGGAATTTTATTCGGCGATGGTCTGGATACTTCTGATTTAGAAGATTTGCTCGTTTCTGATGAAGATCCACTCACCGGTTTAATAGTCTCACCATTTTTCTCACGATCTCTCTTATCCCGCCACTCTTTTTCCTTCATATATTCCTTCATCTGTCTCTTCGTCATCAGACGCTCACGATCTTCGACTTTTGGCTTTGGCTTTGCTTCTATCACGACTGGTTCGTGTTGTTTCTTTTCCGCCAATTTGAGCAGCGATACAAAATCAAGCGGCGGTGGTCCCGGTGGTTTTTTCTTCGGTTTTGGCTTCTCCTCTTTTTCGGGTTCTCTCTCCCTATCGGTGGTGCGTTCTCTCTCATTTTTTGTTGACTCTTGGTCCGTTTCTTTACTCGTTGTGGAAGTGGATTTGCGTTTTCGTCGGTGCGGTAAGCTCTCCTCCAGTTCTTGTTGCTTCAGAGCCTGACGAACTCGATCCTAAAATATAATCGAACAAATATTGGAAAAATCATTATGAAGATATGGAAAGAAAGATTTTCATGCTTTGAAATATCGCAGAAATCCAACACTGAGTGGAAAATCGATTGATCGAATTACGGTAATTCACTAACAAACTATTTTGCTACGGAAATTATGTTTTTTTTTTCGTTTAGCATATGAAAATCCTGGTACCTTCGTCGAGGCTATATCTTTTACTGTCTTTTTGCCAGTCTCGCTGAATAATGGTTTCTCAGGAGGTAAATTGCTATATTTGTTCATCAGCTGATTGTAAAATGCAGAAGCCTCTTGCGATACGTAGCCATAATCATCCTCGTCCGGTTGGGAAGGACCTGTAGTAAAAATGGTGTTAAAATGTATATTTCGGGCGTTTGTAACTGTGTGAAAAAAAAGTAAAATCTCTGAGATAACTCTTGCCCAGTCTAACGGATGCTAAAATTTGTTTGTCGCAAAAGTCAAGTACATGATCAAGTTAACTGGTGCAAAGATTTCCAACGAATTCTACGAAGCACAAAAGAATTACGCGGTAAATTTGACACTTTCAACTCTATCGTTTGTTCTGCAAAAATCTACTTTATCTTGGTGCGGCTGACCTTGATAATCCCATGGAAACGACGACTATGCCAGAATCCAGCGCATAAACCTGTGGGCAAAAACATTGCCCATGTTATGGACAAATATGTGATCTACCTCCCAATGGAAAAACAAAACGAAAAAAGTCGTTCTACTCATATTTTTGAAAAGCAAACAACTCGGCAAGAGTTATCGTCAATATTTCTACTTAAAAAAGTTATTTACATGGAGATATACCTGGGCTAGCACTATTCGAACTTTCATACCTTACCCGTCAGGCCATGAGTTTTAAAGTATCAAATAAGAATCTTAAAAACCTTATTGTACACGCCCAAAGCTTGAAAGTTTCTAAATATTCTAAGCAACAATTTAAAACTCAAATCTACAAAACGTCCTAAGCACTATTTTATGTCTTGTCAAAGATAAATTATTTCTTTATATGTAAACTTATTACAAAAAATGTGTTTTAACGCAATGGATCGATGGTTCTCAATGTCGTTAGTATTGTTTTACCATTTTGAAAACCTGTTTTTTAGCATTTCAAGATCAACGACACTGTTAAAGCACATGGCCTACGGATTAAAAAATAATATGCCCAAATAATTGTCGTACCTGCAATTGTGACAGCGGTGTCGTCATTATTGATAGCGTCTGCTATTACTGATTTATTCGCAGCCTTACAAACTTTCAAATGTTTGTTTATTCTACTTTGCGCTTTGTGATCACGCAAGGACAACAAATTCTGTACAAACAAACGACAGCGGATAATAATATTATAAATTATGAGATGCACGGTTCATGAATCAAGGTTATACATGAAATTATTTCTATCGTTCGTTTTTTTCTTTTCATTACCTCGCGTTTTTTTTTTTCCTCGAGAGCTTTTTGTCGTTCCTCCTCCTCTTTTTTAGCTAAAAATTTTTTGATATTGTTGGAAAGATTTCTCGATTGTTTAGATTCTTTCTTGGGCGGAGTAAATTTTGTAGGATAATAAGAACTGCCCTGTAAACAGAATGTATACAAAAAACGATGTTATTTCCTACATTTTCTACATGTATGACGTTATTTCGATGGTGAAAAAAGAAAAATATGTTAGACGTAAATGTTGAAAGAACGGTATCCACTGACCTGCTTGTTGGCACTGTTTTTCTGAGCTACGCTCAGCAAAGTACCGAAATCCATTGCGTACGAAAGATAAACGTGCAACACAATATTTATTTTTATTACGTTGAATCTGTAATAAAGTCGTTCTCTTCGAAAGGCATGATATACTCCTCGATTATTACGAATCAGCTTTCGATTATTCTCTCCATTGTCGTCATTAAATCGAAATTGATTCGTCTCAGTTTTTCTCTATTGTGTCTCTAAAACGTTGATTGCGTTTGAGATATTAATTAGACGATGTAAAAGAAAGAAAATAATCTTCCATACGATGAACGACGGTGGCGAAATCGAGCGAGATGTATGTATGCATACGTAGAGAATGTAGAGATGATTCGGGAATAAAGGTGTGTTGGTGTAGAAATATTTTGTAGTGGGATTTTACGAGAGAACGTTCATTTTGGCCATCCCGTAAAGATGATGACGTCATCAACCTCAATTTCATGATGTACTTTTAATTTAGAGGTTAGAATTTAACGTGCAGCGACATCTATTGCATCGTAAGATGGTAAAACAGACGTGCCACTGAAAAAAATGAACACACTTTTCATCCAGCAAACCAAATTGTCGTACAGTCCCAGTGTATCAGTACGATGTAAGCATTTCGTACAGCGTGTTGGAGATGTCCAAAGACATGTGGTTTCGTTTTTTTTTGTTCCGATTCAATTGATATACTCTCCACCGACAAACGATTTAGCGTCGATTAGACCTCTGATAAACCTCGCTAGAATAAAAATTGAAATTTTTGGTGCAAACTTTATATCGCATTTTGAGGGCAATTAGCAGTGGCTACACTTCTACACTGCTAGTCGTAACAATCCATTCTCTAATTTAAAATTCTCTTGTACCCCACTCGTGGTACGTGAGAAAAAAAACTTGATTCAAATGTATAACCCTGACTTCACATCGGTACACAGCAGCTCCCAGCAGCTCATTTTGCTCACAATGTAAAAATTTCCCGCGTTTTTTAGTGACCCGCTCGGTCCTCGTCCCAGTGACGTCCCTACAATGAGTGCATCGTACACTCGGTGTCTTTGAAGATCTATTCTTATTGTTTTGTTCAACAGAATTATCAAATTAACAATTAAAACTTGTCATTAAATGGAAGAGTAAATAATAACGGTTTCAAAAGATATTTCACGGTTCAAAATGAAGATCACTGTGTTTCCCAAACGGGGCAGGTAGGTTAGATTTGAGAATCCCTGAAAAATATTCCGTCAATATTCATCGATTGAATGTCACTATCTTAACCTGTATGGCTAAGAAAATACAGTTAAATTGTGTAAATATTCTCGATATGATTATCTCCGCCTCTGACACTTGTCATAACATTTAAATCATCGCATTGTACGTTAATACGCGAGTGAATTTTGCTCTTCATGAGAAAGTCCCTAGATTCTCAGTTTATCAAAGAACTCTATCAATGTAAATGGCGTCGAGTCTGTATATCAATTTGTGCCTTCACTATTTTTCTTCATTTTTTCACGATTGTTGTCCACAAAGAGTTATCTATTGTTCGAAATTTCGGTACCTTGTTTTTATATGCAATGGTGGAAAATTTAATTGAATTTGGTTACATTTGATGCAGATAATCAAATTGTGTTAAATTAATTAAAAAATCATTGAATTTATGTTTTGTTGAAATCATATTTGGACCTTTAAACTCTATCGAATTTCTAACGAATAGCATGGTAACTAATTTAATTGTTATTTTGAAACTTTCCTGTTTATACATTTCAATGCTTTTATAATGAATAGATAAACTCATTCAATTTTCCTTCAAAAGCCAAATAATGGATTAGTAATAATAATGCAAATGTGATTTCTGAGCGTAGGACGGGACGGGATACACCGATATGCATATAAAATGGAATGTTTTCTGACACGACTGGAGAAATTGAAGGTAATTCATTGAACCTAAATTTTTCATGCGGTATTTTAATTTCAAAAAGATGAGGTGTAATAAACCAGAATTTCATTATTTTGTCCGATTAGTTATAGCTTACGGAGCCGAAATATTCACAATGCCCCGAAAAAGTTCTGTAGCCTTGTCGTCTCCTGAGGGAGACAAATCTTGTTGTTTCTGCGGCCTGAAAGATGACAATGAGCTGAATTATGGAAAGATTCATGAATACAGTGGAATCATAACTCATTATTATTGCCTGGTAAGGTTTTTCATTACATTTGTCATTGAACATTGTACTTTTTTCTTTTTTTTTTTCAATTTTTACTGAATTTTATATAATTTCTTGGCAAATTTGTCAATATTCTCAGCTTTTTTCATCCAACATGCAACAACAAGGTCTCGACGATGAGGGGATTTTGGGCTTTTTGCCTGGAGATATCCATAAAGAACTGAAAAGAGGAAAACGACTTGTAAGATTTATAATTAATTTTACTCTGTTTGAATGATGAATCTAAATGTGTAATCCTTATGCAATTGATTTTACAGACATGCTCTTATTGCAAAAAATCTGGCGCCACCTTAGGGTGCTGCAATACGAGATGTAAAAAAATATTCCATTTTCCTTGCGGACTCAAAGCTGGCTCGTTACATCAGTTTTTTGGAGAATTTCGGTAAATACGAAATTTTATTACTCTAGAACTAAGTACTCTCAGTCTCACTTCCATGAATGACTCTATTTTAAAAATAAATGTATGAAAATATAACGACAGTATGAATCTTGAAACATTCTCTGGATGCGACTAGTGAAAATTTTGCGAAAGTATATCAAAAATCAAAACTTTACAATTTATTTTCGTGGTCTTTCGTATTTAATACATTTTCGTAAGTAAATGAAAAAAAAAAAGAAAAAAATTATTCTTCTTATCAACCAGACAAAATAGCCCGCTCAAAAAAAATCGAGTGACATGAAATCTAGATTCGACGTATAACAATCGATCGAAATATCTCAAATGTAATATTTTTTGTAATTTTTTTTTCTAGATCGTATTGTGTTCATCATCGGCCAAAGCAGAAAATCGAAGAACGTATTGCAAAAGAGTTATCGCAGGGTGAAAAGAAGATTTGTTACATATGTTACGACGAAGTGAATCCAAAAGATGATTTAGGGACAATATGGGCTCCGTGTTGTAAGAAAAATGCGTGGTTTCATCGGACGTGCGTTCAGCAATTGGCAATAAGCGCGGGATACTTTTTCAAGTGTCCATTGTGCAACAACAAAACGGAGTTTCAGAGGGCGATGTTGGACCACGGAATATTTATACCGAGTCAGGACGCATCTTGGGAGTTGGTACCAAACGCATTTCAGGAATTATTATACAGGCACAATCGTTGCGACGCGGATAAATGTGTTTGTCCAAAGGGACGAGAGTACACGAGCACGAACGCGAAGTGGGAGCTAACGCTTTGCCGAACCTGTGGTTCTCAGGGAATTCACATGGCATGTGGAAATCTCAAGTGGGGCGAACCAGTCTGGGAATGCAACGAATGCACTTCGATCCTCAACAAATCTGCGACAGGAGCAGAAACGTTGGGTCTGTCGAATTTTTCCTCAAGTAACCAAGGATCACCAATAGACAACAATTGTTCGGACGACGAAAACAGCAGTGACAGTGAAATTTCAGTGGGTTCTTATACAGATTTTAGTACAGAAATTTCGAACCCCAGCGTTGAGTCTCAAGCTTCTTCCTTATTTCCAAAGACGAGGAATATCGAAGAAAAAAGTCCGGAAAAGCAGCGACGGGACGATATCGGCAATGCGGTAACGACAAAATCGCCGAGAAAGGTGACTGAAAGTCAGGAGACTCGAGATGACAGAGAAACCAACGAGGAACTTGCACCTTTAACAAAAAAGCCGAGAATTTTGGTGGAACAAGGGGTGAACAAGGACGACAGCGATGACGACGTGATCGTCGTTTCCGGGCCTAGTAGGAAAGAACCATCTCGAACTCTCGACGTTTCCTGGATGTTACAAAATTCCGGAAATACTGAGGGAACTGGAGAGAACATGAAGCAGCAGCTGAATAAACCGGAATTGCAACTGAAACGAAATAATGTTATTCAGGCGGTTGGGAACGTGGAGAAAAAAGTTTCATCAAGTTCCAGCGGTTCGTTGACGAACCCGAAAGTGCAATTTCCAGTGTCGAGGAACGATAAACGTGTGCCGATTGAGATAGATTTGAGTGACGGTGAAACTGCGCCGACTACGAGTTCGTCGACGGCCTCAAATACGAAAACATCAACGAACGCAGAGACCTTAGTCCCGGAATTAAATATACAAATAACTAATGTGACGTCCTTGGCTCCCGAGGCGTTTGCCACGGCGCCCGAATCATGTGATCAACCACAGGAGGCAGAAAAAACCGAGTCGATTTCTGTCACTGAAAAACCGAAAAGTTTATCCGCACCGCCAGTTTATCAACGTCTAGAAATTGTACGGTTAGAAGCTCAACCCGCTGCGGACAATTTACCGAAACCAGTGATTTACGGAATCACTATTCCCGGAACGAATACCACAGTGCCACTGATTATCACTACAGCTGAAGCACCAAAATCGTCGCCCGCGCCATCCAGCAATAAAAATTCACCGGTTCCTCCGTCGTTGAGCAGACTCGTGGGACCTAAATCACGTAAAGCCGCTATTTTGGCGGCTGCAGCAACACAAAATTCGACGATTCATAGTAACGTATCGTCGGTTGTTGGGGTGCCAATATCGACAGCAGCGACAGCTCGAAACAATGACACTGCAGCCGTTACATCGTCAAATTCAACACAACCGACCATTCAAAGCAACGGAAAACCTGACGTTGTGACGGTGAATTTAACGTCGCCAAAGGTCCAGAATAACAAAAGATCAATCGTTCAGAATCACGAAAGACCGATCGCCATGACACCGCAATCAGCGGTGCCGACGATTCGTGGTAATGAAAGACCGTCGATTATGACAGAACGATTGACGGTGCCAACGATGAGAAATAAAGACGGATCCATCGTTACAGCGTCGCAAATACCGGGCTCCACAACTCAAGGCAAAGAAAGATGCTTCATTATGGCGCAAAAAATTCCTACTCCCACGATTCCAAGTAACGATGACTCCGCTGTACTATCCTCGATATCAACCGCATCGCGAATTCAAAACAACCAAAGACCGAACGTTGCGACCCCAAATTCAACGACGCCAACTATTCAGAATAATCAAAAATCGAACACGATAACGATTACGATTAACTGTAACGATGAGCCTGCGGTTGCACCATCAAAATTAATGGGATCGACGATTCGGAGTGGCAACCGATGGCCCCTTTTGGCCCCAAAACCAACGGCACCGACGATCCAAAGTAACGAAACATTCAACACCTCGACTCACGATCCATCTAAATTGGCCGCATCGAAATTATCCTACTCCCTTCCACTCGAAGCCGTTGTCAACGATCAAATTTTACAATCTCGAGCAGGTAGAAAGTTTGACACGAAAAACAGCGTTCCCTGCGAAAAAAATCCTCCGAAAAAAATTACCCCCGTTAAATCTACAAGTTTACAGAATAATCAAGACCTAACGAACGGCACAAATTCAACAGTTGCACCGGAAGTTCCGGCAGCCTCGTCCAAGAATGTTCCACCCAATTCACTCAATGGATTTGTTTCCTCGCGTAAGATTTGCTTATTTACAGCAAAATCAACCTCCTCGTCCTCGCCTAATGTCCCGCCCATAAATTCCAACCCTTCAACAGCTCGGAAAGTTTCCCATTCCACGTTTTCGGTCGGAAGTATCTGTGAAGTTCAAAATGGAAACGTCCCTGGATTTCCCGTTGGAGACAAATCAAATGAAATTCTCTTGTTCGATGGCGTTCCGCGAAGCTTCGAAACTCCTCGGAACATTTTCAACGGTGGTGATTCAATACCAACCGGAAGTAGGACTAATCCACAGCCTCAAAAAATTCCACCAACTCCACACTCGAAAGATTCTCATGCGGAGGATAAAAAATCTCTAGGTTCTCCCGAAAACGTGAGTTTAGAATATTTGATAACTCGTATTTTATTAATTCGCCTCTAATTATCTCGGGTTTTTGGGGTTTTCTTCATATTTTTTTCCACAAATTTCGAGAAACTCGTAATATTCATGATATGAGTGAGTTGCTGAACCGCTCCATTCATACAGTCAACAAAAAAATCCTTTGTTTTATTTATAAATCCCAAGAAAATTCTGAAAATAGTCTGATTAATTGTCAAAAAAATTTCATCCGTATAATCCATAATCTCATTTCGCAATACTTTGAAAAGTAATTTTTTTTATAGTGTCGTACAAACCATCCGATTCTTTCCGAATAAAAAATACTCAAGTGAGAAAGAAATCTGTTGCGAAATATTTGACATTTTTAGCACGGCATTTAAATTTCCATCATTAGACTACAGTCTACTGTGATAAACCTGCACCAGCAAAAAAAAAAGAAATTAATCTCGGTATATTTTGTGAATTTTGGGATTTATTGTCTCTGGATGACTGGGTGCGGGGATTATCCTTATGAAAATCTTATTTCCCCGTACCTTTTCTCCAGTATGTTTGTTACGATTATAACAGTGTGACGGGGATGCAGGCACCAGTCCTGAGGTTCCGCCCAAATGTGCCATTCCAACAAATATCCAACTCAACGGGACGACGGAAGCAAATACACAACCAACTATTGGAGGGGGAAGAAACGGAAATGACGCTGACAAAAAGTGAGTTTTTCACGTTGAACAAAAATTGAAAACCTAATAGAGAGGACTTTATTTATTCATTTTAATTCTAATTATCTTTTTCAGACGTGGAGCGGGGAATGTGTTTCGAAATGGCTCACAGTACGATGCGGAAAAAAATGAAACGACTGAGTGTTCCACTTCCGCAGACCGGGCCGACTCCGGTGATCGAATTGGATTAATAAACAGAATGATCAATCTACGAGATCTTAAATTCACAGTCTGCGGGTCAAACATTGTCAAGGTAAACAAAAGTCGGAACAAGAATTTAAAGATAGCAAAATTCTGAAAAAAATCGAAGTATTCGTGAATCTAATAAAAGTGCATTTCACACGACGCAGAAAAATCAAGAGACTATTTACTAAAGAAATTTTTCGACAATTTCGATATTGCAAATAATTTTCATATCTCAAAAATGAATGAAATTTCTCCAATTTTTTGCAAATTGCGAAGTACTACAATTTTTATGGCACAAGATGTTTAGCGCAGTCTATTATTATTTGCATTGAGTTGAAAAATTAGAAATTCAAGGGCCACCGAACAATGCAATTTCAGTGAAACATTTTTTTACTCATATTTTCTTTGTTTGTTTTTTATAGATGACACTTTACGAAACGTATTGTGTGGATATGAAGATCGAAAATGGGAAAAAACGTAAACTTGCATGTTGCAAAAATTTCGAAGTTTCAAAGAAAAATAATTCAGATTTGTTAATCGAAAGAACGGAAAATCTTTCGTTGCTGAATGGAGGCGACAATTTGAGAAACGTTGATGATAAAAACGGATTGTCAGGCTCATTGACGAGTTCCTTTGCGTTCAGTAGTGATGAAAATAGCGAGAAAGGAGCAGTGAGCCAATTGAGCAATCATTTGCAAAGCAATGCTGTGATGAAAGTTGCGGAGGTTGTACCGAGTGATTTGACTCGTGAAAACATAAATTCTCGGGGTCAAGACGAGCTCAAAGAAAATCTTGATCCCGTACCATCGTCTACGAACATCAGGACAACGAGTCCGATCGAACGAAAAAGTAAAACACGCTTAAGAAACGGCGGGGTCAATACGATGCAATTGTTGAACGAGCGAGACGCGCAGGAAAAAATAATTGACGAAAAGACTAAAAGCAGTCCGCAAAAAATAGGGACTCAGGATCCATCACTCGGGACTTCAAAAATGTCGTACAACGAAAAAAAAGAAGTTGCGTGTGGTGTAGCCCGGAGTTTGTTCATATCGAACGACGAAGAGGCGGACAATTCTCGGTGCGAAAATATTGCGAAGAAATGTAAATCGCGCTTGAACCGCGCGAACGATGATGTCAAAATTTCTGAAAGCACCGAGTTGTCGCCGAAGCGAGCGAAATACGGCAAATTCGAGGAGTTCAACGATGAAATTCCGTTAGTAAATAATTCGAGAATCGATAATTCAACATTCGGTCATGCAGTCATTGCGGATAAAGTACGGAGCCGAAAAAGTTCGCGCGTTAGTAGCGTTTGTAAAAACGAAAAACCGCTTTCGAACCATGGATCAAAAAATGGCTTGAGACCGAGTCGCGCAAAAGAACTAAAAAGTAATAATTCTGTCTGTTGCAAAGTGAGTATCGATCTCGCAAAAATTCGCTCAGTTATCATCAGTAAAAACCATTTTTTTGATAAAATTGAAAATCAGATATTTCACAAATTTTCGAAAAAAAATGAACGTACGAAATATGAGGGATTTCCTCTTACGAGGAAATTTCACAGCTTTGATAACTTGATGATTAACAACAATTACTCGTCATCGATCGAACGTTCTTCGATGGTTCAGACTCGCAGATGGAAAAGCGATGAAAATCTGTTGAGTTTTTCAAAATTCGACGACACTTTTGACCGATGCAACGGAATTCCTTACGGCGAAAATACGAGGAGAGGCCACAAGCGGAAATCGCGAAGTTTCGAAAAACACGATTGCGTCAGATAGCTTGGTTATTTAAATTGTTCCTATATTATTTTTTCCTTTCGTTCAAATCACAGGAAACTTCAGCGTGGCTTATTGCCAAATCGATCGATTTCGAAAACATGAAAAAAGAACCATTTCTTATTCATTACCGTGTGTTTTCAACCATCGAAGATATGTACAGGAATTTTATACGCAATTATTACATTTCCGGATAACATCAAATTAGTGTACACAAATATATCGTTTCCGGGTGAATAGAAATTTAAGAAAATTTTCCATGCGACACTATGTGTCGGTCCCGAAGAATGTTAATACGTGCGAGTTTTTCAACCATCGTTCTTATTTACAGTTATCAAAGTATCCATTTGTTGGGCTTAGAATATTTATCATGAGAATGAAAACTACAATTCGTTTGTCAGTTTTCATCAACGAAATGCTTCTTTTTTTTATTGTTGAAAATGATAATTTTGCCTCAATTACTTCAGACGTTTACGTTGAATGTGAATGTAATATGTTATCACACAATAAAATACTATCTCGCCGTTGAGATTTACGTTATTGCGGATTTCATGATGGTATAAGTTTTTTTTTCCCAACGTGAATACATCGTTATTTTTTCTGAGAGTTCTGTCAATCATCGAAATAAGAAGACATGCTTTCTCGATATTGTAATATATACTGTAATAAATATGTTATTATTGTACAGATTTTGTTGAAACAATTCACCCTTTTTCCCACCTATTTCATAAAAAATCGTTAAAGTATTAATCTTGAATGATCGCACGTTAAGATTATTATTACTCCTTATCCTCATTATTATCAATTTAATGCTCCCGAAGAAATTGAACAATTTATTTTGAAGTATTTATTTGATTTATTACGTTTCGTTGTCCCCTTATTATTTTCGAATTTTTGAATCCTTCAATTCTAGTTCGGTACTTATTCCAATAGATGACGTGAAATTCAAGATGGCGGCCATGTGAAAAAAATAGCAAACAAAGCTGCGAAAAACAGGACTTGGTCTAGAGATGGGCGATATTAAAAAAAAAATCGATTTTCAAATAATCGATTATACCAACAATCGATAACTGAAAATCGATTTTTCAAGAAAAAAATCGAAAAATAATCGATTAATCGATTTTTTCAAAAAGGCTTGATTATACACAAAAAAATGAATTTGATCCACAACTTTTTCACCTAAAGTTAAAAAAAACGCCGCAAGATATATTTTTTAATCCAAAATTGATATATTTAATCGATTTTTCAATAATTAACAAAGTTCCTGAAAAATTTGGAAAAAAATCCAGTTGCTCATCCAGCAGGGCACCAGAAGTTATAAATCGTTATCTGCAATATAAATTTGAACGTTATTTTTTGAATTAGTTTTAATGATGCGGTGACACAAAAAATAATTAATTTATAAGCACAGCATATCACCAGAGGATTTTATTAATTAAAAAGTATAACAGAATAAGAAAAAAGGTACAATAATTACATACATGCATTCATTTTTTATTTTCCTTTCTGAACAACGAGTCGGTACCGCGACTCTGGATAAAAAACTTCCAATCTCATAAAAAAAAAACAAAAATTAAAATATATAACGGCAAAAAACAACCATGAGGTTTATTCTTACATATTTGAGTTCATACCAAATAAAAATATCTTACTTTTCTCCATTGTCACTAGTAGGAAACAAATAGCCACCGAGAGTAAAGTTCGTTTCGTTGAGACTTCTCACTTTTCACTGAGGTTATGTTCTTTCTTTGTTTTTTTCTTTTGTTCTTTTTGATTTCACTAACCGGCACCAACAAGAATAATCGCAATTTCAAATCTGGAATATATATATTCTCTCCGATCAGTTCCGATATCATCCGATGGCGGCCATAATCGATATCGTGGCCAAAATATATCGAAAAATCGATTAATCGGGAAACCAACAATCGCTGAAAATAATCGATTTTTACTGTGAAAATAATCGATTATATGAAAATCGATTATTATCGCCCATCTCTAACTTGGTCACTTGGTCGTTGCGTCAAAAGTTTATTATTTTTATTGGGTTTGAACGATTGTATGTGGAAAGATAGACATTAAAGTTGATTAATTACGTATTAAAATGAGTGGAAAACGTCATGGGCTGTCCGTAAGTTTGTGAAATGCTTCGAATTATGATGCACACAAAATTTGAACAATCCGGTCAAACATCGATTCTATTTGTTGTTCTATCTCCACAGAAAGAAGAAATCGCTAAGCAATTTATGCTGCCGGAAAGGAAAAGCAAAATTGCTACGCTCTTGAAACAGGATGGCCAAGCGTATTGTATATGCCGAAGTTCTGATAGCTCGCGTTTCATGATGTCAGTTGTATTTTTTTAAGGTTATTTTCGATTTGTATAGAATTCAATTTTTATTTGCTTTATAATGGCTCTCTTGATTACTTACAGAGGATGCGACGCTTGCGAAGAGTGGTATCATGGAGATTGCATCAATGTCACTGAAAAAGACGCTAAATATATCAAGCAATTCTTCTGTGTGGTAAAATTATTTTTATTTCCCTCTCAAATTTGGTTCCTTGAAAAGTCAGTGGAAAATTGAACGATTCAACGTTTTGTTCGATACTTCTTTGCACAAAAATGATTTCATTTTCAAATGAATTTATAAAGTAGACTTTATTTTTTGAAATCTAATGCATTGAGTCTAATACCGAAAAGTACAAACTGTTTTTAATTTTGCAGCTAAAAATGATTTAGTTTCTTTCCGAGTTAAAAAAAATATTCACCAGTTAGAAAATGGTTTCCAATTAAATGTATGCATACAGAGTTTTATCCTATTTTCAATAAAAATGTTCCATCGTAAAAACTCTTCAACGTGTTTTACCGTCAAGTGTTTTTGGTGAGGTAAATTTCTGTTGATTGCACATTTTTATGCATACAGCGCTGTAGAGAAGAGGACTCCACGTTGGTGACTCGATATAAGCCTAAAAAGTCAGAACAAGATGATCGTAGGTTAAAGAAATACAAGGAAAAGGTACGAGACCACAAATACGAGTTCGACGCAGCTTGGGATCCGAATGTAGTGAAAAAGTCATCAAAACGTTGCGGCGAATGCAGCGGATGTCTGCGAAGCGAAAATTGTGGGAAATGCGATGCATGCAGGTAAAAGTCCTCGAACTTATTATTAACTCGATTATTATTTTGCCAGAGACATGATTTTTTGCAGAAAACAGTTTTGTGCAGTACTGTGAAAATTTGATATTTATTGTTGTTTCTTTGTGAACTTTTTTGTTGGAAGGCACCTGAAAAAATTTGGTCCATCGGTGAGGCTGAAGCTCCGATGTATCCAAAGGACTTGCCGGACAATGGGCGTGCCCTTGAAACCCTCGGAAAGTTTCAACAGACCTATAAAACCGAATAAAAAAAGGAGAAGAGATTCGAGCAACGAAAGGAACGAACATCTCGAACAGCCGCGTCAGTGTTACGGTCCAGGTTGTTTGATGCAATCGAGACCTGGTAGTAAATACTGTTCAGACGAGTGCGGCATGAAACTGGCGACAAATCGGATTTATCAGGTTTTACCTCAACGCATACAAGAATGGTCGTTGACGTCTTGCGTCGCTGAACAAAACAACAGAAGAGCTCTCGAAAACGTGAGAAAACAGCAACACGAGGTTCGACGAATTTTACAAGAATTGGACAAACGTCATGCCGAACTTGATCGTATCGTCGAACGCGCTAAACACGCAACCATTGATTCTAAAACAGATGACGATGAAAATGACGATACAGAAATGAGCATGTACTGCATCACTTGTGGACACGAAATACATTCCCGTAGCGCTATCAAACATATGGAAAAGTGCTTTAACAAGGTAAATCACCAAAATTATATTGCAATTATTGAACTCATTTGACATTTCAAGATTTTTCGATTTCGAACGATTTTTAAACATATATTAGTCGCTAGTGAAATAAATGAAAGTCATGGCAACAATGTGACGTTGAAAAATTGGTCACGGCCTTAATTAACTGTGAACGAAATAAGTGAAGAATAAAACAAGGAACATAACAAGCGTTCATACCCCAACAATAAAAACTAGTTCAAATTATTGTTTTTCTCACTTTTGTAGAATAAATTGATAGAGAATGAATTTAAACCCGAAAAATTATTCTAATTCACCATTCGATTGTTGAATTTTTTTATGAAAGGTTATCGGAATAAAAATAATGAAAAAAATTGATAATTCATGAACAAATAATTGGTAAACGAAGGAATATTGAACGATTTATTATTGCCTATGACTAAAAATGTTAGCCAGTATTTTTTGACAAGATAGAAATGGAAAAATTATCCATTCTCCGAAAAATCTATAAATACAGTAATAAAATGCAAAAAATTTCTTTCTCTTTTACAGTACGAATCTCAGGCATCGTTCGGTTCGATATTCAAAACAAGAATCGAGGGTCAAGTGATGTTTTGCGATTTCTATAATCCGGTGAATCGAACGTATTGCAAACGTTTGCGGGTTTTGTGTCCGGAGCATTGCAAAGATCCGAAAATAACCGACACGGAAGTGTGCGGTTGTCCGTTGGTGACGAACGTTTTTGATTCGACGGGTGAATTTTGTCGAGCACCGAAAAAAAGTTGCGTTAAGCATTACGTATGGGAAAAATTGCGTCGAGCAGAAATCGATATGGAACGAGTACGTCAATGGTTGAAAATTGACGAGCTTGTTGAGCAGGAACGACAAATACGATCGAATATGGCAACCAGAGCCGGAGTGCTCGCTCTCATGCTACACTCCACTTACAATCATGAACTCATGGAACAAATGACCCAGGAACAGAACAGGGAACAAATGGAAGCAATGGAGGTTGAACTCCAACGAAGATACAGTTTACAATGCAATGAAAATAATGTTATAGACCAATAGAAATTTAAACTCAAATACAATTACGTTGAGGGATGATTTTGAAATATTGTTTCTTTTTTTTATTGATTTTCTCCCAACTTCAAAGTGGACCTATCTGTTGCAACTTTTTCATGTTGAAAAGTTGACTTCCCCTTTCCTGCACCCTTTTCTCCTCCACAGTTGAGTTTATGAGAAAAATAAAAGTAACCGAGTCTCTCGATTACACGATTCTCTTTTTATCAGAGAATAAGGTGTAACTTTTCCTCCAGGTCGTTCGAGTAATTCACTATTTTTATGCGGAGCGAACTGAAATTACTTGAAAGCAGCTTTAAAATTCTAAAGTATGTTATGAAACAGTTAAAGCCATCAACAATCAACTTACGATATTCAAACCTCGTTTCAACAAAGTGCCACCCCGATGGAGATTCGAGACATACGTGTGAGTTCCAAGATTGGATGTTTTTTTCCAACTGTATTTTGAAATGTTTTTAAAATACTCCACGCGCGTGCCATGAAAAATGAGACTCGTCGATTACTTATTCAAATGTTTGTTTTTTTTCTTTGACGAATACAGATCATTAATTTGATTGGACAATGGTAGTAAAATCAAATAGATGTTGACAAACTCGAGAATGAATACAATTCTTTTGTTTTACTATCAAAATAATATCAGAATTTATCATACAAGGCTCATTTATGATATGAAAAATAATAGAGTGTTTCTTGATGCGCTAATGCGATCGGGTATATTCAATCGTATGCGTTCTACAAGTTAATATTGCAAATAAATTCTACTGTACGCCTATCCATGTAATATAATTAATTTGATTCACATTTATTTAATGAATTCACTTTCATTTAATAACTCGAAATTATTCGATAGATTCACATTTATTAAATAATTCACAAATAATAATTATTGACTCTTCAACAAATTTATCACATGAATAATTACATCAATAATTTAATTATTCATGCTCATTAAACACAATTCTACTATCGAGAATATTTGCCGACTTATAAAGCAAAAAAGATTATTTGGTGAATTTATTTTTCTGTATATTGAAATGAATAAGAGTTATTCGACGTAAACTTGTGTGGTAGGCGCTTGGTTTGTTTACATTCTACGCGCGCGGTTTGTTTATGTTCTACGCGCTCTCGTGAGTCTCGCGTGCTTCGCTTGCTACGGTTCGACGCGCTGTACAGTGGGGAAACGTTCTGGGTGCCGGCGCGTCGCGAGGAGTGGGGGGGAGCGGGGAAGCGCAACTGGTGGGGCAGGCGCGCGCGGGACGGTAGGGTGACCGGGAGAGCGTGATACGGCTCATTAGTCTGCGCCGGGCGCTTGCCGGCGATGCAAGGAGAGCCCGGCCTGCGCGTCGGTTGGTCAATTTAACGCTACGATTCGTTGTTCGTCGATGCTGATAACTTTAACGGATCGAAATAATAGTACGAGTAGAATTCTTCTTAATCATCGACGAATAAAAATAACTATACAACCCTAGGATCTTTTCTGGGATTTAATTTTTATTTCATAAAAACGAAACAATACTCTATTAAATAATGAATGATTTTATTGAATAAAATTCATAAATAAATAAATAAATAAAAGAAATAAATCATAAATTCATAAATAAATAAATGAAAAAAAATCATAAATAATACACAAAAATAATTGTGTAATAGTGTTTACATTTTTTTTGTAAGTTGTCAAATTCTAAATTTTATTTACGAACTATTTTAATTTGAAAAAAAATCTCGTTGACAAACAATCAAATGAATTATTGATTTTTCCGTACATCGTAAATACTGTTCAATTCCGCGAACGAATGGATAGGCCGATACTAATGTCACAGACAGTCTAGTGACCGTTATATCACATCTTTGAGATTCTGGCGAACGCTCGTGCGCCCGTGCGCTCGGCCGTACCCTGGCTGCGGAACGGAGTACACAAGTTATCATGAGCGATTCGATCATCATTTCGTCGTCATGTGCTTCGGCGGTATTCATAAAAACGCGGGAGCAAGCTCTATTCGCTGTGTGCACACATCAAGTTCTCATCAACGTGAGAGTGTGTAGTCGTGTATATGCATACTGGGATATGTATGTACCGATTACACATTCTCACTTTGGTGAGAGAGTGTGATGTGCACACAGCTTATAAGCCCTCACGAACGGGTACTACCACGGTACGATACTTAGCGACGCATGACATAGCACGGAATTTTGCGACGGGGGTTTCTCTAGCTTCGTAGTGCTACAAGTAAGTTAGCACCTATGTTCGGCTGACCGTACGGTTCTTTTAAAATTCAACTTATGCTAAACATCTATATGTTTAGTTATACGTTGGCTTCTTCAAGAATTTTACCGATGCTATAATGTAGGAAGAGGCGAGGTCGCTCGTACGCTTGGCACTATCGTGGCACGCTCGGGTCTCCACGAAGTTGTGTTAGAGTCGTGTTGTTAGACTGTCTGTCACTTAGCATTGGTTTACATTCATTCAATTTTGTATGAAACTTATTTTTTTCACCATTAAAAGATTTCAAGCTCGAAGAAAAGATCATTCAATTGTAATTGTTTTGACCGCGCACAAGTTTGTTTGTCAACGTAGCCATTTCTCTAGATTATAAACCAAGTGTCTTAATAGAACTAACCAAATAATATTGAACAACTTTCGTTTAAAATAAAAATCGTGCGTCTACATTTTTTTTGAATATTTCTTGTTGGATTCAAAATTACTTTTGTGATTTGTGATTGTGTGTGTTTAGTGTGAAAATTTTCGAAACCACAGTTTATAGTGCGCGGATTGTGATGAACTCGAGTGTTAACTTGTAAGAAGAGCGCGAATAAATAACTAATGCGTGAGATTAACTAAATTATTTGTGCGGGATTGACATTGATAAATATTGAAGAATCATTGTTATGGAAGCCAACAACATTGATTGGACAGAACAAGTGAAACATGATTCGGTGATGGGCTTGTGCAATGGATCTCAACTGTACAATACTTGAGGGGTTCTACTACACGTGACGACTGGATGGACGAGTCCCTGACAGGTGGAACAAGACATCGAATGGTGAGTAATTAAATCAATCATTTAAATTGCGTTACTTTTCTACATCGGAGTTGCGATTATCGAAACATAGAGGATTGTTTGTTTACAACTATTTCAT
>JACEOJ010005883.1:0-20148 GCA_013761285.1 Campoletis sonorensis | reverse complement strand
TAAATCAATCATTTAAATTGCGTTACTTTTCTACATCGGAGTTGCGATTATCGAAACATAGAGGATTGTTTGTTTACAACTATTTCATGTCGAAGAAAAATGCATGACCTTCCTTGTCGAAATAAAATTTATCGTGCAAATTGTGTCACATCGAATCGCAAATCGAATTGTGTCACGGCGAACCACAGTACGGTTCTCAAGAGATTTAAAAAAAAAATCAATTTATTTCACTTCAGTTTTCTCGAGGTTGAAAATTATTCTGCTAGAGATTTGCCTGTTTAAGTTTTCGTCGGTAAGGTAGGATAGTGGTAGAGATAACTTTGGTAGAGTTCGATTGTGGTAAAGATTTCAATCCAATCCAACCGACGAAACGGAGCAGATCGGGTTAATAAGAAACAATTTTCGTTCGAGTTGTTGCGTTCCCGTTTGAGCGGCTTTATTAATGTAGTCGTTTGGTAAAGGTTACGTATGTACAAACGTTTTTCGTATTTTTTAAATGTTAAACTGCTGAGAACTGATTTTCGAGTCAAGAAACTGTCGTGTTGAGATTTTGTTATGATGGTTGAGTATTTTTTTCATGGTCAGAGGTACCATAAAATAGCGAAAAATGAACCTCAAATTAATTTGCAACATATGTTTGGAACGGAAAAGTGATACCGACGGATGATCAAAGAATGGCCAGTCGGTAATAAGAGAATCGTATGATCATCGGTGGGCTAACTCAACGCTTCGCTTTAGTATTAGTCGATAAAAGTGACGGAACGCCGAATCTAATAGGACAAGCGGAATTCTACTTAATCTTCAATGCATAAAAAGTTTTCATAATGAACTTTACCCACAGTTTCAATTTGCACAACCACATAAAAATTTATTGATTGTAGAAATGAGGTATAGTGTAGGAGAAATAAATAAAATAACAAATAAAACTTAATTAATTGTAGAAATGAAGGATATTATAGGAGAAATAAATAAAATAAGAAATAAAAATTTATTGATTATAGAAATGAAGGATATTGTAGGAGAAATAAATAAAATCACAAATAAAAATTAATTAATTGTAGAAATGAGGTATATTTTAGGAGGCAGAGCATAGGCAAGCAATTATTTCATAGGAGAGAGACGAAAGAAGTTTGTGGACGGGAAAAATTGGTTTAATTCGTTTGATAGCAGAAGTCGTAGACGTTACATGGGTTCAAATCGAATTGACTTGTCATATTGGTTCTTTATAATACAATAATTTCAGATACTGTTCAAAAATGGTGAATAATAGATAATTATAAAAAAAGATAAAATAAATATTAATTACATTTTCATCTTTATAAAAAATACACATAATAATAATCGATACTGTTATTTATATTATTCTTTTGAAGTATTAATTCTCATTTTTCTTTAGATATTTTTTTTCAACCTGTAGAACGTTAAAAATTCGAGTAAATTCACAGAATCGGTGGATCGGAAAGAGCAATTTTTTTTTTTTTAAGAAAAAACAAATTTCTTCATGTTTCCGAAATATTCATAGGCCCCTCCGTAGAGGTCGTAAAAAAATGGCAAGGATCGTATCGAAAAGTTGATCAATGACCATCAATATGTAAAAGATGGTGGTTTGAAATGAGCGTCAGGGAAGAAAAATTCTTGTACAGTACTATTTTCTGAGTATATTTTGATATAACGATCGAAAGGAGAAAATCCGTGAGAGTAAAAGAGTCCTGCAGTTTTATGAGTTTGTGACACAGGACGTCACTTGGCCTCCTACTGCTTGCACTTTATTACCAGCCATTTCCGTCCTCGTATCACCTTTTCTCATGGTGTTACGAATTTATTATTTATAAAGTTCAACGAGCCTCTGTTTTTTTTTCTTTTATTCTGCCATTCTTCAAACACCCATTCGACGTTCCTCTCCTTGGTCGGCTTTACACACGAGTGTTACTTTACGTTGTGCAAAATCACATGCTGAATTATAGAGCTTTGTTCCGGCTCAAGACTTTTTCGCTTTTCGCATCAATTATTTTTTCATTAATCGATTAAAAATAACTATAACTTATAGAAAACGACAGGAAAAACTGATTTTTTGATGACTACATAACAAAATTTTCATTTATACATATTTTGTTGTGCCTTTTCAAACGAATTTGATTTAAAATTGCTTGAAATTAAATTTTTAAATAAAATCACGTAAAATACAAGACTTTTTTTCGTTACTAGTAAATTTCAGGACAATATTTTTTCTACCAACAAAATTTGTTTCATTCAACGAAAATATTTAGTTCGATACATACATGGTCCTGAGATAAAACAAACAAATTTGTAAATGTCGATAAAAATTGTCGTTTGCACGAACAAAACTGTAGGGTAGCTATACATCATGAAAAAAAAACATCATTTAGTCAATTTAAGGGTTGATTTTAAATAAATATTGAAACATAGCAACTTTTCATTTGTTGCTGCTTGTTATTGGCTCCGGCACCGAGAAGAAATTGCATTAATCACGAATGGAGTTCTTATCGCAATATAGTATGGTGAGAAATTACCAAAAATCCAGTCGAAATTTTTTTATCGCGGTTAAAAGAGGGCTCGATATGTCAACATTTTTCTGCTCCAATTGCCCTTATCTAACACACGTTGGGCTACGTCCGTTCTCGTTATTTTTGCCAATACAAACACTTATAGGAACACTCATGAATAAATATATAAATTTATACATCGTTGCCAAGGTCTCCTATCAATTATTAAACGTATTTCATATTTAATGATACTGATTAGATTACTGTAAAAGCTTCGGATTATCTCTCGAGTGGTGACATATGTCGGTTATATTTCTTTGCCTCTGTGCGATTTTTCATTCGATTTTTTTATTAATATTTTTAAGTTTCTCTCTCTATCGTGCACTTCCATTCTCAGTATAGATACTAATCCAGCAGTGTGTATTTTTTTGTTAGCTCTAAGCTCCTGTTTGCTTGCGAAATAACAATATTACGGAACTCACTCTAGAGAGTAGCTTTCGAAAATCCTTTGCACTTAAACTTTTCCCTTCAAATCGAATTTCATTGATTTTTATTCTTTTTAAACAGAGTCAAAATAAGTCCAGATAAATTATTCCAATAGTACGATAGCTGAATAAATCGTTTCATCGATGAATCATTTTTTATTTACCTCAAAATGTTAAAAAATGTATTGAATCAATGTTTATTTATCCATGAAAAAAAGTAGGTATTCGATGAAAATGAAATTTTGTTCAATTTGAATAAATTTCGTTGACTCGAATAAATCGTTTCGATCCGTTGTACAAACACGTCCCCGAAGAGAGACGGTTTTTCGAGGCATCTGTTTATCGCGGATTCATCGCGATTCTTCTCGCTCTGACAGCTAAGAAAATACACGATTGAAAAAAGAAAAGGAAAAAAAAAAAAAAATCTTCGGGTCTGCCCTTGCATGCGCTCAATCGATAATCGCGAGAGAGGCAAGTGGTTTTTCGGGGTAAAAAAGGGGTGGCTTATGCTTTCGGCCGCGGGCGTCTCTAAATATAAAAATATATATACGTGTGTATATATTTCATAGCTCAGTATGAAAAGGGCGTAATTGTGGGCCTGAAAGAATACACTTGACAGCATTTTTACTTTGAACTATCGATACACATACACGGTTCATATATATACGTGTATATATATTTAGCACAGAGTGGATACATCTGCGAGGTATCATCAGCACGGTACAAAAGACCGATCCATCATTCGCCCGGACAATCCGAGTTCGAAATTGCGGCGAAGCCGACATCGGCTTCTCAGACCTTTTCTCGCCAGTTATACTACATTTTTTGAATATATATATACGTATATACATACGTATATATAAAGCGTATAATATAATACCTTTCCTCAGGTTCGCAAACCGATCTCCCGCGCGCACGTGCGATTATAATGGAGATTAAGGCCAGTGCAAACAATAAATTTTACGTTACGTGAGAGATATACAAGCTTGTGCATATACGACCTTACTGAAAAGTTTACAAGATCATCTTCACTGATGAGTCGAGGAAGTATTAAGAAAGATCGACAATACTCACGATTGTTGGAAAATGATAATTATCGACTTGATTTCACGTGGGGCTATTGAAAAAATGCAGTTTTATGAAAAACATAGTTTTATTAGGAACGGATATTTTTTAACTCTAAATCTTAAGTCAAAGAATCGATGAACGCTCTTTTTAGATCTGTTAGAAAATCATTTTCTCCACGTTTTGGCGAGATATTCCTTTTGAATGCTCCGTTTTTGGGGGTTGGTCGGAAATAATGAAGTTTTGTTTACATCGGAATTCGTATCATTCAGCGTCAATTGATAGGAGGTTGAAAAAAGTCTGAGAAAAAATAGCGGTTGAGAGGTTACGAGATTTTTCGATTCTCATTGCAAAAACGTAATTATGCCGATCGTTCATTCAAAATTGCCATTAGCGAAGCTGCTTCGATGCTCGTTTTGTTCGAGCGCGTGCGGCCTCTTCCTTATTCGATTTTAAAACGAAGCGCAAGGCTAATCGTTAATAAATGAGCATCGCACCCGTTTTTTTTTTGCTTGGCATGCATTTTGCACAGCAACCCCTGTAAGAAAGTATGGATGGAACGGGCGTCGAAAGAGTCTGCATGCAAATTGTACGAGGGAGAGACGAGAGTGAAAGGATTACGATGCGTCAAGCCGATGACTGAACGGCCAGCAAGTAATCGGTATACGCGCGCTCTAATATTTCGAATAGTTCGCTTTTACAATGGGCTTTATTGGGCCGAAGCTGCGAGCGAAAACTGTACAGGGATGAAGAGAATCTGGGGAAGTGCTGCGGATACGTGCTACTTTTGGCTTAGCTGTGTATGTTTCGAAAAAGGGCGGGGAGGCAAAGGACATCAATCACGCGGTGTCAACGTGATTGTCTTCCGTCGTTGTTGTCGTCGTCGTCGTCGTCGTCGTCTCCGTTGTCGTTGTCGTCGTCGCTTGACTTCTTTGTCGTCGTTGGTCGAATCGACGCAAAAGTATTGGCAAAATGCTTGGGAAGATTGTTTCTTGCACGTATCGTCAACAATGTAGGCTACAGGTTTATTCGTTTTATGAAAAAAATCATTTAAAGAACTAGGAAAAAATAAAAAGTTATGTTCGATCAAATTCGACGACTAATTCGATCGCCAAAATCTGAGCTTTTTTTTAACGCCACCGAATATAACATCTTAGCGTCCAAAATTTGCAACTTTTGAAACAAAATCTCAGGACTCCCGGAAGGAGAAGCTTTTTTGTAAAATTTAATATTCAAAGTGTCGCCATTCGCTAAACGTTTTGAATATCGGTAGAAACGAAAAACTAATTTTCATCGTTTTTTCTTCGTATGCACTTTTAAACAGTGCTCTCGGAAGTTGATTATCTCAACGAATTATACGAAATGAGTGATAGAACGGCAGGCTTTGGTCTTCTCCTAATAAATTGCCATTAAAAACGAAAACAGGGTTAGCGGTCAGTTTTTTTTTTTACAAGAATTAAAGTTTGCCATGAAGGATCGATGCTTTCCGGTGCTAGTTACGCATATATGTGCATATCTTGATAACATAATTCATTCTCGTTTCGTTTATTAATATTTAATAATGTTTTCGAAACATTAGTAGTGGACAAGTTGTTCATATAGTGGTATATGGGCAGGATGATTTTGAGAGCAGGGATGTCTGCGAGTAATCGAGTTCCACCACCCCATGGTCTCTCCTGCCCCCCCTCCCCCCCCACCTCTTTCGGATGGCTATCCGTTTTATTTATCCGATAACACGCCATTATGAGCATCGCGGGGCTCGCGAAATATAGCAGAAGAGAGAGAGAGAGAGAGAGAGACTGAATAATTTCTCTGTCTCTCTTAGTCGCGAAGTTGGGTGTGCCCCATAACGATTGGCTATTTATAATAACACACACGTTGCTCGTTTCGTATGGGTAATTAGTTGCTCGTAAGCCGCCAAAAGAGAGCGTATAAGAGAGGGAAGGAGAGATAGAGAGAGAGAGAGAGAGAGAAAGCGTTGGAAAACAACGAACGGTGCAGTAATACAAGCAAGCGGTGTTTGTCGCTCGTCGGATAGTGACAATGACAAAGAGAGAGAGAGAGAGAGAGAGAGAGAGAGAGATTAAAAGAAAAATGTAACTTGCGACTATCTATCTCCGTGGTGGCGTCGCGGGCAAACCATGTAAATTCAAACACGGCTTCATATACGTACGTATACAAATCATCGACTGTAAACTATATCGATACACTATAACTCGTACGGTCAATGATTATATCGAATTAAGCATTAATTTCCCGGGAGAGAGAAAGATAGAGAGCCTGGCAATCGATTGTGTCCATACGTGTATGTGAGTGTGTATTCACAACAAAAGCCTCCTGAATATTTCACACCGATATATTATTTGTGTTCAGAATGTGTTACATTATTGGCATAATTTCGTAATATTTGCACAAAAGAGAGATTCGAGCATGATAAAAAGAAATATTGTGACATGATTTAAAAAAGGTTAGTCCAATTAATACACGATGTGGCAGCTCGTGTTTTGCAGGCGCAAAAAAAAAAGTTGGGTGTCGCGTTACGATGATAATTAAGTCTGTTCAATTAATTCGTCGGTTGTTTAATTTACTATTGATAGTTATCAAAAGTTGTCAAAACTTTTTTCGCCTTCACTTTCTTCATCGATATATTGATAACGTCACACTGCCAGCAAAATAACCTCAATCTCGTGCGATAATAATTAGAATAAACTTTACTCCAATAATAATTTTCTCGATAAGACTGCATATAACGTCGATCGAAGAACGTTTAGAATGAAATCTTTATTATGCATTATTGTAAGGTACGCTGATAATTGCAACAGCAATTTTTTTTATTTATTTTTATTTTGGCATATTGCGAGGTCCGTATTAGAAATTCATACGTTCTCGACCAAGTGAGATTTATCGAGATTGCAGGATTAGATCAAGCTGGCCAAAGAAAGATGTAGAGAGAAAGAGAGAGAGAGAGAGAGAGAGAGAAAGAGCAGGAGGGATGGAGAGAGGAGAAAAAAAAAGAAGGGTATAAGAGAGATAGAGAGGATTACTTGCGGAGGGTGAGGACGAGGATGGTCCTCTCGCGGATAAGAGAGCTCTGGCTATAAAATCTTGGCTATTGTGCACTCTCGGTGGGGCTGTACGAGCGCACAATGCTTATCGATGCGGGGATTGCTCCTGCGGAATATCGAATCCTATATTCGTGAGAGAAAGAGAGAGAGAGAGAGAGAGAGAAATTCTGTACAGATATATACGTACACGGAGACGACGAGAGATGGAGAAAAAGAGAGAGAGAGATAGGTGCGCCAGGGAGATCGAAGACTTAAAAGTGGAGGGAGAACTAGGGATGCTGCGTGTACTTGCATGGTAGAATAATATTTCATGAAGAAAAAAAAAAAAGTTACTGAGAAGAACCGCGGTTCTGGAGTAAAATCCCGAGAGTGATAGGTCCAGTCGGAGACAAGAACTTGATTCAATCTCGATTCGATACAGTTCCTTTCGCTGCTTATGCACGAGATTTTTTTTTTTTTTGTATTGTATATATAGAGAGGAATCTTTTTATCAAATAGGTAGAGCAATAATTGCTATCGCAAACTCAGTCTCGTAAATAGCTGACAAAGAAAGAACGAACAATGGATCAAATGGAGGACAGAATGGGGAATTTCTATAAAAAATAATCGAGAGGGAGATTCACGGAGGATAAATTTAGGTTATAATTCTTATACATACGGACATGATTCTCCTGTTCGTTGTATAAGGGCTACAAGTAACTCGTAGATTGAAACGTGGATAATATTTTTTCGTACACCACAGAAGAACATCGTAGAAAAATCGATTTTCGATTGATAACAAAAAAATTTGATTGTATACAGTGACGTAATCTTGGATATCAAAATAACGAATATTCTTGAATAATAATCTAAAAATAACGTTCGATATTATTCAAAAAAGTAAGCCATTTATCCACTGTGGTCAAGAATAGATTTTATTGACGCTGAAGACTCCATACATAAATTGTGAAATGTTGTCCTTCCGGTCGAACGAGTGTTTTCCTCTTCCTTCTTTTCTCCTCCTCCTCCTCCTCCTCCTCCTCCGAACCTTGACACGTGTCCACGCGATTGACGTGTTTCGAACCTGAAAAGTGAAAAAAGAAAAGGCTCTCGCTCGGATCAGACCATAGTGTCCGATGTAGATCGGTCGGAGTCTCCATCTGGTGTGTTTTGGACACACGAGGACAAAAACGAGAACAAGCCTTACGCATCTCCCTGTCCCCTCGGTGCGGCTTTTTTTGTTTTGTTTCACTAGCCTTTTGCGAAATAGCTTTCATCTTCAGTTTATCCAACGAAAATTGGGCTCTCATCCTTTCGCTCACTCTTCGAATACATGCGTAATCTATTTTCACGCTCTAAACGAAACTCCCCATTGTTTTTATTGCTAGAAATATTTTATGACTTAACAAATATCATGCTAATTACACAGGTTTTTCAAAGCAAGCAGTCAAATCAAAATAAACAAAATTTGAAAAGAAAAAAGAACTATGGAAAATTGCGAAATTTCTCCTTAGGGACATGTTGCAATTTGATGTTTCAATGAAAAAAAAAAAACAAACAAACTCGCAGATGCCGTGGCTTGCGTGAAATATATTCTTGCGAGTGTTGTTCCGTTGTTTAAATTAATATTATCGAATTTTTCGTGGAAATATGTGTTGCTCGGGTATGAGATAATCTGATAAAAAGTTTGATGTTTAGATGGTGAGTTTTTCTCTCCCTTTATTCATAGAGATTAAGTATTCAAAAAAGTCGAAAACCCTCCCAAGGATGTTGTGGTTACATAAAAAAAATTCGTGATGTTTCCATTGGTTCTTCATAAAAGTTGCTTCGAATAATTTGATGTTATTGCCTTTAGTGTTACGTTACAGCTTTTTGTCCAAATGTAGCCCGTATTTTGAAACGTCATTCACTTCAATTTTCTCTCTTGGCCTGTTCCGCAACGATATCAATTGTGATATATTTGTGTTTGGAGCCTTGACCTAACAATATGGCCCGACGTATCGAAGTTACGTACTACCTACGCGTCGGTATATTCATACATTTTTTTGAACATACATACAGACATGTTTTGTACGTAGCTGTTATAAATATATAAACATATATGTATAAGTAAAATGCGATAGAAAGCTTTGCTGGTCCGCGAAAGAGCGTGAGCTCTTGCGATGCAAACACTCAGGCGGTCCTGCCCTCTGATGGTATGCTCCGGCGCTTTACCAGAGAGAGCTGCACGTATATGCCATAACCGCTCAGGGCGAACAATGCGTATCACACGGGAGCCTGGATGAAAATGGTCTGTTTCTCTTTCGCTTTTCCTCCTGTCTTTATGTTACACACGGCATTCATGGGGTTTATATGTATACACATAATGATAAATATTCACCGTGATGTGGAAGCTTCCCTTCGCGTTCGAAAACTTTGTTTTGTCTCGTCCTGCTGCTGTTCCTGGTCGCTCTTCATTCGTGACGCTAACAGAAACTTGCTAAAAAAACGAGAACGAATGCCAAACATGGCAAATCATCGTCAAAAATTTTCTTCTCTATACGAATAGTGGTCCTGCTTTGTCATTTGATGTTGTTGTAGTTGAGATTGACATGTTGACTTAGTGTTTAATTACAATTTAGAAACGGACTATCAACGTTTATTCCATTTCTTATGACCATATACGTCATACAGTAATTAGTCGGTGAAACGTCCTTAAAAAAACTAAAAGTCATTCATTCAAGATGCTTTCAGATTTACATTCTCACAAAATTTGGATTTGATAAAACATTGCATCTTTTTTTATTTGGATATTCATTAATGAAGGTTCGTAATAAAGTTTCTCGAAAGATATATTCGTTTGAAAGAAACAGCGGAGGATTAGGAACATGTACTTACGATATTTATGTCATGCGTTCATTAGGATGAAAAGTGCAGTCGTATGAGCGACGTTAGGAGGGTTCTTATGCATGAAGCATCAATGTGGCAATGCAGTAATGCCAACATAGCCTAATTGTACATAACATACATAGATATATAGTATGTAGGCACATAAGAGTACAGAAACGCGCATTAACTCCCTTCCATAGCCCCGTTCGGCCCTGTATTAATTCCACTAATTGGGGGCGGTTTGGACCGAGGCAAACATCGGTCCCTTCCTGTCACTCGCCTTGACTGCTCGCCAAGCGAAGCTCTTGTTTAACGACATATAGACACTTTCAAATACGCACAGAGCGAGGGAGAGAGAGAGAGAAAGAGAGAAAGAAAGAAAGAGAGAAAGGGTGAAAAGTCGATTTCATGATTGATCGTGTCTGCTCTTCACCCGAAAGTTGATCGCACGTCTTTCCAGTTATCCGGAGGGCTTCACTAATTTCTACGAGGATAGCCACAAGCCAATCCCGTTTAACTATTAATACCTTCTTCGAAGAAAGCCTTAGAACTCGTGGAAAGATTGAACGCGCACAAAATCATCCTCATGGAATTCTTGGTCCGGCATAATTGTAACAACGAGTATGAAACACTACTGTTCGGATTTCGATTGCATCGCACCCAGCATATCAATCAATTCGTATCTATTTATTTTCACTCAATTGAAAAAATAATCCTCTGGCAATGTTTGTAGCTCGAATTTATGCGAGGTCAAGGGATCAGCTGTATAACCAAGTAGGGACGCTGTTTTCTATGTATATTCCTGCGTTTTACTCTCTTGGTATACACGCGTACTTGTGTTAGACATCACACATAGTATAATACCATAAGTGGAACAGGGAGCCACCATGTCCACCAGCGTGTACGCTTGGTGACCGAGAGGGTCCCTCTTGGTGAATTTGGGTCACCGTGCCAATCCGCGAGGGCATAGATGAAGGGGGTTTTGACCGACCAAAAGAGTGAGATACAGCGAGAACTTTAGAGGGATCAGAGAGATAAAAGCATCACTCTGTCCTCCTCTTTCGCGTGGCGCCCGTTTCTTAGTTCTCTTTCTCTTTCGATGTCGTCTCGACGAAACGTCTATGACAGGATAATAGCGGTGTGTATGTGTGTGTAGACCTCGCCTAGTAGCTGCTGGTGTCCATCCTCCAGCGTATAGGTTAGATTTTTACCATTTCTTCCCTCCATTCATTCCGTTGGATCATCAGAGCTCTCCAATTGTTCAGGTCCGTGCGTCTATATATACCGCGAAGCTCCAAACACCTCAAATCTTTTTCACCTTCAGTCTTCCCTTTGCTACCTTGAGCACCACATCACCAAGGTAGCTAATTTCTTCTTCAAGTTCTCAATCATCCCAGCTCAGCTGATGGCATTTCTTATATATCTATGTATATATATATATACCTGCCATCCAGGGAGAGCGATGCTCCAAAGAGATCCGCCTTAAAAGTTAAAAGATAGCTGTACGAAAGGGGCGAGACTCGCGCCTTCCGATGAGGGAAGCATGTTACATCTTTGGCGTTATATATATAGTCATTCATAGCCAACACAGACGTCATTGACCCTAGTGTTGATGACGGGCAGATTCTTCTAACTATGTAAACAGCTCCATGTCGGAATTACCTCGCTACCTGGAAGAACCCTCGAAAGTCCCAGAATTTCATTTTAGTCCAAGTTCCGAATGAAATCTTTGAGTGTTAGGGTTAAAAGTTCCTGATAGTGAAGATTACGGACGATAAATACAATATATTCGAATTGAAAGCAATTGTGATTTGTATTTATGATATTGGCAGCATAAGTAAATATAAATATGCGAAAGATTTCTAGAACAGAATCTCGCGAATGTTGGAGAGTACAGAACCTCGACATTTCAATGTGCCCCCCGAATCTAACTTCGTTGTATTTAAAATTTAACTAATTTTACCCTATCTAAGAAGTAGCTAAAATGCTCGATGTAGAGGTCGTGAACGTTGCATGTGAAAAGGTGGCTCCAGACTTCTGCAAGGGTTATAGTTGGTGCGGAGAGGGTTTGAGTTGTGCAATCGTTGAGAGAAGGGGCTTTGGCGATGGTGCCGGGGACAGGGCGGTTGGCTCGGTTCTTGAAAAAGGGGTAGAGAAAAGTAGAAGCTGAAGAAGTGGCGAAGTGGGGTGCAGGGGGAGGGGAAGCTCATACACCAAAGAGAAATGTTGTACAATAGAAGAGGAGGAAGCTCAGAGTTGAGCGAGTTTACCTACAGAAGAAATAAGTGCGCGCGTGTAATGCTGATGGGGAATGGTGGAGCGGAGACGCCGCGAAGAACCGAGTACCTACCTACCTACCTTTCTCTTTGCCTCTCGTTCTCTACCCAAGTTCTATGTAGGTGAGACGGGCTGGAAAAGGGGGTGGAAAGACAGAGCTAGCAAGAATAAGAGAGTAAGTGAGAGAATGAACGCGAGGACGCTATCGATTCGTACTCCAAGAGGGGTGCTGAGGATAAGGAGGAGGAAGAGGAGTGTACGGCGACATTCTTCGTCGTAGCACGTATATATGAGTCTCCTTCTGGTGCTCTCTGGGGCTGTTCGCAGTTGGCGACAGAGACAGCTAAAAAGAGATTTGATATATATAGTTGATGCAGTAGGAGAAAGAGATGGAGTAGAGAAACAGCAGTGAGAAGAGAAGAAAACCATGATCGGTGCAAGGGGAACTCGCAACACACGTCGACATGAGAGAGCCGAGAGATGAGAGAATAGCGAAGCGAGGAAGAGAAGTCGCGAATACATAAAGGAAAAAGAAGAAATCCCCCACCTCGGGCTAGAGTTGCTCTCGACGCGAGCAGAACGCGCGCAGAAACACTGCTCTCTCTTCACGAAAGAGGCTTCTATATATCCTCGCGGTCTCTCACTCCCGTGCCAGTTCACCAGTCGTACTGCCTCTCCGCCTTTTCCGATTGTATATAGTCGTGTCGTTTAGTCGTGAGACGCCGAGTTCTGGAGGTGGATCACCGGAGGGAGAGGGAACGCAGGAGGGAATTCGTGGGAGTGCGTCGGTGGAAGGATTGCTTCGACTCCAGCTCGCAATCCACTGTGGTAGTGGTGGGATCACGAGAGAATCGTGCCTTCGTGCAATACGAATGTATATTCCCCACTACAATTTGTTCGTTTTCAACGTTGGTAGGAAGTGACTATGGGCGGGTTCCCTACAGTCTGGTCAACCAATCCCTGCTCAACCAATCTCCGTACCTCGCCCAATCACCCGAGAGATCGCGCGCATCGTAACCGCCCATCACCCTCCCTTCCCCGTTAGTAGCGTCTCAACTGATGTTTTTATTTATTACATCTGTGACTGGGTAGTGGAAATACTCCCAACTCGACCGAGGCGAGAGCGTTTGCCACTTTGAGAGAAGGAACGAGAGTCGCGTTCTCTCTGCGTTCCTTGTGTGTTGCGTTTACTACTATCCGGATCGCGGGCACGTCTCGTCCACCAAACTACCACCACTACCATCACCATCAACGCCGCCACCGCCGCCACCACCACCACCATCACTATCCGACTTATACCACCACCACCACCCCTCTCTCACATCGAGCTCACTGTAGTTTTACTTCGTTTGGTGTTGTCGCACGAGACGTTTCCCGTGTTTCGTTCGCGTTCCGCGTGGTTTTACCAACTCACTTTTCTACAATTGAGGCAATCAAATGTGGTGATAACGATTGCTTCTCGCGAACGTCTCCCTAAACATTTCGTTCTTCGCTTGCAAAGGGAGATTCGGTATTTTTGGAGCAAAGTGCTGTAGTGTTAAACCGAATGCGATAAAAACGATTCTTGTCAATCGACGAATCACGATTCATATAAACGTGTCATTCGTCATTACCCTTGTCGTATTTCAGCTCACTTTTGAGAGTGTTTATTCGTAACATTCATCGCGGCTGTATCTGAAAAAAAAAAAACCAATTACCTGTTCTGTGATTTGCTAGGATTGATAAGACGCCTATCGTTATTTCGTTTCGATCAATCGTGACAAACCGTCGAAAGAAGTATTTGTATTATCAACAAGACATCGCTTCAACAATAAATCTATACACGAATGACAGTTTCTACAGTAATCGATGATGAACAGTTAAATTCGTGAACAAGTGAAGTTTGTATTTTATATGCTGAACGAATAACGCGCGTGTTAACAACGACAGTTGGTTTTTTTTTGCGTATATACATCAGTGACAGTGAACATTTCGGGGTGTTTTTTTTCAACGTGTGTGTTGCCGGTGCTATTGGAACATATGACAAGTGATCGATCGTTTTGATCGAATTTTGCAATCTGCTATCGAGGGAGCTCTGACCTTTGAAGAACTCGCATGCAGGCCCGTCGTTTAATCTACTTTGGAAATTTCGACGGATGAACATTGTGCCAGTGGTGAATCGAGAGAGTGATCAGAGTTGGAACGATATGATTTTGGAGTAAATTGTGAATCGCTAGCCCATCAGACCGCGTTATCACGACGCTGGTCTCGATAGGAAAGCTAACGGACACGACGGGGCCAACGGTGAATACGATATCTCGTGACAAAGGTAAAACAACAGGCAACGCCACGGACCTGCTTGAGAGGTTCGAGGTGCTAGACCTTAGGCGTTTTGCACACTCGATGGATCACGGAGCGATGGATAGTTCCTCCGATCATAGCAGTCGTGCCAGTCCCGTAACCGGCAGTCCTAAGCATCCGCACAGTCCGTTGGCACAGCAGCTTAGTCAGCAACAACAACAGCAGCATCAACATCACAGCTCGCATCAACCACCACCTTCTCATCAGCAGAGTCATCCTCGCGATCAGTTGCGTGAATTGCAGGCACAACAGGCACAACTCCGCGGTGTACCAACACCCGGTTCACCAACCAGGGGTTCACCCCCTCAGGTTTTACCGTTGAGTCCACCACCGCTTTCAGCCGGAGGGGGTCCTGGTGGACTCCCAGGTATGGTGCCTCGTATGCCCGGTCTTCCGCCACCGGAATTGCGCCTCCTCGGTCAATTGGGTGGTATGTTGAGTGCTCATCATGGCTCACCTCTCGAACTTATGGCTGCCCATCATGGTGTTTTACCACCAAGATCTTACAATAGTCCACCCCCAATAAGTTCCAGTGATCCAACCGCTAATGAATGCAAACTCGTCGATTATCGTGGACAAAAAGTCGCTGCGTTCATTATTGCCGGTGACACAATGCTTTGCTTGCCACAAGCTTTTGAATTATTTCTCAAGCATTTAGTCGGTGGTCTTCACACTGTTTACACGAAACTCAAGAGACTCGATATCGTGCCGCTCGTATGCAACGTTGAACAGGTCAGAATTCTACGTGGTCTAGGTGCCATACAACCCGGTGTTAACCGATGCAAGTTGCTCAGCTGCAAGGACTTTGATGTTCTGTACAGGGACTGCACAACAGCCAGGTAAAAATCGTTATTTTTCATTCCTCGTATTGCGGTATCGCGAAATCCTTCTTTAACGGGTAAAAATTTCCTGTGAGGAAATTTATCAATTTTCTAAAATGCTTCGTTAGTTTATTAGTCTTTTCATAGATCAGTAGTTAGTCGTTCGTTGTTTTAATGCAGAAGTTAAGTCCAACGATGACTCGATTCATTTATCATCGTGACTAAAGGTTGTTTGAACGTCATTATTTTGACCCCAAATCAATCAACACAATTTTCATGCTATTCGCGTTAAATGTGATGTAGAGGAAAACTGCGTACTTTTGAAAGATTAAGAAGAATGTGATTTATTAGATAAATCGGTAGCTTGTAACGTACAAATCTACGTTACAGTGTGCTGACAGGTTCGATGGCTGTCGACGATAAGACTAGACGTGAACTTCCTTGGTTCAGGCGCACTTTTTCGAATTTATTATTCGTTCTTCGCTACATGCCCTGTTGCCGACACCTTCGATACCTTTTTTATTCGCTCTTATACGATATAAGAGCCAGCTGCGCAACGAAGAGAACGGAAGCCAAAATCTTGGCATACATTAATAACGCGAGGTGTCCCCTCTGGGCAGCGGTTCATCTTCGGTGCCCGGGCAAAATGAAAAGATTCGGAACCAGCGATGTGCTGCTTGCTTGTATACTTCATTTAGCTAACAGATCAACACCCATCCACCTCCAATATTATATCAACACTTTAATTGCTGCTTTTTTCGTTCTTCTCTTTCTCGCTTTCTTCTGAACAACCCACATGGCCCTTTTAAATCTTCATTATGAGCTACACAATCGCGATCAGCCGATTTACAGGCTCAACTTTGGATATTAGCCGAATTCAATTGAGATACCTCCAACCTAATTTAGTCTATTCTTCGACGAAATCTTCTCTCGACTCTGCCTAAATGTCATTGTTTCCGCAGGCAGTGCAGGGAGGGTTTTGACATTTGTTTACATTGACACTCGAGTGCTAAATTGCCGAGCCAAAGAGTCAACGATTCGCACAATACATCGTGTCACAAATCGTTCTACATGTACACAATCACTGTATATAACTCGAGTGGCTGTAAAGGGCGCGTGCCCTGCTTGTTTCTAGGATTGTCGCGGGGTGCATTATAGCTTGGTCGTTCTATGTTTGCGTTTACGTCTGAGTGTGTATGTGTGTGTGTACGGTTTGCCGGAGCGCCAACAGGTGTCCCTTTCACGGTAGTTTCTCTGAATGAATCGTCCCCAAACGTTGACGTGGCGGGCGATAGAGTGTGTTGAGTATATTCGTTGCTTCTCTCAATGTGCGTTGGCTTGAGTGAGAGAAAGAGAGAGATTACCCCACCCACACAATGGCAAAGCCAGACGGTGCAGACGAAACGGAATGGTAAACGGAACCGAGGGGATCCCGTCGGTGGGACGCGGCTCTCATCGCCAGTAAAGATTTTGTCACTCGATGTATCTTCGTAGGGAATTAAATTCTCGTTTTCAACTCCCGATTTTCGTAAAATGATGATTTTTTTGAGATCCTTTTTACCGAATGAATGTTTTATAGTAGTTTTTATACATGTTCTTCGGTTGGAGCGATAAATTTATCGCGGTTTGAAGTGTTTTGCGCTGGTGTTGTTACCCTTGGAGTGACAATATTAAATCAGTGGCGGAAAACGGTCGTTCACAGTCGCACTCGTACCAACGGAAACGGAGATTCAATGAGACGATGAGCGGAAGGGAGATAGACGTATTTTACCCACATGTATATATATTCGACAATAAGAGAAAGAGAGCAAGAGATCGTAAAGTTGTTCGAGAGAGGGAACAAGACGATGAGCTTGTATCACGAGGGAGAGAAAGCCCCGTAGGGATAGGGATTCGAATAATCCAGAGGAGTCGCAGTCACAGAACCGCAGAGCTCCATGAGCCGTCGGCTCGTGCGGATCCCCTCACTGTTTGATGCTCCAAAGAGCCCGTTTGTCGCTTACTTCTTTCTTTCATCTTTTACAACAAACGGACTACGTTAAATCTAAAGTCTTTTATGTCAACTTGTCGATGGGCTACTTTGAATACGAGCATTTTTCTGATCTTTCTCCAGCAGTGAGATCGATGTGATTGTTGCTTTTTCAATTTAGAACAACGAGACGATAAAACAATATTGTTTCGTCTAGAATTGTAATTATTAATCAGCATGACAGAATGATCAAGACGTTATTTTCTTCCTGCTAAGTAATCATTTTGAAGTTGTCAAAATTTTATCTGAGGCACTTTTTGCATGCTTTTGACAGGAGTCATATTTTTATTAGAGATCCGCTATCATTGGGATGTTTTCATGTACACCAACAAGGGCAACTTTTCAGTTTTTAGTGTACTTGTTCTCTTCAGTTGGTATTGGTATTTCTCGACGTTCTGATAATTGCATATCGAATGGGAAAGCTTGCAGCAATACCCTAATGTTAATTACCATCGTAATTCTTCAGTAACATCGATCTTTTTTCCCTCTCTTGCATTTACGCGATATACGTAACATTCAAAAGTGGCTGACACAATCCTCTCTCCATGTTCTGTACTACACCCAACATTGGTTGACCAGCCAGCGTTGTTGTTGCTGTTGTTCAATTCTCTTTACATCTCGTTGTTACTGTGTATCGTTGATCGCCAGGGAGAATGTAATGGTAACTTCTCTCTCTCTCTCTAACTCTCTATCTCTCTTCTTTCTCTCCCTCATCGTGTATATGTTGAATGTATTTGGAACAGAATGTGCACAGCCGGAACCACAGCGATAATTCAGTTAGATTTTTTTTCTTTGCGGTTTATGGCGCCGGGTGGGCACTTTACATGTACCACGTGCATTACAGAGCTTTTCGATCAGAACAGTTTCGATGCCAAGCGTATAAGTATAATCGTATCACAAGAATATTAGGCAAAAATTGATGAATTTTACATCTCCGAACCTTTAGCTTTACATTATTTTCTAACTGTAGAAACAATTGTTCCGTTGTCTTTTATTTTACGATTCAAAGCAAATTCGTACAGACTTTTTCATCGGATTACTGTGTAATGATTAGCTTTTTCCAACAACATTCCCAGCTACTTTTATCTTTCATTCTTTCGGTCGTGGTGACGCTTCATGACTAGTTTATGTTTCTTTAACGTTTTTGTACGATTATGCTTGTCTGGTATCGAAGATAAATAAATAATTCTACGAACTGTGAAGTTAAATTGCCCGCGAGATTCAACTCATGATCGTTCAGTTATTCGCGTGAATATAAACCGCGAAAGGCGGAATAAAAGATTATAGCGAATTTTGAAGTTATAGCAGTGTGCAGTACGAGTGACTGGTTGAAAAAAAAAGTAGACATTAAATTCCCAATGAATTTTATGGCGGATCGTATGGAATTCAGGGCACGTTTGGGTGTCAGTGTAATTATTTTCACCAGACGATGAATTTTGCAGGAAACAATGCTCCGGAAATTCTGCAATGTCAGGCTTTGTATAGTTAGTCAACAATAAAATACGTGGTTGAGGAATAACTGGACGGAATGGTCACCGAAAATTTTCGAGATTAAATTTCACAAATATGTTTTAAGTTCCATGCTCATCATGACCGAGTTATCGACATTTTTCTTCATTTCTTTCACTTTTTTTTGATGTGTTCACTTTAACATTAAAACCTTCGCAGATTTTTCAGCGGCCATTTTGTGTTTCTCAGGTCGATCACGAAATATTGCATGCTCAATTCGTTTTCTCGCTCTATTACTTTACTAAGCGGATTCCGGTCTGTTATAAATTTTCCAACATCAACGATAAATGAAAAGAAAAAAAGCAGAATTAGCTTCTGTAAAAAAATTAGTATAGATAAGATACGAGCCGGCTCTCGGTGTGCAGTATTAATGGCGTGAAATTGGTGCTGGTGGGTCGTGATATTATCAGCCATTCGTGAAATAATTGCGAATGTGCAACGCGGCTGCATATTATTAGAAGGTTGATATATCTACTATTTATATACGTCATATCTATGACCGGTTATAGACACAAGCATCGATTCATCTCGTGTTAAGGAAGAATTTTAGCGATTATATTCCAAAAATTTTGTCGTCATATAAAATTTTACTTGACACCACGGATGATTTATTTATGGCAATTTGAGACGAAGAAAAGTAGAACTTGACTTTGTTCGTTTTTTTGAGCTGTCAAACAAAGTTCGTTGACAAATTAAATAAACTGAATTTAATGTAATACACTGTCGTTAGGATCGAAAGACATCCCTACACATTTTCATTTTTCAATAAAAATTCACATGATCACACAAATCGGTTTCTCAATATTGCTTCACGATTATTGGATAATTTTATAAATTATTGGACAATAATCTCGATTTTCTTTCATATTTCTGATCGAATAAATTTTCCAACTCGTTGATCACTTCCCAACAAACCCATAAGTTCATGATGCTGGGAGAAAACTATAATAGTAATATTAAGAATAATAATATTCGACCTCTTCTTACGTAGACTAACGAGTCGAGCCTCAATTATATTAATTAATTTGCCTAACCAAGTTAAATGAACAATGAACAAATTGTGCCCGTACTATAGACTCGCAGAAATCTCTTGGACGCGGTCTTATGAACTCGCGTCTCTAATTGGTACATTAAGTAGTCATATACCTACATGTATGTATACATAGATATTAGGGTGGGCCAAAAATAATTTTTAATTTTTTTTTT
>JACEOJ010005881.1:0-48436 GCA_013761285.1 Campoletis sonorensis | reverse complement strand
TCGTTGATATGGGCGTCAAAACACTAGTTTTTTTCCATCGATCCGTTCAAAAATGCAATTACCGGTTTACTACTGCCAAATACACTGGGGAATTGTGACAGGTTTCTCGTTCGTTACAATTTCAAAACATCGGGTATCCAACCATCAACCGCATCAAACTCCCCGTCACCGACATATGGATTTTTCCATTACGTACTTCCATAATACGTTTCCTCCAAATTATAAAGATTACTCTAGCCTCTTTCAAGTTCTTGCAACTTCTCTAGACGTCCATCATTTCAATTTTAGTTTTACTCTGAATATTTTAAAGCTTAGAGCACTAATTGTTTCAAATGAGACATTTTTTCTTAATTCGCCAAATTGACCCGAACTTCCAATAAATCATGTAAAAATTCATGCAGTGCCAAAAATCATGAATATCTTGATCTTTTATTTCGATTGGTGTCGTAAATCACGAACACATGATGAAAATATTCTCGCGTGTTTCGCTGAGAGATTGAGATACTTAAAGAGGAGTAGCCTGTGTTTGTCGAAAGATCACAACGCCCATATAATATGTTGTGATGTACATGTGAATATAAGTCCATAAATAAAATACCATGGAACGGGACAGTCACAACCCAAGAGGTTTTGCAACAAACTCGATCACTCGGCTGAGAGAAGTCCTTGCAAAGAATGCGATTGGCAGCTCCTTCCAAGAATTCTCGAATGCTGCAATAAAATATCGAGAATTCTGAAAAAGGTTCAACAAGAAAAAAAACTCCAAAGATTTCATTATAAAATCTGGAATTTTGATTGACCTTCGATCGAATTTTCTTTTTATTGTTTATTGATACTTCGGTCGGGAACTATCCATAAAATTTCGATTCATTTCATAATTTCGCTGAAAAAACGTCCCCGAAGTAAGCTCCTTTTTTTCTTGCTACCGAGTCCACTTAAGCCTTCAATTAATTCATGACCCATCGCCATATTTTCATGGAGTGTTTCGATGTTTTTTTTTTTTTTTTTTTATTCATTCACGCTTGGCGTGGAGTTGATAAATAACGTCATATTGAGTGAATACGATCCCCTGTCTCTTCAGAACTCTCTTTTTTATCTTTCTCTTTCTCTGTCTTTATTTCTGCAAAGGTGCAAGATTACGTAATTTGAGAAAGAGTCGACCGATTCTCTGATCTTGGCCACAGCCACGCACTTTGCAGTTTTCTCTCGAGGCTGTTTCATGATTTTTTTTTTTTTTTATTTTATTTTTTTTTCCACCTCTTGTTCAAGCTTTTATCGGAGTGCAACCGCCAGATTACGGAGGCGTTATTTCTTTTTTTTTCTCTCTCCTGACACGCGATCTCTTTATCGGAACGAGAAATCCCGTCGAAAGACGATCTTTTCTGGACACAAGATCGTCACTGTCCTAACACCTTTTACGGTCAACCACAATCGCTATTTTCACTTCCGGCTTTCCGCTTCCATTTTAAAAATCTTATTTCCTATACACTCGAGCCTTAGAATTTAAATATTGACTTTTAATGATCCTGAAATAGATATCAACATTTTTTCGGCTTAAAGAGGTATTATTATTATTTTTTAATGTTAATTTGTTGTTTTCATTTAACTCCGATTTGAACTCTGAAACTTCGAAAAAAATATTTGTCGTCGCTTCCTTAAGAAATTGAAATTTTGTTCCGAATCACCAAAAAACTCATAACAGTTGAAACAAAGTGATGCAAAGATCGTTTCGATTTTTCAATTTACAGAAAAATCGTAGCCATTCGAATGTCGACGAAGAATGTTCCTCCGAACTTTGAAATCGACTTCGTAGACTCAGAAATTGATCGTAATTTTGCTACCTGAAGTTTTTCCGTTTCAAAATTCTCCTTGACAATTGAAAAAAAAAAACGTCAAATCAAGAAAATCGATGTTTCGAAATTGACCTACATTCGAAAAATCTTAATTGTCAAATTTTTGTGAATGAACCTCGACGTAGGACTTTCTCGACTTCGTCTTAATCTTTGCACAAACGATCAGATATTTCAAAGCTTTTTCGAAAATTTATAATTAAATTTTTAATTATAATTATGAATTGTCATATGAAGGGAATTTTTAAATATTCACAAAAATCTTTATTTATTTTCGTAATTCACCATCTTCACATTGTGTTTGATGTGAAAAAACAATGTCATGAAGTTTTGAAGTTGTATCAATGCTAATGGGAGGTCTTACAAGTTCATTGAGATCTCGCAAACGCGATTTTCTCAAGCGTGCAATTATTCGTGTATATTGTATTTATTTGTTATGTATATAAATATACGAAGCTTAATCAACGACCTATCCACGATTCATTCATGCGTTCTACAGGATATTTACAATAAAAAAAATTCTACCTTACAATCTCGTGTTACTTTAGCCTCGAATAATTTGTACCTGATGTAAATATCGACTGGCTGATGCAACGGAGAACTGAATCGGTTTGAAACGACGATGAAACCTTTTCGAGGATTTCACACGTTCTGACGGACGAATTATTATCGATTATATCATTTTTGTACTGAAATATTATTTTTTTAACGTATTATGTTTCATGGTTGTTCGTAATTAATAATAAAATTATAAAAATTAAGAAATAACGTAAATAAATAATATGTCAAATTCCTGAAACAAAAGCGTCGTAAATTTGGAGATTACGAGGACTCGCGTGAATTTTTGTCAAATAAAATGCAAGTTTACGTGAATTTATTGAGTTTTAGACTTTTGCCAAGCGAAAGGGCGTAACTTATGAAATTTCGACGACCGTATAAAAAACCGGAGAACCTGAGGTAAAAGGATAAAAGTCCTGCAAAAATAAAGTCAAGATTACGTGGATTTGTCAAATTTCTGATTTATGAGAGGCAAAAGGGCGTAACTTTGGAAATTCTCTCGAAACTATACAAATTATTTAAAAATTCACATCATAAGAAAGAAGGGCGTATGTCCAGTAATAATAAAAGCCAATTTACGTGGATTCACTAATTGTAAAGTCTTACCAAACGAAAGGGACGTTGCTTTCTCACGTAATTACACAAATAAATTAGTAAAGAATTCATACCTCATGAAAAAGGCCGTAAGTCCTGCAGTAATAACCACGAATTTACGTGAATATGTCAAATTTTAAGAGGTTATAAACAAAAGGGCGTAAGTCCAGAATTTGTCGAAATAAAGCAACGTGGGATGTTGCCTTTTGTTTCTTGAGTAATAGTTATGGTGTATTACGCTGATTACACGAGTATGGGGAGATCGGAACCGTAACAAGAAGGCAAACTCTCGAGGCTGGCTCGGCTCCGATATCTCAGAGCGATAAATCAGTGAAACGAGTTTCGAGCGTTATATTCTCGTATTAAAGTATCCCCCTTCGTCCGTTGGCAGGACCATTGTAAATCCCATTTAATCTCTCGTAGTTCCTGCTTCAATTGTCGTGGGGGTGAAAAAGGAAAATTGAAGAAATTCCACGAATTTCCTAAATCCCATTTGGCCTGATTAAAGGCCAATTAAATTAGTTACACTGAGAGCCATTGTCGTCGGGACTGAATCAGTATTAATATTTCTCATTGTCATTTTGGATGGATCGAGACTCAGGGATCCTTTTATTAAATTCTGACCAATTAATCGAAGTTTAATTTTCAATTAATTATTAATTATTAAATATTAACGATAAATTATTATTCCCCGCTCAATAAAATAAAAAACAAAATGCACCTGGTATGACGAAGAAAACATTTGAAGAATCTCGTAACTTTGAATTCCTCATAATTGTACAAAAGTTTAATTAATCAACGAATTAATCAAGAAACAATAATAAATGACCATTTTCTCAAGCTGCTGTTAATTTTCTGAGCCTCTTGAGCGATTGATACAAAATAACATGTACACAATATGAAACAACGACGAGCTCTATTTCTCACGAGATAAAATATCGCAATGCGTACGACCCCGAGTATAAAATGGAGTTGCTCACCATCGATTAAAAATAAAATCTCGTGCCACATTACCCATTGGTACCGTTTCCAATCTATACATATAAAAATGTACACAGACATTTATAAATAAAGACAGAGATATACAAAGAAAAAACGTGCATCTGTACATAAACGTACATACAAATATGTATAAATGTAATAAATAGTTTAAGAGAGCTCACCAACTCGGTGATCGTCGATTTACATATGGAGAAGCATGCCCGCTCACATTTAAAGTGTTATACAACCTTCCAAACGCTTACATTATGCATTATAATAATGTGACGGTGGAAGAAATCGAGTCACACACACTTTCCAGTCAAAACAAACGATCGAATAATCTCAGAACCATAAGGGCGTGCATTTCAGTGCAGCCGTTCGCGAGTTATGTGACTTACGCCCTTTTGTAAATAAGCATTAAAAATGAGGATATTTCGGTCTGAGGAACACAGGGACCTCACCGGACGTCTTTCCCACACCAACCCACACACTTACGCCCTTTTATCTCTCATTTATCCACATATCGAGGTTTTCGTCCATTCTCTGTTGCATTCATCGTTTGCACTCACTCTCACTTGTTCTCTATCGCAAATAAAATAAATAATGCACAAACACACACGACTGCCTAATGCTTGCGGTAGGTGTGGCTTTTCCAAGGCATTATTCTCATTGGCTCTATTTACGCGGGGTGTCCGTGGCAAAATGAAAGTCATTTCCCTATATAAAGGGTGGTTTCTCGATCTACTCACAGAATCGAACGTTTATTTAGACGAGTGGTACTTACCGTTTTGTATTTTACGCGTTTTCACGTCATGAGGGTTTTGGTACGTTCATTATTATTATTTTCTATATTTTTTGCCTTTCGGTATTAAGTATTGGGTTTTTTTTTTTATTATTTTAATATTATTTTTTAAGTTTTTTTCAAATCCTAGATTATGCTAGATTTTTTTTTGAGTTCACGGTGTCAATTATGGTTGTAATGTTTTAAATTTCTGTTAATAACTGCAAAAGTTTCTGAAATATAAAAATGACATTTTTTAAAAATTTACAAAATGTTCGTTTAATAATTTTTTTTTTCTTTTTTTTTAAGAATATATTTTGTACGATTATGATATTTGAAATAATGTAATTGATCTTCAAATAAAGTGAGCTTATTATTACGAAGAATAGCAACACAGATTTGTTGCTTTTTGTCAAATTGTGAGAGTCCACTTTGCGGGCTCATAACTCTCAAAAAAATAAATATTTTTCGAGACATTTTTTTTCGAAATGATCGTACAACTTCTGAATAAAACAATGGTATAAAATTCAACATTGACAAGCTGTTAGTTTTCCTGTAGTTACAATTTGAAAAAAAAAGTGGAAATAAAATTTTGCCCTGAAGAGTGATTTTGACTTGAGTCAAATTGAGCCTGAGACAAAATTTATGGTTAAATTCAAGTTTTTGATAAAATATCGGATATTTTGGTGCAAAAGTTATATTTTTTATTTTTTTCAATTGAAAACCGTTTAATCAATTACTCTCGCGACAGGTTTGTTTGATGCTGGTTTGTTCGGCTTTTGCCGAGGAGGCAAAGACCGTTGAAAAACGTGGTCTTGGTCTCAGTCTTGGATACGGTGGTTATGGATACGGCGGATATGGAGATCTTGGAAGTTTGGGTGGATATGGTGATTATGGATATGGACATGGACATGGACTCTCGGCGGTTCACACCGTTGAAAAAACTGTCCACGTTCCAGTAGCTGTACCAAAACCTTATCCAGTCCCTGTGGACCGACCATACCCAGTCAAGGTAAACAAAGAACAATCATTTTATTGCCTTCATTAATATTTATTATGAAAAATATTGTCCTTGTTCATTTTTTTTTAGTTTTTTATCAATCATTTGTATTTTTTCGATTTGCAAATGATAAGAATCGGGTAATTTAAGGATTTGCTATGAGAACATGATTTCAAAACGTATTTGAAACCTTACGAATAATATCATTTTCAAAAGTTATTAACAACGAACAACGAATAATAATAGATTTTTTATGTCGTTACATTGAATGAACTTATTGATTATTTTTTAAATGCGCTAGAATTTTTATCGGACTTTCCCGTACTTTTCAATTGTTCAGATATTTTCAATAAATTTATCGATTATGAAGAATTTAGTACGAAGGAAATTGGAATTCCTGAATATTTATAGAAATTCAAAGTATTCAAGAAAATCAATAAACATTTCAGTAGAAAATTAATTATTTCGTTTACAATTGCACGTCGATGGTCGCATTACCAAATAATATTTTTATTGAAAAATCGATATTGAAATTGAAATTGTAACGATAAAAATACTTTTTCAATAATAATAATAATAACGTTCTTTATTTTTATTGAAAAATAGGTACCAGTCGCTGTTCCTCATCCAGTTCCGGTTGCAGTTCCGGTGCCCCAGCCATACCCAGTCATAAAAACCAAAACCGTCGCGGTTCCCGTTGACAGACCATACCCCGTAAAAGTACCCGTCAAGGTCCCATACCCCGTACCAGCCCCATACCCTGTCAAGGTAAGTCAACTTTATTTCGTCCTTGAAAAAAGAAAAAAAAAAAAAAAATTATTGTAAAAATTCAAAAAAACGTTTGATTGAATTTAAGTGAATTTTGAAATGATACAATATTTTCTAAACCAAGAATATTTGATTGCGTTCGTGCACTTGAGACTGAAACAATTTTTTTTTCATGTGGAATTTATAAAATTCACGCAAGAAATGAGAAATTTTAAAAGATTTTTTATAAAAACCATTTTCGATAGTATTTTACGATCCATTTGCTGTTTTATTTTATTTAAAAAATATTTTTTTACTGTTTATTTATATTTTGGTGAGATTTTGCAACGAAACAAATGAATTTGTTTAATTTTTGCAGGTTGCCGTTCCTCATGCGGTCCCAGTCGCCGTACCACACCCCGTTGTCGTCAAAGAAACCGTTCCGGTTTATGTTAAGGGTCACGACAGTTACGGTCACGGAGGAGGTTATGGAGGTTATGGGGGTTATGGAGGTTATGGATCTTACGGAGCTTACGGAGGTGGTTACGGACACTATTGAAGTGACATTTCATAAGAAAGAGCCTCAACTTTCGATGGCCATGCTTCAGTAAACACGGAAAAAAAAATCACATAAAAAACCATTCCCAACATCGAAGAAGAAAAATCCCACCAAACAAAAAACTCGAGCCACGGGTCGTGGCTTGAGAAATCAAAAAAAAAATACTATGTATTTTTTAATTCACTCGTCTCTATTTTTTACGATACCCTAGCACCCTAAAAAAATCATTCAATAAACAATCGATTTTGTAAATTATTTTCTAAAAAAAAACAAAAACGTCTTCTTTTATTCGCACCTAATCCCATTTTTTACCAAACCATCGACACTCCGTCTCTCGTACTTCGAAATTTTTTCGAAAAAAGGTCGAAGTATCATTTTGTCATTTCAAGAAAATTTAATCATCATTCATGATTCTTTAAACTAGTACAAAACGTACGCTTTGTTTTTTAATTAACATTTTATTCTCTTAAAATAAAGACGGATAATTTGTACATTGTTTCAAAGCTATTAATTCCTTTACAAAAACGAAGCAACAAATTCAGCTGAAATACAAAAAAAATTGTCAATCGATTAAAAAAAAAAAAAAAAAACAAAAAAAAAAACGTTATGAATATCGACAAAATTGATTAATTTTTTTTGCATACGGAGAAATTTTGAGTTCATTAATCGCACAGTGCAGCTGTTGATATTCATCGGAACCTCAGAAAAAATGCCTCCCGCTTAGTTGATTGATTCGTGAGCCGATGCACGGCTAAGCGGTCACCCAACCAAGTACTGACCTCACTCGAGGTTGCTTAACTTTGTGATCTCCGGAGTCATACACCGAGCGAGCACCTATCGCTGCCAGTTCGCTGTTATTAATTAATTCGGTCATTGATTCCTATTTATTTTAATTGACATTAAATAATCAATATTGTCTGATTACAACAACAAATAATTTAAAAAAAATAATAATAATGATAAGACAAATTACCTTAGTTTTTTATATTTGTGGACGACTGTACGTGGGATTATGAAAAAATGAACAGGTCGATCGTAATTATTGAAATACACGATATTTATTACATTTGTTTACGTGCAATGAGCCCATAGTGATATTTTTTAATCCAGCAAGTTACGAGAGCGTGAGAGAAAACTACATCGATTGAATTATCGCACCATTCGAGAGAAGTCTGCTGGAATTTCCATCTTCGCGACTCTCCCATTTGAAACATCGAGCTCCTTCGAATGGATGGATATGTAAAGTGATTGCACGCGATCCTTGCGAAATCGACGATGTCTGGATACAAACGACGTTCCAGATCAAATAAACCTCATTATCAGTTTCTAAAATTCTTCATTTTTCCACATTCTCAAAATAACAAAAAATAAAGAAATTCGGAAAAAATTCATTGACCCAAATCATTATTTTGTGACGTACGATTTGTGTAATTTGTTTTTTTTTTTTTTTAAATATAAATTGTTATAATATTTTGATTTTTTTTAACTATGGAAAATTTTGAGATTTTTGTTTATTTAATTTTTTTTTTTTGTAAAGTACGATTTTTCCTCATCGTTAAAAAATCGGTAATCAGCTGTTACTTTTTTAAATGAAATAATAAAAATAATTCAAGTGATTTGAATAATTCGCTGATTTTATTATTATTTCGATTTCTTAATCTGTTTCAATGATGGAATGAGACAACTCTGCAAAAGATCGTAACGTCGTATCGACGAGCAAAGAGAGTTTTAAATGACGGACGAATGAATTTTTTTTCATGGACTTTAATAAAATAAATTTTCGAGCGATGTCCACTTTTGACTTTCCTGTCAAGAAATGAACCAGTTTCGATTCGCATGAGCCATAACATTCGTTTCGTCGTTCCTATAATTTTATTCGCGGTTCTCGATCTTGATTGAAATTCCATTAAAACAATAAAAAGAACGTGAAAAAAATGGAGCCTGGTCAGCTGGTGAATGGAAGAGAAAACGAATGTTATTTCAATATTTAATAAGCTGGGTTTCGGATCAACAAAGTTCATTAATTTTTGAATTAATTAATTCCATTTGAATTCATGAAATAAACAAAAATTCAATATTTTGTCTCCACTTTTTTATCGATTTTCTCCAAACTTGACACGATTATTATTTTTCTATTTTTTTATCCTATAATCAAATTTGCAAAAAGGAATATTCCTAGGCTCGTAATTTCAGTGGTTGATTTCATTTTATGCAAAAATAGTAAAAAAAAAAACAATGAAAAAAATTACCAACCAATTTTGTGGAAAAAATAAAAAAATTCCCAAGGACAACGACTGCTCCCTTCGTAACGATCTTGCAAAAATTCCATTTTTTCAATCTTCAATAATTCGTCGCCGTTATTTTGATCTGACAATGGGGAGATTTTTTTTTTCTCATCCTCACATGGTAATTTTTAATTTGGTAAATTTTCAATATATTCTAATAAAAATGAGTATATTGAAAAATATTTGAATGTATACTCATTAAAACACCTTTACCTGCATCCATAAATCATTAGTTGAGCATGTAGAAAAAATTTCAAAAACTGGTCAATTTTTGGAAATTTCATTAGAGTTCCCTGTAATGAATATTCGTTTAATTAAATATTTAAATTTCGACTCTACTGTCAATATTTATTTTTCCAAATTTAATTGCACTCACATTCAAGGTGGAAATGACACATTGAATTTTCTCTTAGAGAATTTATTCTGTTATTCAACGTTTGTGGGACCTTCACTATTAATTGATTCGGATTTGAGATTATTTAACTCCATGTGGCTAATAAAAATGACAAGACCATAAAAAAGACTGTATTATTCAAAAATGGACCATAAAAGAGGTGAAAAAAAATATTTTCTCTCAATGCCATGCGTTGCAGTCTCCATAATCAAATTTATCGTCCATTCTATTTGAATTTGCTTTTCATGTAACCATAGATTTCACCATAGATGACATTTAAATAAAAAATAAATAGTTTTTATGGTTTTTATGGTTATTTATGTTCTGGTACGTTTTTTTACTTTAATCATATCGTCAAATTAAGCAGACGTGAAGATTCTGCATCGGTTCGGATTACCAGGAGGCAAATTACCAAGGTAAACATTTATTAAATCACATTTAAATAACGTCTGGCTAAACAGTGGCTTGAACTACTTCGATCGATCGAAAAATCTTGCCCAATTGGTCGAAAGATTAAGTGCGCCTGGTCCAGATATTCGTTTCAAGGCCACCTGAGCCAAAACCTAGAAAAAAATAAAGAGAGAAGGAGATGGTTCGAGGAAGAGGATGCCTCCAAATCCCCCTGACTTCGCCTTCTTCGATTTTGTAAACGAGGATCGTTTCGTGATCAAGCCAAGGTTAATAGAGTCTCGTCTTGAGAGATCACCATTTTTTCTTCTTTCCACAGGATCCCTTGGACCAGGACTATTCCCAAGATCCTAAGAAACCTTCGTCGATGTATGGGATATTCCATGAAAAGTCAGTTTTTAATTTACAAAAAAAAAAAAGGTTTTTTTCAATAATTTTATCGACAAATTCGATTTTTCGAAAAATTTCTTACTAATTTGTATGGAGAATATATTTTTTAATGACATTTTTCAAATGGAGTATTCTTCGCATGATTACATTTTTTTCAAAAGGCTCATTTTTTCATTTTTTTTTAATTTCACGTGGAATTTAATTGAATGGGGAGAAAATATTAAAAATTTTGATGATTTTTCTTAATGTTTAAATAACAATAGTACAAATTTTGAAAGAATTCCACAATACAATGGTCCATCGAATTGGCCTTAAATCCCCCATGGGGTTTTAATTTACTGTAAAGAATAAAAATATATAACTGCTCCACTAAATGTCAAATGCAAATTTTCAAGTAGTAACGAACTGAATCCGGATCACTGGTTCGTTTAGAAAACAAAATTCAAAAAAATAAATGGAGCAGTCCGGAGTGCATTTGGATCAGGGAGAGACGTAAATCAATTTTTTTCTACATTTCGATCCTCTGTAACGAATTTCTTTTCTCTTTTTAGGGTCGTTCAAGTCAGTTGTGAAAACAAGATCGTTGCAAAAATAAACCTTCATCACGATTTCATTGTGTCGTTAAATCAAATTTTGAAAACTTTACAGATTTTATTTGTCAATTTTATTAAAATAAAAATTAATTAGACTCCATCGGTTTGTTACTTTTGATTTTTATTATTATTTTTAAATTCAAGTAATTTCAATTTTTTATTGAAATTCTTTTCAAACAACAAAAAAAATTGGAAACAAACGAAAAATACTCAGTTTACGAAGAAATTCTGTAAAAATTTGTACAACAAAAAAAATAATGTAATTGCAAGAAAATTTCGAGTCACAGAGTCTTTGAATTTTAGTGCCAAGTTTTTTTTGACTCGAAATTCCAAAGTTTATCTATTTTAACGATAAATTTAAAAACCAAAAAAAAAAAAGTTTTTTTTATCAACAAAACGAACTGATTCTAAAAAAGCGTGCAATTGTTAATCACGTGAATTGAAATTACAATTAATATAAATATTTGTTATTAAGAAATCGATGCAAAAAAGTGACATCTTGACTTGACGTTTCTTTTATTTTAATTTTTTAAAATTTTTTTTCTAACGAGCACTGAAAAGAAACTGAGAAAAATGTTTGAATACTAATTAAGTGAGAAGTAGTCGGAAATAAAATAGCAGGTATTTTCATAATGGCATCGGTTATGACACAAATGTGTACTTGGAGAAAATGATTACAACGTAATACCGAAAAATCGTAACTTCTTGAGTCTTAACATTGATATGCATATAAATTCGTTTATATATAAATTTGTACTGCGAGTGTGTGCGTTACGCAACTAAAGTGAGAAGTTCGGATGTCTCTGAATGTCTGTCCACCACAAAATATTTTTCGGTAGCTCGGCAAACTTTTGCTCATCGAGAGTCCTCCACTTTTGCACTTTTCGAGCCTCCACCACCACTTTTCTCCCTCTTTCGAACGATTTCGTGAGCCCAGGGGCTTCTTCGTATCGTTCCTCACAGCCAGCCTATATAAGAACGAATTTTTACCAGATTCTTCACAGTTGCAAACAGTCACAAGCATTCGCACCATGTTGACCAAGGTAAAGGATCAACAATCCAAATTTTCGATAAATTTTCCATTTTAATTGAAAATTCATCAAGATTATTTCTTTCTATTGAGAAATAAAAATGAGATCCTTATTTTAACGTCGCCGGGAGTATTTCTCAACAGTTAAAGATTTTTTCCATTTTTTTAATACTTAAAGAAAAAAAATTCTCCTTTGATATTTCATTTCCTTATTTCTTGTAAAATTAACGGGTTCGCGATAAATTCTGAAAAAATCAAATCGAGATTGTTTCGAGGCACAGGAAAAAAATATATTTAAACGTTTTTTGACATATTTCGATTGATAATTTGTGAAAAAAAAATAGCGATTCAAATTCGTTTTTTGATTTTTTATAATAATCGTTATTATTAAAGATTTGTCAATAGTTTTTATAGTTTTTTCAAATAGTTTTTGCAATATTTTTGTACTAAATTATTTAAATTTATTCCTTTTAGACTATCTTCGCCCTCGCCTTCGTGGCAATGGTTTTCGCTGAGTCCACTCAGGAAAAAGCCGAACCGAAGAAAGCGGCTGAGGGAGACCAGAAAAAAGATAAGCGAGGACTCTTCGATCTTGGCTATGGATTTGCGCCGAGCTTCACTAGCTATTCTTCCAACGATTATGGCTTTTCTGGACTCAATCTTGGCAATGAAGTGCACTCGACCCACGTAATCACCAAAGAAGTTGGTGTTCCTGTGCCACATCCGGTTGCTGTGCCTGTCGACAGACCTGTCCCATACGCAGTCAAGGTAAATCCTTAAATTGATCGATATCCAATCATTTTTAACCAAAAACAAACAAATTATCAAAATTATCCAAAAAAAGCATTTTTATTTATTAAATTTTGTTTAAATTCGAAATTCTCCTCCCATTCATTAAAAATTAATTAAATAAACAAATAATAAATGAATAATTAACAAATTGTTGATTTTGAATTGAAAATAACGACTGAAAACTGAATAAAAATAAAATAATTGAATTATTTTTTATTTTTTATCAATTTTCATTAATAAATTGTTGTTTTTTTTTCTCAGGTCCCATACGCTGTCCCAGTGGATCGTCCCTACCCAGTATCCGTACCGAAACCATACCCAGTTGAGGTGACCAAGCACGTCCATGTTCCGGTCGACCGTCCCGTGCCTGTCCCATACGCTGTCCCATACAAAGTTGCTGTCCCAGCCCCATACCCCGTCCACGTGCCCCAACCGTACGCTGTCCCAGTCGTCAAGCACGTCGCAGTTCCGGTCTCGCAGCCGATATACGTTCAGAAATACCATTCCGGTTTCTCTGGACTTAAATCATCGTGGTAAACGTGCAACGGTGGAGAAACCGCGATCGACAATCAATCGCAAAATCAATGCACGGAGACTCGCGAGATATTACAACTTTTTACAACCATTCAGTCGAAAATTTGACGGATCGAAAGAAAAAAACACCACCGGCCAACTATTTTGTCCCAAAATGTTATTTGGGACACAGTGTAGTGTCCCAATAGACGTTCGAGATACATATCTTATACATCAAGTGTCCCAAAATTATACTTGGGACATTGGGTGTCCCAAGAAATATTTGGGACACTGGGTGTCCCAAAATTCGTATGGGACATTTAGTGTCCCAACAAATATTTGAGATATTAAATGTGCCCGAAAGTATATTTGGGACAGTCCCGAAATGATTTTTGCGACAATAAGTGCCTTATAATCTTCGGTTTTCGACTGACTCAACAGTCCAAAAAAAAAAAATCGAAGTAAAACGATACTGGAATGTAGAAAACAAAAGCCAACTGACTTTATTTTTGTACCGTTTTTTTTTCAATAATTATATACAATAGAGAACCGCATATTTATTCATCTCTGTACAAGTCATCACGTAAAATAAATAAATAAATCCATTCCACAAAATCAAATGTTTTAATGACTTTTTTCCCCATTTTCTCCGCTATTTTCATTCATCCAGGCTTGCCAATGACTTGATCTACTTTTTGAAATCGTAATTTCCAAAAAGTTACCTTTCAATTTTCCAAATTGTTGGTAAAAACGTGCCAATAATTAAGTGATGAACGTGTCGGAGCAAATAATGACACGAAACTCAATGAATGATCTTAATCGTATTCTCGAAAAAAAAAAAAAAAGTTCTATCCCATAACGCTCTGGCAAGACTGCATCAGATTGAAGAAGGAAACAAATTTAGTACACGGATCCGATCTGGTCTATGATTTTGATACATTTAAAAATTAATTTTCGAACTTTTTGGAAAATACTTAAAAAAAAAAAATGTTCAAAAAATCGATATTCTTGTGTCGGTTTGTTTTAGAAGATTAAAAAGTATGTTTACGAAATATCCTTCTGAAAATAAAACTAATGAACACCAATATACACACCATTAATAATTAATTGGTCGCTGCTTGCTAAGTATTCGTGAGTTTCTCAAGTGTTTTCATAAGAGACAATTATAAATTATTTCTGGGACTCACGTAATCAGTGTAATGGTGACAAGTTGAAAGGAACCAGTGCAAAGATATCATGTTCTCTTTTGATTAATGATTAGCGATCACTTCTGTTACTTATTGACACCAATAAAAAATGTTGCTCATCAAATGCAAACACTGGATGCACTGGTACCAAAGATTATTATAATAAAAACTGAAAAAAATTTAATGAACAAAATTTTCCCAAAATGGCTGTCATTTTTCGATTATTTTATCAATCAAATTTATTCATAATCAATATCTTATGATGAAATACCGAAAAAGTTTTAATAAACAAACAAATCTTTAAAATAATCAGAAATCAAAAAAAATTTAATAAACGAAATTTTCCCATATATGACTGTCATTTTTTTTGATTATTTCCCAAATTCATTCATCATATCACATATTTATGACCTCATTACAAATTCAGGAGTATGTAGACTGTAAAAAAATCATTTACGAAATGAAATACCATTGCAATAACTAGTGATATAATTGAAAAAATTATTAAGGAAAACACTTGTCACACCACCGACGTCACTAATGCTATTAAATTCTAGTGACATCACTACAAAAATCCCTAGGAGTACTAATATCACTCGTGAATCGGTCCAACAAATTCTTCTCCATCAGTAGTTGAAAGAAAGTTAAAAAAAAAAGACATTTCTTTAAATCTCAAGGAAATTTGACTAAATGATCTGTTAATACATCGCACTAAAAAAAATCGCTCAACCATTCGTTGAATATAAATTTATGGTTTCTTGCATAAGTGTTGAGAAAAAAAAAAGAAAAAAAAATCCTTTTGTAAAATGAAACGTTATAAAATTTACATTCGGATGATTTTTTTTCGAGCTGGTAATAATTTCAAACTTACAATCAAACAATTACGTTCTCGAAGACGCGAAACTTATCAAAAATATCACGGGAAACATGTGACTTTTTTTTTTTTTCAAAATTTGTGCAGTCGCCTCGGTTTTGAAATCCACTCGAAAGTTTCCGAGGACGTATCATTTTTATCATCTATTTCGGATTTCCATTTTATTGTGGATTTAACTTCATTTACGAAACATTGAATATGTGATATGAACGTAACCGTATTCCACGTGGAATTCATCTCGATATCTTAGAAATCATTAATTTATATTCAACGAATAATTCGACGATTATTTCCGTCCAATAAAATGCCTTTCAATTTTTTTCCAAATTTTCGTCTTTTTTTTTCAATGTATCTTCCACTTCTACTGGAGATCATACTTTTTCTTTTTCTTCAGTGCCTCAGAAATTTCGTAAAAATAATATTCAACTCTGTGATTTAAATTTGTCCATGATTAATGGTGATAATTAATGGAGATTTTTAATTAATTTTACAACTTCTCGCAATCACTTTTTAAATCAGTTTTATCATAAATAAATATCGTTTGCATCGAAAAGAAAATTTATTCACTTTACTGAAAGTTAATAATCCTTCTAATCATCAGTCTAAAATAATTTTTTCTTCAAAATCATTATTAATATTATTACAATCATCATTCTCGTTGTCAGTAATATCATTTTTTGAATAATCATTATTCGGAATAAATGAATAAAATATTGACAATCGATGAATAATTATTATTATTTTTGATGCTGTCAAGGTCGACAATTCGTTATTTGTTATTTTTTATTGATTTTTTCGTAATAATTGATAAAATATTCGAATAAATTTTGACACGTACTTCTTTGACACGAACTTTTTTGAATTTTTCATATGTTTTACACAATAAAGAATGGTTCAAAATAAATATACAGCAGGTTTTTCGTTTTCAATAAAATACGAGCTTAATGCCTTGAAGCCAAATAGTAATTACAAGTTTTACCTGATGATTCTTTTTCAGTCGTTTTCTCGATGAATGCAAAAAAAAAAAAAAACCATTGAAAATTCATCCCCAAAATCAGTTCGCCATGGAATCCCCTGGCAACCTTGACGTTGTCATCGTGTATACCTGAAATGCAAATTTCAAGGTTTTTACGAGCAGAATTGAAATCCCTGATGGTTCGATAAAAAAAAAAAGAAAAAAAAGTGAATAAAGTGGAGCAGTTCTGAGTGCATTCGAACAGAGAAAGACGTAAATCAATTTTTTTGCTTATTCTATCCTCGATAATGATCTTTTTGATATTTTGAAGCTGTTTTTGTAGTTTGCGAAAACAACGTCGTTCCACAAATAATTACAGTCGTTAATCAAGATCTAAATTGGTTCGTTTAATTGGATTTCAATTTTTTTTTGAACTTTTATAGACAATTCGATTGAAATAAAAATCAGTGAGTCATCATAAAATTTAAATAGAATATAAATTCATTTTTAATTTCATAAATTCGAATCCATCTATTAATTAAATTAAAAATATCCAATGCATCAATGTCGATTGTTAATTTTATAAAAATTGGAAACATGCATAAATGTACACTCGGGTCAAAATAAATATTTGAATCCATGGAGCATTTTGTTTTCATGTCGAAGTATTTCTTCAACTGGAATTTTGACAAATTCGTCAATTAAATTAAATTAAATTAATTAATTAATTTGGAAGTGATAAAAAAACTGTTTTTTTTTTTTTTCTCCAACAATAACAGAAAACGTTTCTCAACAAATGTGCAATTATGAATTACACGAATTAAAATAACAATAATTATAAATATTCATATAAATTTGAAGTGAAATTGACATTTTGACTTTTTTCTCGATTTTGACAAATTGTACTGTAAATAAAATGGTCGGAATATTTGGATCTTAATTAGCTGAGACGTAGTCGGCAATAAAACTCCAGGAATTTCCATATTACTGCTGGTTATGACACGAATGTGTACTTGGAGAAAATAATTATAGCGTAACATAGAAAAATCGAGACCTCTCCAATCTTTCCCTTGAATATACATACAAATTCATTTGTACATCAATTTTGACTGTCAGTGTGTGTATTATGTAACCAAAGTGAAAAACTTGGATGGTCCTCGATGTCCGTCCACCAAAAAATGTTTTTCGGTAGCTCGGCAAACTTTTGCCCAACAAGGCCTCCACTTTTGCATTTTTAGATGTTCCACCACTTTTTTTTCCCTCTTTCGAACAATTTCGTGAGCCAAAGGCTTTTCCAAATCGTTTGCCACGAGCATCCTATAAAAGACGAAATCTTCACTAGATTCTTCACAGTTCACAGCAAACAGTCATTCGCATCCGCACCATGTTGACTAAGGTAAAGAATCAACATTCAAAAATTTCAATTTCATTTAAAAACTTGAAGAGAAATTGAAAGAAAAAAAAACATAGAATTACATTTCAAAGTTTCTGGAACATTTCTCAATGAATTCAAACTTGAACGAATTTTAAAAATATTTTTCTACTTTTTTAATCCTCGGTGAATGGGTTTTTTCATTTTGATTTTTTTGTTGAGTTTCTTGAGGACAATGGTATCCGAAAATCTTGATGGAATCAAAATCAGACGATTTTTAAGAAAAAGCCATTGGATATTTTTACACACTTTCAAAAATTATGCCATTTTTAACCATTATCTGAAAAGTAATTTTTATTATATTTACAACTTTAAAACACTTCTAACAATTTCAACATGAAATGTAATGATTAAACTTAATGATTCATTTCATTTCATATTTTTCGATGACGTTTGATGGCTTATGTTTATTTCTTGTAGACTATCTTCGCCCTCGCCTTCGTGGCAATGGTTTTCGCTGAGTCCACTCAGGAAAAAGCCGAACCGAAGAAAGCGGCTGAGGGAGACCAGAAAAAAGATAAGCGAGGACTTTTCGATCTTGGCTATGGATTCGCGCCGAGCTTCAATAGTTATTCCAACAATTATGACGTGTCTGCAGCCAATCTTGGAAATGCAGTACAAACAACTCACGTAATCACCAAAGAAGTTGCTGTGCCTGTCGACAGACCTGTCCCATACCCAGTGAAGGTAATTGCCAGGATTACTTAATTTGTTTAAATTTCAAATAACAAATTCAGTGGAACCATAAATCTTAATTATTCTTGATGACTTCTCTTCAGAATGATTGCATTTTTATTGAATAATTAAATAATAGCAAAATAACAGACGAATTTTGAATCACGAATGAAAAATAATGACGAGCCAAAATGAAAAGATTGAACAATTTTTAATTATTTTTTGAAATTTATTGAAATATATTTTTTATTGTTTAGGTCCCATACGCTGTCCCAGTAGACCGTCCTTATCCAGTATCCGTACCGAAGCCATACCCAGTGGAGGTGACAAAGCACATCCATGTCCCAGTTGACCGTCCCGTGCCTGTCCCATACCCTGTCCCAGTCGATCGTCCTTACCCAGTATCCGTACCGAAGCCGTACCCAGTGGAGGTTACAAAGCACGTCCATGTCCCAGTCGACCGTCCCGTCCCTGTCCCATACGCTGTCCCATACAAAGTCTCCGTCCCTGCCCCATACCCCGTCCATGTGGCCCAACCGTACGCTGTCCCAGTTGTCAGACGCGTCGCAGTTCCGGTCTCGCAGTCGACGAACAACCAGAGATTCAACGCTGAGTTATCTGGATACAAACCATTGTTCTAGAAACACAATTATACAATCACTGCCCTCAAGGATCGACAAAACAACGTACACGAAGACTCTCAAGAAGTTACAACACCAATTCGGTCGAAAGTTTGACGGATCGAAGGAAAAAAACAACACCTGTCAACCATTTTGTCCCGAAATGTCATTTGGGACATCGAGTGTCCCAGAATTGTATTTGGGACTTAGTGTCCCAAAATTATATTTGGGACATTGAGTGTCCCAAAATTATATTTGGGACATTGAGTGTCCCAAAATTATATTTGGGACATTGAGTGTCCCAAAATTATATTTGGGACATTGAGTGTCCCAAAATTATATTTGGGACACTATGTATCTTAAAGATCTTCGATTCCCGATTGACTCAACGTCCGAAGAGAAACAATAGAAGAAAAAATCCTATTGGAAACCAGACAGAAACACTTATTTGAGTTTTATTTTTTTACCGCCTCTTTTTCAATGTACACAACAGACAAACGGTTATTTATTGATTTTCACAAGAGTCGAGTGATATATGTGCTGGCGAAATCTTTTTGTACGAGTCATAATGTAAAATAAAGAAAAAAAAATCATTTCATAAAATCGAGTATTTTTCATGACGTTTTCCCCATTTTCCTTTTTCTCCTTATTTTTTGCTCCACTTTTCCAAATTGAATCCTCGCAAGGAAAAGTTATCTTGCAAGTTTCCGAATCCCGATAACAACTCTGTAATTACTTCGAACCGGCTATTCTCAAACTTTCTAACTTTTGCTCTCGAGCATCTTTAAACTCGAACGAAAGGGAGAACGACAAGTTCACTCTCCTCTCACTTAATACTCTCGTTCAGTTGGATTTTCGTGGTTCCCAAGTAGGGAGGATTACGAAAAGTGACTCTTGCGACACTTACGAGGGATCTCGTCACGAGGGATTTTATTTGACAGTCGAGAAGAATCCGAGACGTTTGAAAGTTTTGCAGTTTTTTTTTTCAATGTTGCTAATGATTTAAAAAAAATGACAAAAACGTTTCGCTCATCGTATGATTTTCTATGAGCGAAAAGTTTTTGTCATTTTTAAAAAATTGATTTTGATTTTTGAAATTTTTTGGAATTGATTTATCAAATAATGACATAATTTCTATTGTTTTGTTATATAAAGAGAATTTATTAAGGATTCTATAAATAATTGTAAATAGTTTTTCACTTCGACTGCACGTTCTGTAGTTCCGATGATTCCGATCCGAAGTTAAGCAGCTCTGGGCAAGGTCGGTACTTGGTTGGGTGACCGCTCAGCCATCCATCGGTTCTCGCATCCACTGCTGAGAAGATACCATTTTTTTCTGAATTTCTGATGCTGCTAATCAACTGAAACTCCAAAAGAATGTAATCACGTGCATCAGACAGGTTTTTAACAGTTGCCCTCGGCCCCTGTGGAAATTTTATTCCTTATTCCATTAGGAAAGCCCGGAAATGGGCAGCACTCTGGAAAGGTACCACAAGAACAGGAGAAAAATCCGCAAGTGTATATCAGGAAAGCCAATGGGTCAATTTGACCCAAGAAAAAATCAATCTTGAGTCCAAAAATCGAGTTGCACTTTTTCTTCAAATTTCGACCAGTACCCAAACTTTTCGTGACATCCAGTTTCGTGCCATTTGCTTTGCATCAGTTGAAATCATGGTTTTAAAAAAATGAAATTTTTTTAAACCATGCATGGTTTAAAAAAACTTGGTACCAAAGCGTATTCGATGGAGATTCGTCGAAAAGGTGACAAAAAATAATGGTACCGATGGTACCCAAGGAAAATCTTCGAAATCATCTCTCGGTTTCATTCTCCAGTGAAGCAGTGAAAAAAAAAACTAAGTCAGTAATACGTACAAAACTTTATTTATATAACAAGAAATCAACAAAATGGCAATAACAATAAAAACTTAGAAAAAAGTAAAAAAAAAAATGAACAAATAATTGGACTAGCGATCGACCTGCGAGTAGTCTGGTTGCGAAGCTCGGAAATCAGGTTGTGACGCATGAAAATCTTCATGGTCACTTCTCGAATGGTCCGAATGTCCCGAGGGATGTTGACGATTGTGGGGCGAGTCGATCGTATAATAAGTGTAAGCTCTCGACTCGTGGCCACTGTTTTCTTCATTTTCACTTCCGTATGACGAACTTCCGCCTTCCGACTCATGCTCACTCGCAAAGTTGCGATATGGTATTCCATGAGGAACCGGATAATAAACCGGCCGGTCGATGTGCACCGGATGCGGCACTTGGACTGGATGAGGAATCGGAACCGGTCGCGATACTATTAATGGTACTTGCTGATGAAGCTCTACGGGCACTGGTCTCGAGACTTCGAATGGCACGTGATGCGGAACTTTCACTATTTGCGGCACGGGAATCGCTACAGGACGATTAACCGGTACCGGGACCGGAATGTGATGTGGAATCTGTGAGAACCCAAATAATGCGTCCCTCTTGTTTAAAAATTACAAAAATTTACGAATTTACATTAAAGTTCGATTTAAATCTCGATCTTGATTTAATTCTGATCGAAAAATAGTGAATTATTGGATTGATTAATAAATGTCAATAATATTTCAATTTTATGAAGTATTTTGTTGAATAATATTTCGGAAAAATTTATTCCTGACATTAGTTTGATGATGGAAAAAAGTTGATTATTTACTCTTTTTTTTTAATGAAATTTTTTAAGAAAATTAAACATCGATACATAACCAAGTTCATATTTAAATGGATTTTCTTTTCATCAACTGTCGAAAAAAAAATTTGATCGTTTCAATTGAATTATGTAATAATAATATTAAATAAATTTAAGTAAATATGAAAAACACTGTATTTTTGAATCTTTCATTCTTCAAACAATTTCGCCTTTTCTCAAAATTTTGGATCAACAAGTTTGGTTAAATTTGAAAAAAATGAATATTTTAATATTATTATTCAAGTATAATTATTTATGTTTATTTTCAACTAAGTTTCGTACCTTGACAGGATAAGGAACCGGAACTTTGACAGCAACTGTTTTTGTTATTTTAATTACTTTCGTTGGTACTTCGTGAAGACCAACCGACTGCGAGATCAGTTTGGGCTGAGCAGCGTGGATTCCATCAACCTCGCCCAATGACAGATAAGACGCCTTCGTCATGGTCAATGCCACCGTCAGTAAAAACTATGAATTCATTAGAATAAACAACTATGAACATGTATCAAAACGATTTATCAACCAATTCAAAAGCATTTAATATCAACAAACAAAACTGATTTAACAATAAACAATAAACAATAAAATTGGCAATAAAATTGGCAATAAAATTGGCAATAAAATTGGCAATAAAATTGGCAATAAAATTGGCAATAAAATTGGCAATAAAATTGGCAATAAAATTGCCAATAAAATTGCCAATAAAATTGCCAATAAAATTGCCAATAAAATTGCCAATAAAATTGACAATAAAATTGACAATGAAATTGACAATGAAATTGACAATGAAATTGACAATGAAATAAAATCAGTCCTGGTTTTTGCATTGCACTTTTGTCTGATCAAAAAAAAAAAGAATGAAACATCAACAAATTATTGAAAATTAATGATGAAAGATTTAAATTAACAGCAAAGTAAAAAGTTTTTCAGATGTCGCACTAACTGACACTTGTACCCTGGAAAAATGAACTATGAATACAACATTTTTTTACTTCGAGTTATTGAATTTGAAGGAAATTAATATTCAATCAATAATCTTCAATTAATAATTGTCATTAAAATGAAAAAATCTAAAAAATATCTTCAAGCATTGCAATTTAATGAATAATATAAACTTTTCTGGGTCTTGGCACTAATTAACACACTTTTTTTATATAATTCAACTTACGAAACGTAACATTGTTATTAAAAAATAATTATTTTGCAATGTATTATCACGTGAGCGTCGTAGAACACTGGCTATTGCGAGGAGGTTGAGTTGAGGTTTATATATACCGGAGGACCTTCACCGTGACCATTTGACGAAGAAATTCGCTCTCTTTCCGAGTCGGTTGGGCATCGCACCTTCAAACACACTCTAAGGCAATTGCCAACGAGATCTTGATTCTTCCCAACACTGTGTCTACACCATCGAACGACAACTTACAAGCTGAAAGTTCGATGACCCTTGGTGACAATCTATGTTTTGATCCATGATGATTGAAAAAAAAAAAAAAAAAAAAAAAAAAAATTGAAGGACATCGAAAAAGGAGGCTCAATATATATTTTTTTCTTTCGTTTTTGAAGCTTCTGGATCCTTATTTTCAAATTAATTACGTAATTGAAGATCAAAAAATAAATGTCTGATCGATTTTTGAATTTGATAATTTTTCAATGAAAAATACAATTTTTGCTTCATTTTCAATTCACTATAAATTAAAGTATTTTTTCAATAATTAATATTTATTTATATTTGCTGTAATTAAACGAAACGTTTATGGTGGATTGATTGGAAATTATTGATTCCTGTGAAATCATTTATTACAGTTGGATTTTATTATTTAGAAAAAAATTAGTCAAGTGCTCCATTTGTTTTTCTCTCAAGACATTAAAATATCCATTACAAACTCTACTATCGAAAATGCTTTTACATAAACTTTAATCTTCATGAGATACTCTTTCATTTCCGGTCTCTCGAAAAAAAATGACTGGGAACCTTCATAACCAAGCAGAAAGGAAGAAAAATAGAAAAAAAAAATTCAAAAAACCACAAATAGAAGGGAAGGATGGAAAAATGCAGAATGGTTCACTGGAGGAGTGAAGGCCTCGGTGAAAGGACTCTCAAATTCTCATATATCATCCATTCTCTTCCCTAAACACTGACCATTAGAGCAAATATGTAATTACGAAATGTCATTGTAATTGCGAACTCGTATTAAAATCGTATCAAATCAAAAAAACGTCATAATAATCGAAAGGCGAATTTGATTATTTTTGTGAATGGAAATAAATGAATGAAACTATAAAAACAAAAAAAGGACATTAATAATCAGTCATTACTTGATGATTTAATAAATTCTACAGAAATTCTTGTTAACATGAAAATCAATGGATATTTTTATTAAATTTGCTTACAGTAATGATTTTATTCATTTAATAAATGAATTAATTAATTAATCAGCTTTTGGAGCAATTGGATCGTGAGAATAAAACGAAACAATGATTTTTTCATTAGCCAAGTAATTATTTTATTCAAATGATTAATCAACGTAATTAATTGTTTATTCATTTTTTGATTATTATTTTTTATGTATTCACGTAATCAAATCTTAGGATTGCTAAAATGATTCATTCGTCCAATTCCTTTGAACGTAATTTTATGCCTGATGTTGTTTGGATTATCGTTTGAAAAAAAGTGCGGAAGTGTTCCTGGCTTGTTACTTGAACAAAAATAAACAAAAAACAAAGTCAGTGACCGGATGAAAGCAAAAGTCGATCTTATTGTTCGAAAAACGATCGTCTTTCTCTTCTTACTTTCGCCCAAGTTATCACGACGGTATTACTTCGTAATACAGACTCCAATGAAATTGACACTTTGTGATAGTGTACAATTAAGAATTAGTACGTGATTAGTATCTATTTCCTGTTTGATATTTGAACAAACTTTTATTTATTTTTGGAAAAGATCGATTAGAACTTGCTCCGAAGTATCGACCTATTTTCAAAAACAATTTTTACACATTATTGTATATTTGATAAAAATCCATTTATTGTTAATGACTGACGAATCAATTTTTTTTTAAATTGTTTATGTAGCAATAAGGTTTTATGAAAAATACAAAAAAAACTATTAAGTTGAGTTAAAACATTTAACGATTATGGGACTGACGCTGTTTCACATTTTTGTACAGTTTTTTTATTTTATTGAACTATTATTTCTAATAATAGTTATCGATTATAATAACTTATTCACTAAATTGATTAATTTACTGAACTGCTATGGAAATCAGAGATTTATAAACGTCAATAGATTAACAGCATTTTTTTACAAAACCCAATACACTTATAATATGTTTTATTTTTTAATTATTTTTTATTTAATTTTTCTCCAATGATTTTCGTTTGAGAAATGATAAACAATAAGTGTTTTCAGTTTCGGAATTTTTAGTGTAAACTCAGATAAACGATAATAATAAAAAATGAAAAAATGATGCAGCGACAAATTATATCTACTGAAACGATTAAACGCACAAAAAATACGAATATTAACAATTTAATAAGCAACATTAATAAATGAGAAGGAAATAATCATTGAAAAATAATTAACATCATTATTTTAGAGTTTTATAAACATTTCTCAACATAACAAAAAATTTCCACCTATTTTTCAATCATTTTTATCGGGGTTAAAAAAAAAAAAAATCGGCCCCTGCAGCATGGCAATTCGCCATACGTGCGTGTAAACAAGGTAACAATCTTCCAGGCGCAATTCGCTCTTTTTTTCTCTTTTTCTCTTTGCCCCTCCACACTACTCATAAAAGTTGTGACCACGAGATGAGACGCTGAGATACAGGAGTGCGCTTCGTATACCGTAAAATAACGGGTGTGGCGTTATACACCTTCCGTTTCCTTTTTATCGAGAGAGAAAGGCTTCCTCGTCTATATATACGAAACCGCATCTTACGAGGCAGCAGCATTCTTTACGAGAATCTTGTCCCTTTCACTTCGATATTTTCGTTCGGTTCTTCATAAAAATAACTTTTCTACATTTTGATTGATTTCTTCGGTGTTTTGTTTGTTATTAAAAAAACGCAATTAACAAATTCTCAAAATTATTAATCAATGTCCCTATTTTTCTGATGCAGGTGGGGATTTGGCTGAAAATTTTTCCAGTAGCTGTACCCATTGAAAGAAGCTCTCTTGATTTTTTGAAGAATTTTTCGTAAAAGGGATAGTGAGACATAATTTTTTCAGAAAATCAAACATTTTCTTTCATTTACCGATGGCTTGCCGAAAAATTGACCCAATTTAGATTTTTTTTTTTTATTTGCGGGGTTTTTTTTCTGTTCATGTTGGTATTTGAAAAAAATTGAAAGTGTAGGTTGAATTGAATTTTGAAAAGGTGGAAGCGAAAAATCATCGATTTCAAGACTTCGGACAGTTTTCACCTTCTTCAAGAAATTTTCGTTAAAAACTCAACTAACTTGGAGATTTTTTAGATTAATTTCAACATTAATTTGGTTCTTCAACGATATTTGTCAACTTTTTTGTTTACAAAGACCAATTTTTGCAATACTTTTCCTTCAATTATCTTTTTATCGAAATGAAAATATGATGGAATTATAAATATTAACGAACGAGTCTCAATGCTTTGTTGAAAAGTTAAATCTGGCAACGAAGCCTAATTTCAAAAAAGTATTAATAGTGACAAAATTTTGATTGTTGAATTTTTTGAAATAAACAGAATGATTTATCAAATTTATTATAACTACGAACTTGTCAACAGAATCGATGAGAATTCTTCGTTTTTCTTTGCAATCAAAACGACAAAATGAATGTGAATAATTTGGAAGTTTCGAGGCTCCAGCATTGATTGGTAGAATGTAAAAATTGAGTTCTATTACACACTATCATTATGATAATAAAAACATATGATACAATGCTATGGAATCAATTAGCATAATTCATAAAGAAAGGAATATTTGAGCAATCGTTTTTACGACACGAGGAATTTGTAAATATCAAACGATTTTGTGGTTAAACGAACGGTTGAAATGGGTGTAATAAAAAGTCGTAATCGTAACTCCTTAATTGGTCGATGAAACACGAGCCTGCTTCACCAATAATTGCCGATCTATAACGATCCAGTAAGACTCTAGAGTTTTCAGCGTCGATTTAGTGGTTTAGACTGAATCCACGTCCGCGAGAAATGTTGATTCGTGAGATCGGTATGAGAATCGGTTCCTTACCGATCGATCGTCCAATAATTGCATTGCGAATGATGATAATTTGGTTGAGTTGTTCATCGATGATCATTCAATCAGCACCGATGTATTCCCGAGCAAAAAAGAGACAATCGTACGGATATTACATTAAAAATCGGCAAGAATCGGCAGAGAAAAACGACTACGAGGATGGATCGAATGCACAGGATTTTTATCCGAACAACCATCAGTACGAGGACACAAGTGCCGATGAAATGAATCGGAAAAATCGGCACCTTGAAAATGCAGGAAATCAAATATCGGCATCGTTCGATCGAACTGACTCTCGATCGAACGAGATGACTAGAATTTTGACATTTCCACTGGTGAATAAGGATAGAAATGGGAATCCCATGATTGGCTTTGCGCCGGGTAATCCTGCCGGAGAATGTCTCGAGGGTGGAGTTGATGCTGGAGTTGTTAATGGTGCTGTAAAAATCGGTATCGACTTTGGACTCGCATCTGGCTGTAGTAAGAATATTTTTATTGATTTTAAATGTCAACTGTTTTCTGTCTTTCAACGAAAATTAGATCCTTATACTTTCGTTTATATAGTGCAATAAAAAAAATCTTACCGATCTTTTGCTGGCAGAGATTGAATAAAACATTTTTTCTCTCCAGACGTTAATTAACTGAAAATTTTTGATGACATCGTTGCCGATTTTCGGTCTGAAGTCGTTCGGTCAAATCCAAAGAGACTTTCCTTCTGAGACATTGATTAATTATAGAATTTGTCAGTATTTCTTGTTAAGATTTTATTCTTTTGATGACATACGCGTGCCGATAAACGAGAAAAGGTTACCGATCTTCACCTCAAATCGACGCAATGACCCGAAACAAAACTTTTTAACATGTTCCTCGACCAAAGGATCTCCACGCTTTTATTAATTTGCATGATTTTCACAGAGAGCACGTTACAGAAGTTCGAATCGAAATTCGGGGGTACGGAGCCACCCCCTAAAATGGTGCGCATACCGGTCTTCATACCCCGACCGATTCCAGTGCCGGTCGCAGTCCCTCAGCCATTCCCGATTGCGATCGATCGGCCTGTGGCGGTTCCCCAACCGATCCCCTTTCCCCCTTTTAACATGGCATCCCATCATCCGATAATGAGACCGATGCTACAATTTCCAAGCCGGTTGATGACCGGTAAATCCTGGTAATTATCGACGATAGACTTGTACTCCACGTTTCTTTCTCTAATTTGTTTGTTTGTGTTTTTTTTTTTCGTTCGAAATTCTCCATTAGATTTCTCGTGGCTTATCTGGAAGCGAGATTTTCATAGTATGCTCAAGAATTTTATTATTGCGACAGGTTTTTACGGAATGGCAAATAAATTCCGATGGAATAAATCGAGAATGAACCAAATGGACCGAAGAGGAGACACTTGCCACCGGAAATCATTATTTTTACAATGATTATTTACGATTAATGCTAACTTGTGAATAATAAATAAAACTAAAATGGTCGACACGTTTTTTTATTGACAGCTGAATAAGTTAACAACCTCAAATTCAATTTTTTTTTTACAATATTTTTAATATCATTTGATGATACTTAACGATCGGAAACAAATGATCGAGAGTGGATTGAAAAAGAACCAGAAGTGACAGCTGAATATTTATAGCATTTGAGAAATCGTAATAATTCAAATAAAATTGTTGACACTTTTTTTTATCGACAGCTAATCAAGAAATGACAAATACATTTTGCATCTTTTGTTGTTCGTATTTTTCTTCATTTTTCGCGGTTGAAAACAAAACTAGAGGAAATGACGACAAACGAAATCAGAAGAAACCAAAATTTTCGAACGTTCACTCACGGTCTATGAGAAATTGTAGCAAATAAAATTTATAAGAATTTTCTTTTTGTGGCATTCTTTTTTTTACAATGAAAAATAAAATGAAAAAATGTTTAGCAATATCTTGGTTTTATGATTAAAACTTCATTAAGATGAAAAAAGATTTTTAAAAATTGATTGAAATCGATTCTTTACCTAAGCCCACATGTAAAAAAAGAAAAAAAAACCAATGTAAAAAGTACGTTATTGGTAGTTGAAAAGTACTGGAATATTCTCTTAATTCTTTGACGTTCAAAAATAAAAAAATAAATACGCCGAAAGTGGAGAAGGAAGGCAAAGGAACGATTTTCAAATTTGTTAATAAAAATGCGTAGCTAATTTAAAAAACGGTATTTTGTAACGTCAGTCGAAAAATGTAGTGTCACAAAATGTCCAAATGTCATCACTGACATTATTAAGTAACTGTAAGAATGTCCAACGGTCTAATGAAAGTATAATGAAAGATCATAAAAAAATAAGAGGCTCGAAAAATTCATTAATTAAAAACTTTTATTATTAATATTTTGAAATGAATTCAAGGACAATATCGATTTTATATGTTTACAGAATAAAAATAGATCGTATCATAATGCAATTTAGAGGAAATTTATTCGTTCGAACTCGTCATTAGTGTGGATGCGTTGATTCAGGGCCAAAGTAGAATTCGTTCTGTCGTTGATAAACGATCGTTTTCGTGCAAAACACGGTATTAAGTGTATCGACAAGGACATGAAGATCGAGAATGTAAAAAATTTGCACGAACAACGAAAAATCAAAAAACTTTGGCTCGAAGATGTTTTTGTTTTTTTTTTTCTTCTTCAAGATCATTAAACTAGACAGACCGGATGTGCTGTTCAGATACTCACCGGCATCTCGATGTTTCAAGGATAAATCCCTCGACAAACCTAACTCGAGTTTCAAGTCTTCGATCTTCAGTTATATAAATAATTCGAGAAACAAATGAATTCTTAGGCAATTGAATGGCATTCGAAATTTGAACCACCGAACGCATCCATAATCAAAACCAAAACACGATATTTCGTTAAAAAAAAAAAAAAAAAAAAAAACATTGTCACCGTGTATCACTTTCGTTCTAATCTTTCAGATTTCAATAAAAAGAGAAATCGGATGTATTAAATATTCATAGGACACAGTGAAAGGTTTCTAACGTTTTAAAGAGACTCACCAAATTCAGCCTTTTTGTCATTTCTCTTCCGAAAGTTTCTTTTCTCATGATTTTCAATAAATAAACAAAAACAATAAATAATACAATAATTCTAAACTTTTGAATGTTTTTTCAAAGAAAGCACAGTGACAATAGAGCTTCTTTTCCCTCATTTTTTCTTATTCCCCAGCGATTTATTTTTAATGAAAAATAAATAAAAATAAAAACAGAAATTGAATTTTTTTCCATTTGACTTATGGCATGTGGTAATTTTGATATTAATAATAATAAGTAAAATGGTTGAATACGTTTGGGCGAGTTACACGAGCCTTCAGAAATATCACTGCTTGGCAAACACGAGTCTTGAGGGCCTTGGGAAACCGTTTGACGTTTTATCACGAATATGAGAATTTTTAATAGTAAACAAACAGCCGAAAAAATCGACGTACTTTATTGAGAATCTCAATAACTCAATAACGGAATTGGAAAAAAAAAATAATAATAATGTGTCAATATCTTAATTTTTTCTATTGATTCTCAAATTTAACAGGTTTCTATTTTTCGGTTTCCACCGTTTCCGTTACCAACAAAATCTGAAACATTTTGTTGAATGAAAACATGACAATAAAGAATTCTTACACTTTTTTTTATGGAATGAACAAGAACAGAAAATGTATTTTTTGAATATTTTTTTTTCTAAGGTAAAACCAATTTCTGACAGTCCATCAAATTCCATCTCTCGATTTTTTGCATTGTATTTTTTGTTTTTTTTTTTTTAATTTTAAAATTAACTTTATTCAACCATTAATTTTTCTCGATCATTCATTTACACACGCCCTTCGATATTTATTTTCATTGCTGACATCGCAATCTCAAATCTGCTCGTCGTTACGTCCTTCCTCCGCAGTTATGTTTAAAGGTTAATTTTAATAAAATATACGTCATAACGAGGTTAAATCGCCTCGTAAACATTTTACAAAAATTAGAAACGTACGTCAAACGCCGTTAATCGTTTTTCCATAATTTAAAACAAAATCGTTATTTTTATAGAATGGTAATATTTTATTTCAAAAACGTAGAATGATCACCGAGCTGAAATTTATACAGATTCCCAATTATTCGTATTTCGAAAAAATTGTACTAAATTTCAATGACAATTGAAAATGATTTATCCATCAATCCACCAGTTTTTATAAGTTTATTAATAAAACGTTAGAGCAGAAAAAAATATCACGAGAATAGAACCTTAATTTTACACAGAGAAGAATAAAAAGTTCGATTTATCGCTGCGAGTTGAAAAAAAATCTGTTGAAGGAAGAAAGAAATGGTTGATCGTTTGAGAGAATTGCAAAAAACTTCTTGTTCAACACCTCAACTTTTTTCTCATATTTTTGCAGGGATTAACGTCGCCCAAATATATATTTGTTTTTTTTTTTTACCAGGTAGAGTCGATGCCTCTTGTTTCTCGTTGAGTTTCGTGGGAAATAATTTAGGTACAAAGAAGGAGTATTATACCTGATTCCACGAGGAAGATGATGAGCGAGATCCCCTCCCAAAAAAGCCCTGAAAATGCCAGCGTTAGGCTAAGAATGAACGTAGACGGGTTTCCGACGGAGGCACGAGCCCAAAAGTGGGGACGGAGCCACAGGGGAAATAAAAAAATTGATTAAAAATCTAGTTCTTCCAATGCCACGGTGTATTGCGAAATTTCGGATGGAGGGAAGAAGCCCAAAGTATAAAAGGTCGTATTTCCGTAGCTCATCTGCTCAGAAACTCAACGGCATTCGTCATTAGTTCATCATGAAGTTCTTAATCCTCTCAGTGGTGAGTCTCCCTAGACCGCCTTGTTCTATTCACGGAATGAAAATAAGCTAATAAGTAGAAGCGACAAATTTATCGCAAAGTTTGTTTTCCGAGGAACCTTCTAAGAAACAAAAATAAAGAAAAGATCTTCGAAAAGGATTTTTTGGTGCATAATCCGTTGGGAAAAAATATTGACTCGTTTCCTGGATGTGAATGAAAATCGCTAGACAAAGATAGACCGAGAGAGAAACGCGAATACCGGTTAGACGAGTACGAATTAGCGGTCCATAGTTTGCTTCCATGTTACGTCAGACACCGGGGTATTTCGAGTGAAGATGTGTTTCGGATATAACAGGGCCCTAGGCCACCCAACTAAAGTGTGTTGCAATAACGAGGACCGTGTAAAACTTTGTCAAATATATTGGAATCATTGGACCCATGAAGTGCCTTTTACTCGGACCGGGCTTATGAGAATTGACTAATAATCTTACTTTCTTTGCGCTCAGGTATGCTTGGTTGGTGCCGTGGTTGCTGCACCAGGTTCACTCAAGCGGAAACGCGACATCCTACCCGGTGACCCACGTTACGGAACGGACTATCATCATCAACATCATCAGCATCATGAGTCTCATGCAGCCAACGAAATTCAGGTGAGTAGAGTTTTTGGAGGTTAAGTCAACTTCAATAGTGTACATGCAATCATTTTATCATCAAAATCATTTATAGTCTGTCTACGGACCCCCCCACTACTCGGCTGGACAACCCATCCATGTCCAAGAAACTGTTCAGCAACCGACCAACCAGTACGTCCCAGCCCCTGTCGTCAGCTACCAGGTAATCAACTAGACTTTTGCACTCGAAGCTCATCAACTTAATTGCATCATTGCATAGGCCTTGAGCTCTGGTCCTCATAGTTTAACTTGCCATTGTTTGTTCTAAGCCAACCGAAACCGTTGAGTCCATCGACAACAGCTATCTTGCCCCCGTCGCCAAGGCTGCAGCAGCTCCAGTTCAAGTAGTCTACCAACAGGTAAGATCCCATTGGATACAATTATTACCCATTGGTCAATCAGGGACTCCGATCACTGGAAATGTGAGATCAGTACCCAGTGCTCTCTCATACCGACCAAATCGTTCATCAGTTAGCCAAAATAAGAACCCATCCACATGCCTTCAACCTGATACCGTGACTACGACGATTGTTTTATATGAGTAATCAATCTTCCAGCCCCAAGAGCACCACTCTGCCTCGCAGAGCAACGCTTACTTGGCTCCAGCTGCATCTGCTCCCCAAGAGCAACCAGCCAACAGCTACTTAGGACCAGCAGTCCAAGCCGCTGAATCAAGCCGCGACTCTTATGGTGCTCCCCTTGCCCATCATGAGGTACGAACTTTGTTTTTATCAACTTCCAGGCTCGTGACTCGGATCCTCCACTAGGAAAGTGACTAATGATCTCTTATGATTCCAGGCATCGGCACCCCAACAAGAAGTCCATTTCGCCCAGGCTCCAGCCCCAGTACAACACATTATCCACCATGTTCAGTTCCAGGCTGCCCAACCTGCCCCAGTCCACCACCATGCTGCTCCGGCTCAATCCCACTCTCATGTCCAACAATCCTATGCCCGCAGCCCGGCACCAAAAGCTCACCAACACACCCACGGTAAGTTAATGCTGCAGTTTGTTCATGCCAATCAGACGACCTGTTCTCGCTCCGGCATAACTGCATGAAAATCCGGATTCAGACTGTCTAGTTAATGCAGGAAAACCCAGGGAAATAATTCTCTAATGACAAGCTTTCCCATTCAGCAATGATTAGCAAGTTATCGAACAACCTGTTTCACCAAATCCTTTCTTGACGCTATGAACTTTATTACTATTCCAGCCGTTCATCAAGCTCCCCAGCCTACTGCCCATGCTGTCTACCAATCAGAACCCCAGCAGTACTACAGCAGTGGTTTCGAAAACTTGGGTAGCTCCACCAGCTATCAAGCTCAAGCAGCTCCCCAGGCCGAGAGTTATCATGTCCAGATCGTCAAGGCTCAACCAGTCCACTATCATAGCCAGGTCCAGCAAGTAAGACCCCAGGTCTACCAGGCTCCCCAGCACGTTGCCCAGGTCTCCACTTACCACGAGAGCCATGTCGCCCCGGCCCAACAGAGCTATGAATCTCACAGCGAGTCCATTGGAGTCGAGAGTGCTTCCTCTCAAGAATCATCCCAGCTCATCGGTAGCAACGGTGGTTACGTTTACTAAGAATCTTTGACTCACCAAGACTGTACATAACGATTGACAACCTGACCACCATGATTATCAATACGGATTATAGTTGTAGGCATTAAAAATGTAAAAAAAATCACAAACAAAAATACACGTACACTTGAACACTTACACAAATCCATGCACACACTTGTAAAAATCCTGACGTCATTATACTTCGAGTACGATTATTCAAATTGTATTTTAACCTTGCACGTCGTTCGCGATGATCGACGGAGAGTGCCGTAAAAAATAAAGTTATGACATCAGCAATTCATGTTTTACTTTACTCCCAAAATAAACGCCGGCTTCAAAATAACGTTTTATTGCAATCAAGCAAATCCGTCGCTCATGGGAGAACTCTTCTTCGGCTGAATCCTTCGATCGCCTGCCTTCTACCGGGTTCATTAACAATTCGAAGGTGACCTATGAATATGCATTAACCACTTGGTCTTTCGTAAGTAGATGAATATTTTAAATATGTACTTTACAAGGTGTCGATGAAATCCGGTTCCACGTGCTCGTCACTCCTTACTTCGTTTATTTATCTTATTTTCTTTACTCTTCACCAAACCTGGCACTTGCTCTCAGGATTCATTTCTGACACCAAAGAACACGTTCGGGCTTTGCTGAATTCTTCCGAGCTCCTTAGCACTGCAAGGACTTTTACATAATGAGGACAATAAGTGGTCCTCTCGACTAAAAAGTTTACCCGGCATCTTGCCAGCAAAATGTAAGGCTCACGCTCGGAACATAAATGATGTTCGACACGTAAAGAGGGGCCATTCTGCACACAGCTTTAAGGGGGCAGACCTCGGTAGACCTTCCGAAAAAACGTCTTTTTCTCGACATTTTTTCTGGCGAGAGGATGAAATAATTCATAACTACGGGATTTCTATATGAAAGGTATTCATTTAATATAAATGATATAATTTTTCCAAAGGAAAATATTGAAAAATACGCCATTGCGAAGCAACAGCCTAGAGGCTTGCACAAAAAATACTTGTTGCGGTGATGACTCTCGCGCTGCTGTGGATCATCTAAAACCAATGAAATAGAAGGAGGGGGGGGGGATGTGTAGTTAGTGATAAAAGGTAAAGCCGTTCTCGAATAACAGCGATCACCGACTGCAAAAACATGGTTTCGACCTTCAATGACCTTCGGCCAGTCGAGCATAGGATAGTTTTTATCACGGAAATCATCCTTTAAAGGCGTGTGTGACTTCTATGTCATTTATAAATGACTTTTAGATCATTTTTATTTAGATAATAAATAATTATAATTAGATAATTGAGTTATTCATTATTGTTTCGATTTTTATTTCTAGGTTTTCATCGTCCATGCGATAATCATCATATTAATCCAACATTGACGCGAATCTCCATTACCGTCGAACGACCTTCCAGTACTTTCAATACCCAGCTGAAAAATATAGCCCAAATTAGCTCCGGTCGTTGTCAGTTAACAGGAAAAAATTTAATTTATGAACATCCGAACATAGAACAGATGATCAATATTGCATATTGCACAGTGTTGTTGTGAAGTAATCGATTCCGAAACGTCAGTTCTTCGTGATTGAGCAAAAGGACACAGAATGTCGTAAAGGGCTGCTGGGAGAAGGTGTAAAAAATATATGTGTCCGAGTGAGGTGGTGTTTCTATGGTGATCGCTTGATCCACACCGTACATTGAAATTATGCCAAACATCACAAAGTCCCCAATTCTCTGGTGTATTCACTGGTAATAAACCTCTAATTGCATCTTCTACGGATCGATGGTAAAAAACATTCTTGCAATGTCCGTGGAAACCAGGAATACACTAACTAGTCTATGTTTCAGTCGAGAAGAAGATAGAGCCTAGGAAACATCATAGCAAAATGTGCGCATTACGTTTTTATTGCCTACTTTTGTATTTTGGGCTTACTCAAAATATCGTGGCTTGTACTAACTGGATGGATGATCTAACGAGATATGTGGTCGAGAGTTCGGAGTTCAAACAAGTGAAGTTTATGACGAGATTTGGCGGAAACGAAACTTCCGAGAATCCAGTAGCCGAAGAATTATTCGTCAAGTTGATGCGGAATGTGCCTACGGTGAGAATCAATTTCGAGCAAGATTTCAAACTTTCAGTAAACTCAGTGCTTCACAACACGGTCGAAACGAAAACTCTGATTGACACTACAGCGACTCTTTTCCTTTTCGTGATCGAGTCTCGCGGTGGTTTGACATTTCCAGTGGCGAAAAATTTCATTGCTGCCGCTGCGGAAATGTCAAAGTTTCACCATAGTCCTAAATTTTTGATCATCACCATCGTTGAGAAGCCGAGTAAGAGTCTTAGGGTAGTGCTGAAGTACGCTTGGACCAAGAAAATGCTTGATTTTACAATCATCGAGTTGGTTGAACGCAAACATTCGATCGCGATTCAACGTATAGTCGTTTCTCTGACCATTCATCAGTTGAATCCGTTCAAAAATGAATACACTAGACGACATTGGGTTGCTGGTGAGAATGATCTTTTTCCGAACAAAGTTAATAATTTGTGGGGATATCCTCTGATTGTAGGCTGCCGAGAAAACCCGCCAACGAAGATGGATATTTCATTCGATCCCAGTCTGCAATTGTTCGACTTGATCGTACGAAAGCTCAATTGTTCTGTGAAATATGTTCCACTGCTTGCGATGTATGATATGGACATGGACAGTCTGTATTCTGAAATTGAATCAAAGAATGTGGACTTCGTGCCCTTATTGGCCGCACATAATCCCTCAGACTGGAACGATGTTCAACTAACGACAACAATAAAATCTGATGGAATTTATTTCCTCGTGCCTGTTTTGACTAAGTCAGAATTTACTGTGACAATTAATTTCTTTCCGGCATTTTTTTTGAGTCTTGGTATCATCTTCGTTTTTTGGATTTTCATGCGCTTACTCGGATATCAATCATATTTGTGGCGGATGTTCAGCATCGGACGCGTTATATTCGGTGTTTCCGTCGTCCAACAACCTCGCCGCATTGTCGAACGTGTCGTATTTACATGCTTACTGGCTATTTGCGCCTTCTATTCGTCCACGATTTACGCCGGCTTGATGGACAATGATTTGCAAACAACAACGACTGAAATAAAATTCGAAACTTTTGAGGATCTTGCCAATTCGGATTTAATATTCCGGGGTAAACAACCTTATTTAGAACAAGCTTTTGACGCTTTTGACGGCCCCTCGAAGGTGTCTCAAAATAGATTCGTTGAAGTTTCCAGTTCATTTCTGTGCGCAATGATACTGAACAAGCACAAAAACATTTCTTGCTTGATGGAAAAAGTTACTGCTCTTTCGCTGATATTACACTTTAATCCTAAAGGACCTCGCACCATGAAACTTGCTAAACCGTGTTTGGTGACCGAAAGTTACGGTTTTATAATGGGAAAGAGATCGGTGTTTCGGGCGAGTATCAACGAATTCATCTCACGATTGCAGAGCGTCGGATATATCACCAAACTTTATCACGAGTATGACAGGGATATGCAGAATTTCTTGCGTAGAGCAGAAAAAGAAACACAAGAAGATGATGAAGAGAGTTTAGATCAACGGTTACTTGTAATTGTTGTCGTTGGATATTTACTTTCGACTCTCGTTTTTTTGGGTGAAATAATTTTCCATCGTATATCGATGTACATAAAATCAAAACGGCGGCCACTTCAACCTCCTTTTCCTTTCATTAACTGAATCTGGTTCAAATCACAAAATTTTTCTTAGGTCATAAAAACCGTAGTAAAATTCCTGAATTATAAAAGTGTGATGAAGAATAACTCTGTTACTTCAAGTTTTTTTGAATTGTATTACAACGTCGGAATCAAGGATTAATCCAAAACCGCTTTACACTTACAATTTAGTGAATCAATGGATAAATGTCGCAAATAATAATGTTCACTCTGTTTTTAATCGTTATCTTAACAACATACGTATTATAGAGAGAGAGAGAGAGAGAGAGAGAGCGAGAGAGAGAGAGAGAGCGGTTGGTCTAGTGGATGAGGGCTCGGACTAGCAAGTCGAAGGTCCCAGGTTCAATTCCCAAGCAGAACACCGATGATAATTTGAAATTTTTTTCAAGTGTTTCAACCGCAATCCCCAGTCTACACCTCTCTGTGATGCCTGAGCGGTCGGTGTCCGGCTCCGGGTGCCCCCCGTGGACGGTTCTCATGATGCGGATGGTGGCCCCCTAGCGGTGTCCTGGCTGGTTCATTGCATCACAGCTGAGAAGGCACCTGCCTGAGACGATTCTGGTAGCAGTGTTGCTCGTGGAGATTAGGTAAAGACTGTGACTGACTGTATTGGCAAGGTTTTCTGCAGTTTCCCTTCGCCCTCAGCAAATGCGATGCAGTGGGGGAGACTTGTAACTCGTAACTTGTAAGCTACTTGACCTTCTTGTAAGTTCTATCATAATTGTATGAAGGGCCTTTTCCGAAGAGATCATTATGTAGTACTCGTGAATACTATGCACCGCTGTCGCCACAATTTTTTAAGGTCAATTGTTTGAACTGTCCGTGTCCATGACAATCCGTGTCTCATTAATTCAAAGTGTTTCCATAACCACTAGGGTTTCTGATGTGTACATTAGAATAAGGGATAAACAAATCAATTCGATGGATCTGATCTTTTCAGAAGAAGCGCTTCACACAATTATGTTCATATCGAGTCAAGTCGACGCCGAGAGCGCCACCGTATGAGCTAAATAATTGTTAATTAATACTGTAAAAACTAAATTTTCTGCGGAGACTACGGACCAACAGAAAATTCATGTAATCGATCTTTCAAATGTAATAGAACACGATAAAAAAAATGTGTTGTCTTGCAAGAAAAAAAGCACAGCTGTTTGGTCGAAATGTCAAACGCACATAAATAAATATACGAAAACTGAAGTTATTTCAAATATTTTTTCCTATTTTTTCTCCATTTCCACGACACATATTCACTTTCAACGTAGCAACACAACTGCCAAAAAAATTTCATCAAATATCCGGCAAAATTTGTTGTTTGTACTGTGTCAAAACAACACAAGGAAAACAAAATAACTTTCATCGTAATGACACGCGTCACGATAACATGATTTTCAAGTAACCTGCGTCATAACAACAGATTGTTAAAATAATGCACGTCAAAGGATAACACAAAATTTTATGAAAATCCACAAACACAAAAAAATACAACTCAAAACAAATTGTTGAAAGATCGAAATAAACAAAAAACTCAACAAAAAGAATAAACGGACAAAAAAAAGCCAAAAAAAAAAACTAACACAGGCACATACAAAAAGCTGACCTGTAGCCAAAAGAATTAAATAACGAACGAATGTAAACAAACACGTGATTATGTTTTTACAATACGTTTTGAAAAAAAAAACTCAACATAACCGCTCGAAAAAATGACTGTAGCCAAAAGGATTAAAGAAGAAAAAAAATAATCAAAATAACCAGTGCAAATACCCAGAAAGGCAATGAAAAAATTAAAAACAAAAACTCGTTCCCAAACAAACAACCAAACAAACTCGTACGACGATTAAGGAGCAGAACCAAACATACACAAACGAACCAAAACAAACAAACGAAAACACAACAGATGTCAAAAAAATAAATACTGCAGAAAAGATGATTATATTTTACGTTGATGGATAGCACTCGCACTGAAACAGGTCAGGAAGAAATCATTTACAGAAACCGTAATCAACCGATACAGAATTTTCGTGATATTGAAACGCATCTTTATCGACAGTCGATAGTAGAATGAGACATTTTTAATAAATTAATATAAATATAATATTCAAACATCGTATTTGTCAGCGTATGATAAATGTGGGAAGTGGGTTCTTCTTATCATCAGCTATTAAGTATTTTGGACGTTTTTACACTAGTTATTCAAGGACGTCACTGATTTTTTTGTCACAATAATACTTCGTATGTTATTCCAAAGTTTGTCATTGTTATATCATCGTATTTGATTGTCAGTGATTTGTATATTTTGTTATTTTATTTTATCATTATTTTCGTGCCATGACAATTGATCAAGTGTTATTTTTGTATTTTATAGTATCTCGACAAGTGCTGAGGCAAAAAGAATGTCACGAACACGAAAAGTTTTTCCTTTTTGTTGACTTTTTTATCACATCGTTGACAATAAAGTCTTGATTATTATTAATATTATTATTATTATTATTATTATTATTATTAATTTCATATTGTGTCGCTACTTGCATTCAAATTTTTGAAAATGCTACATTAGTTTTTTTTTTACAATACGATTTCGTTTATTTCAAGATTGATTTATTTAAAGGTGATCGAAAAGTTATCATAGAAAAATAAAGTTTTTTAATGATAACGAGCACCTGCACAAGTTAATAAATCGAATAAGGAGCACATTTTTTAAATCGCACAAAAGTATCGTTCTTTAGACTGGGTTTCTCATTCAGTCTACGGAGCACGTATGATCGGCAAGTTGTTGAAACAGACTCGAATCGATTGCACATTGCACCGAATGTGTTCTGCTATTAAATCGAGGGGACAAAAAATAGCACGTTCGTGAGCAAAAGAAGTGTAGTGAAGCGACGAAATAACGTGCGTAATCCATTTTAGCCCCGGGGTGGTTATTTACGGGTGTGGAGAATTTATTCAGGAAATAGCGAGGCAAAACAAGCCCAGTGAGCAACGACGTTCTCGGTCAGTAGTGAACGACAACGCTGGCAATTGCATCAGCGAATGTAATCATGAAACAACTTTTTACGCCTCTTAAGGGAATTTAACATTTATTCGAGTGCGTTTTATATCGCAATCATCCAAACCGATTTAACGAAAGACTAACTTAATCCCCGATACATTCTTTCTCCCTCGCACCATGATCACTTTTGAGGGGGAAAAAAGTTGATAAAACCACAAGATTCACACGATCCGCGCCTACTTTCGTACGGGCTACGTTCGCATTTACTTTTTCCGACATTTTCTATAGAAATCGAAGAAGGATCACTGATCATCGCGGATTCGAAGACATGGTCGGACGATTGGTAAGCTCATTCATATATTTTTTATATTTTTCTGTCAATCGAGCAATGCTTATTATTTTATTTATTAAACTCATTTCTCGTCGACGAAATTCCTGGTATGTTTGGCATTCAACGAAAACAACGAATCGTCGACATCTTAAAATTGCAGGAAAAAATAAATTTTCAATGATTTTAACGGCTTAGCGTTATTAACAAATTATTTGCATGAAAAAATGTGTCGGAAATCATCCAATTTGTTGTTAAACGTTGATTTTTTTTTGACGATTTTGTAAATATTCCATTTTCTGCTGTCATTATCTGAAAAATCTTAGCAGAGGTTGAATTTTTTTAGATTCAGAAAAAAAATACTAACGTTTTGAGATCTTTGGATTTTTTTCATAAACATTTTTTTTTCGCCTTTCGACGAGCTACGAGCTCAACGACCACTTTCACTCCACGTTTGTCCTCACTTCACTGTTCCTGGTCCTTTTTTTCTTCGACCTCCAAAAATATTGCAATCAGTCACTATTTCCTGACGCAATGCTGCATGTTGCATTTACACGAGGGCTAAGGGAAACTGCGTAGAAAATCAGGCTAATCAGTTGGTCAACACGATCAGAAGGTGAGAAGAACTGCCTGCTTGTTAGCGATTGACACGCGAGTCGATGCATGGCAACGTGGTCATCGAACTAAGTTTTGACCTTGCCTCAAGCTGCTTTGGAAATAACCGAAGCCACAACCGAGCTGCGATCGTTGTCAGTCGAGATTCTTATCGATCCATTGATTTAATATTCGCAAATGAAGATTATCATTCAAAAGAAATATTTTGATTAAAACTTTTTATCAATATGAAAACACGTACGTGATGATAAAAAATCTCAACACAAAATCTTTGTTAAAATGTATGTTTAAAGAAACGTCTTAATCGACAAAACTGTGGCGAGTCCAGCAACCTTTCTTACGTCGATGCTCGACTTGAATTTTAAAAGCTCTGGGTAGTCGAATACGGTTTTGAAAAGAACCGATTTTCCTTAGTCTAAAAAAAATGTCCTAAAAATTTTGAAGAATAAAGCAACCTGCCCTAAAACCCAATCCTGACAGTGCCATTGACGGTAATTATTTAGAAGTGTCACCTTTCCGAAAAATGGTGATAGAATTTCTTTTCCTTTTCTATATCAGTTAATAGACATGTCCAATAATGATCATCGGTCGAGGGAGCTTGATTTTTTTTATAAAACTTTTTTACGAACCAACTTAAGTGTAGTCCAAAGTAATTAAAACAGCTCAATGATCATCATTTTTACTGAAAACACCGATTTATTCACCTTGTCACACTGTAAATAAACCAGTGTAACTGTAGAAATCACAGAATGCACAGATAACGTTACGAACTGTCGGAAGAAGAGTAAGACTATACCGTGCCACACTGTAAAATTCAATGAATCACCCTGTACTCAATACAGTGTACACTGCAATACTGGCAGCTGCGTACAGTATGAAAATCAGTGATCACATGTGAATTTGACATTTGAACATTTTTACTGGGAACATTGATGTATTGACAGTGCCGAACTGTAAATAAGGAAGTGTTAACTGTGAAGATCTCAGTTTGCACACGAAAATTCATCATTTTTGTAGGACAGAATTAACATTACTGTGTTTTACTGTAAAATTAAATGTGGTACCCTGTTTTCCCTAAGGGAATATCATTAGTGGAAACCAATTAGAGCATTCCACGTGAAAAAAAGTGTGTAGCCATTTTTCTGAGAAGTTAGACTCCCAAATAATTAGCCTATTAACAATCAAAGATAATAATCGAGCAATAAGATAATAATAATGTTTCTTTTTTCCGAAATTCTTAGATAGTGGGCCTAATATGGCTCACGTTCGTGCGATCGGATACGATGCAGAATACACCAATGGATGATGAACCGGAGAAGATGTCAGTGGGCATGTCAAGTGTAGAAACGAAGCCTTTGGCAGAGATAATGGGGATGAAATCAAAGAGATATCTGTCACATCAACACGGCCCACCATGTCCACCATTTTACCCAAGCCTGGCGATGCACATGAAGATGTATGACATGCGACCATATGGACCACCAGCATACCCGAAAAATGACGTCCACCAAGTGATGCATCATCCGCCAAAGGAGCTCCAATATGTCCACCAACCGAGTTATTCGTCTTACGTACCAAAACAAACAATTCAATACGTAAAACCAGAATACAAAGCCCCGATTTATCAGAACCCAATTTACCATGCACCAATAATGAGTCCAGCAACACACGTTAAGCCCGCTCAAGCCATCATCAAATACGAGCAACCTAATTATCACCAGTATTATCAGCAGCCAATATTCCAACAAAAAATGTACGCTAAACCAGTCTTTTCTTATGCCCCTGCCTATCACAAACCGATGCCAGCGATATGGCCTGCAACACCTGTCAAAAAATATGATTATTCTCCACCCCAAGTCTCTTACCATCAACCAGCCGTTGTATACAAACCTGATCCACCCAAATGTGCACCTTGTCCGGTCGCTCAACCATCACCTCAACATCATCAACCTTCTTTGGCTTATTTGAAACTCATCCAACCTGCCGTTCACCACATGGAACCAGTCAAGGCTTACTTGCCAGTTCCGGTTCATCCACAAATCGCTAAACCTTGTTAGAAATCAGATCCCTCTCTTCCACCAACTACGAGTAAGAATGAAGAATGTCTCTGAAAATTTAGTTTTTACCCGCGAGCATTTTTTGTATTTTGTCATTACCGTCCTTGTGGACAACAATAAATGTTTTTTTCTTTCAATACGCTTTTATGTTTGGCAACAGAATTTTGTCTGGCTTCGATATTCGATGAGATGTCGACGAGGTCTCGTACCATTGAAAATCTCCAAAACATGTAAGATTCAGTTATATTTCGAGCCTTCGCGCCTTCCATCATCGAGATTGATCCTTCGATCGATCGATCGTTTCTATCATCGACTCATGAATCCCCACTCTCCGAGCCCGAATACTTACAGATATATTTCCGATTTCGAGACTTCTCGCTCTCTTGTTCTGGGATCGTCACACGTAATTTCATTCGATTCCTTGAGGAGAAATCTGCATCTCAACATCGTATTTTGGAGTCACCCTCTCGTTCCCAGAACAATCGAGCCCACAAGGATCGCCATAAAACACATCGATACGTTTATTTTTTGTTATTTTCTGTTCTACAGATCTATGTTACAAGTTCTAATATATATTGAAACCTCAGCTGTAAAAAAAAATGTGTATTGGTATGACGACGATGAGTGCAAAATTGAGTGAATGTTGATTCCAAAAAGAAAATTAAATTGTTCAAATAATGCGATGAAAATAAAAACATATACAATATAAAGTAAAAAAATCACAAGCAATTTTTTGCAGGCGAATAAAAACGGGTTAAAATGGATATTTTTCTATGGACAGAGGAAACGGTCGAGTTTCAGTGACCATAATAATACTTTGTCGATGTTACACGTGGCGTTTGTCAAGATCGATTTCAATCGACATTGTATGTCCAATTTTCAAGGGCAAGCGAAAGTGTAGGTGAGAAAAAAAGGGCTCTGCTGAAGAGGTCATACCTAAGTAAACAAAAGCTGCATGTTAGAAAAAGCTCAAGAAACATAATTGGAAACGAAACAATTGGAAACGACCGCCAATTGCCTCTTTTTTACGACCAAATGGAAAAACTGCAAATGCACAGTCCGACGCACCAATTCGATGTTAACTTCCGTTCCGGTTTTGCTATTGCATGTATCTTTCACCAAGGTCGATTTCAATGACGATAAATAAACAATATACGCAGCCGAGCGAAAGGAGGTGAAAAGAAATTAAGTCCACGCGAACATTGTGCCTGCAATTTCGAAAAATATCGAAAAATGTGCACTAAGGATAATTGAATTTAAAAACTAAAATGGATGTCATAAAAAAAAAATCAACAATTTTCTTGTTTACCTGACCGTGTGGAAAAACTGGAAGAACACCGTCTGATGAATCAATAACAGAAAAACAAGCTCCTTCGATGTCAATGCAATCGAAGACATCCGCGTCGGACTTTCAGTCTGGAAAATCACGTTGTTTGAAACGAATCGTGGAACAATGTACAACTCCGTACTATTTGGGACTCTATTGTTCCTCGGGTTCGGCTGTAAGTTTGTAGATTGCACTGTGTGGTTGGACGATCTAGCGGGATACGTCACTGAAAGTCCGCCAGGATTCAAACTAGTAAATGTACTGACCAGACTCGATAAAAACGAAAACCTAAAAAATCCGTTGAGTGAAGAATTATTGATGAAGTTGATGCAGAATATACCGACGATGAGAGTGAATTTCGAGAAAGATTTTAAACTTCCGGTAAATTTAGTGCCGAACGACGAATTCGGAAAGAAAACATCGATCGACACTTCTGCTACTTTGTTCCTCATTCTGATCGAGTCTGACAATAGCTTGCCGATTTCGATGACGAAAAGATTTGTCGACGCCGTGAAGGAGATGGCCGAACGTCAGTATGATCCCAAATACCTGGTCGTATCTTTCGTCCGAAAACCGAGTGAACATCCGAAAGAATTGTTGGCGTACAGTTGGAGGAAAAAAATGCTGGATTTGACCATCGTCGAGTTGGTTGAGCCAAAAGTGGCGAGAACTTCTATTCTGATGGAACGTCTAGTCGCCATACCGATTATTCATCAGTTAAATCCATTCAGGAAAGAATACACTGCGGAAAAATGGACTAGTGACTTGGGTAAGCTTTTTCCGAACAAATTGAAAAACATGCAGAAGTATCCCATTATTGCATGGGATCCTCGCTATTATGATGAAAGATTGAGGAATCGTGATCCTTCCATTCTGTTGACGGAAATTTTAATACAACGGCTCAACGGCTCCATCACCGTTTTCAATGCGATGAACGAGACTACGGCTGCGAATATGAAAAAAATAGAGCTCATATCCCCCGTATCGGCATTTGATGAATATCGGAGAGAGTTCAACGACTCAGAAGCAACGACATGGATACTTATACTCGGACTTAGATTTCTCGTGCCTATTCTGCAAAAGTCCGAAACTTCCTTCGCTACGGATTTTTTTGTCGCTGCTCTTTTGAGCATCGGTGTTATATTAATTATCTGGATTTTTGCACGATTTTTTGGATTCAAATCATATCCCTGGCGACCGTTCAATATTGGACGCGTTTTTTTTGGCATTTCAATCAGCCGCCAACCTCGGGCTAACGCCGAACGTATTATGTTCACTTGCTTACTCGCCATTTTCGCCATTTACTCGTCGGTCATTTATGGTGCAATTACTGTAATATCTGTAGAAAAAACTACCCAAGTCGAATTCAATACTTTGAAGGATCTTGCCGATTCTGACTTAGAGTTCCACGGTAATCGAGAGAACTTGGAACGAGCTTCGGCCGCTTTCTCCGATTATGCGAAAATTTCACAAGATAGATTCGTCGAAGAAAACGGTGTAATCTGCATCCGAAAATTAGTGACAAACAAAAAAATATCATGCTTGGTTGAGGAATCATCGGCAATTGCCATAATGCTTATGTTTGGTCGTGGTAGAATTATCCCCATGAAGTTTGCTGAACCTCGCTTAGTGACCCAGAGCTACGGTTTCCGAGTGAGAGCATCACCCTATCGCTCAACCGTCGATAAATTCATTTTGCGATTTCATAGTGTCGGACTTATCGACAAATTATTCTACGCCGAGATCAAAGAACGCGAAGCTATCTATAAGGAAATGGTGCGAAAACAATCCGATCAAACGGATGTTCTAAGCGAACAGTTAATTGCGGTTAGCATTGTCGGTTATGGATTATCAATTGTTGTTTTCTTTGCAGAAATTATTTACCATCGTATTTCACAATATAGAAAATCGAAAATACGTCCGCTCCCTCCTCTTTTTCCTTGGACCGAATAAAATAATGTCACAAAATTAAAAACAAAAGAAAACAAAAAAAAAAAAAAAAAAACAGTTCTGTAGCAAAACATTGTTTACCACTTCGAGTATTGTTTTACTGTCTTGCGATGAAAAAAATGTTGGATTGTTGTTGAAGCGTGGTGTGGTTTGAATGAGTGCCGATGTTTAAGTGTGGAATTTCCGTTTTCGTTCTGACATAGAAATTTGTCAATAATCAGACCGACTATTTATGGAAATCGAAGCTGGCTTTTTTCTCTATACATAAAGGAAAATCGTTTGTTTTGAAAATCTTTATTTTTCGAAGGAAGCTTCACCAATACCAATTAATGCATTAAACAAAACGAAAACAAAAATATGGAAAATAATTGTAACCTACGTTGTCGATCTTGTTCTTAACGTTCCACTAAATAACCTAATACTTATGAATTATATCTTTTTCGTAAATGTAAAACATTACGAATCGCACTGTCATCTGAATAAAGATCTTGTTTAACCGTTTTTTTCATTCTTGTATTTTTTTTTTTTTTGTATATCGTTCCAGCGTATACCCTGTGGACTTTTACGAAGCTTTCCCGGCACTTTGACCCCGATTCTCCAGTTCCTGTTACTATTCCTCGTTCCTGTCAGCCGTAGTGTCTGCCTCCCTCTGTCGCTGCAATCGTCTTTTATCTCCCACTGTATCGCATTTGCCAAGGGCGGAGGGAATCTGCAGAAAACCCTGCCGATATCTTCGGTCTGTTTTTTAAATAGGTGTACGTATTTTCATTGTATTGTATTCGCAATTTACGACACCAATCGGAATAAAAAATCAAGATATTCATGATTTTTGGCACTGTATGAATTTTTACATGATTTATTGGAAGTTCGGGTCAATTTGGCGAATTAAGAAAAAAATGTCTCATTTGAAACAATTAGAGCTCTAAGCTTTAAAATATTCAGAGTAAGACTAAAATTGAAATAATGGATGTCTAGAGAAGTCGCAAGAACTTGAAAGAGGCTGGAGCAATCTTTATAATTTGGAGGAAACGTATTATGGAAGTACGTAATGGAAAAATCCATATGTCGGTGACGGGGAGTTTGATGCGGTTGATGGTTGGATACCCGATGTTTTGAAATTGTAACGAACGAGAAACCTGTCACAATTCCCCAGTGTATTTGGCAGTAGTAAACCGGTAATTGCATTTTTTAACGGATCGATGGAAAAAAA
>JACEOJ010005880.1:748356-768157 GCA_013761285.1 Campoletis sonorensis | reverse complement strand
CCCCCCGAGACTGCCACGGCAATAATTCATCTTTCGTATTCATCGATGTTCAACCAGGATATATGGACCGAGATCGCAAGAAAAGGGATGAAAAAGGAATAAGCCGTTTTCATCGAGAGAGCGCCTCTAACCGTAATTTGCATCGATCGGAAAGCGCAGATTCGAAATCTCTTGGCTTAAATATTCCGTTATTACCATTGGTAATCCTTGTTTTAATAAAAAGAAACGGCCAATGTATGGAAAATTGTGTAAATACGTATGAAATGTTGTGAATGCTCTTTTTCATGAGTTTGTTCTTTCTTTTAAATTTATTTACTTTATTTCTCTTTGTTTTCTATGCTAATTTGCGTGCTTGTACAGAATGTAAAAAGATATGCCAAGACGACGAAGGAACTAATTGAGTATCGCAAACGCGTATAACTGGTGGCTTCGCGTTCGATCGTAGTAGCCCGATGCAGTTTGAAATTCTTGCACGTAACGTCCAGCTGCAACTTCTCAAACACTCGACACACACGCGAGCACGCTTTAGTCGCTTTGTGAACGTTTTCCATGCGCGCAATCATATATTTAACACACACATACGAATAAATTACATGGGACACATTAAAATTCAGTAAAAAAAACGCATTAGAGGCCCTCGAAGTATTTGTTTTCTCTCTTACTAATGTAATCCATTGTCTACTAAATGATTCCAAGTTCTCTTTATGATATCTTGACGAATTAAGTCACACGAAATAAAAATGATTTCGAACTTTCCGCATAGACCCAGGAATAATTAATGAAAACAAAGAAATATTAACGTTTTCATGTCAGTTTCATTCGCTCATATTGTTGCTTTTGTCATCACGAATAATATTCAATTCATAGCAATTGAATAATCAATGAAAGCCGATGCTGAGCCGACACTGAAACACGTTTGCAAACTCGAGATTTTACTCCGTTTTTGAATAAATAACGAGCCCTAGTTTTTCGTTTCATCTTAGCCCTTAATGTTTGTGAAATGCTGCTCTCATTTTCGAGCAAGCGTTTCGCTTGCAAAAAGTCGCTGGAAAAAGAAAATCTCTCAGGGAACAACTAAAAATACACTAAACAGCTCAAAATTTATGCGCAAACATTCTTGGGGACAAAAAAAAATTGGGCAGAGGAAGAAAAAATATAATTGTTGGTCATACTCTGGTATATTTGAGAACGAAAATTTTTACCTCGTTTGTTAAATAAAATTGGAGCCCTTGCTTCTTGTTTCGTGTTAACCCTTAAGTTTTGTGAAGTGTTGCCCTCGTTTCGAGGCTGCTTCGTGACTACGAAACGGGCACGAAGGTTTTTACTCGCTTCCCTTCCTGGTTACATGAGCACCATGTGTAACGTACACATGGAACCGAGAAGATTTCTAGATCAACTCGCGACTGTGCTCTTTATACGATGTGAGTTCCTCTAACTCCCGCGACTCACAGTCTCCCCTTGTCTTTTCGCGCTCATTCTCGCCTCCTTGTCTTCTTGCCCTTTGCCCTCGTTGTTTGTATCGTGTCACGAATAACTGGAATCATTGAAAAATAAAAGTTAAATATTTCAACTGTACAATATTGTCAGATTAATTGAAAAAGATGCATTAACATAATTGAATTTTTCGTCCGTTTGCATATTTTTCTTCTTTCATGTTAAATTTTACATTTGATTTTACAAATTGGCCATGCTTTTTTAAATTTTCTTTAATATTTTCTATCTCGAGCTTGAATAAATCAAAAAAGTCGTACTCTCTTTTTCTTCATCATTGAACGCACATATGTTTCAAGCCAGTTTTTTTTTTTTTTTTTTTTTTTTTTTTTTTCGAATGCAGTTATTTCATCTCTCTCGTTCTCTCACGAGTTTTGCCATGCACAGTATTTCTCTATGGTACTCGTGAAGTTTTGGACTCCCGAGAACTCCGCAGGGATAAAACGTGGCCTCGAAAGTTTTGCAATGAAAAAAAATTGGAGCGAAAATGAGTCTGGAGCCCCGTTCCATATCCACACGCTTCAGCCTATAGATATTTTTTTCTTAACAACATACACACACACGCGTATACATGCACACGAAATCACTCGTGTGCCCTCTCAAAGGAACTCCATGCAAAACCGTTCTGGCCCGTTAACAAGCACCGTTTACCAACTTTCTGCCCGTTGAGGATTGTTTAACCGTATTGTTATGCTGTATTTCACATTTTCATCGTATATTTTTGTTTTCCAATTCGACAGCGAACACGGTTTTTTATATTATTATTCTGAAAATTATTCATAAAAACGGTCATGCGGAACGTGTGGTATTTCAATATATGGAAAAGTTGGTGAATTCGTCGTTGTTTATACTCGTTCTATATTTTTCCATAAACGCTCGTTTTATTTTTATTATCATCCACTTAATTATGCGCTAACTTGCACGGATTTTTATTATTTTCTTCTTATTTTATTTTTTATTTTTTTTCTATTTTACCTTTTGATAAAAATACAATGTTCGGATTAAGGGTTGCCGCGTATCCGGCGTGCTCGCTTCGTCTTGGAAACACGAAAGGAAACGTCATTCCTTCGACGATCTGTGCGATCGGGCGATTAATGCCTTTGCCTTTCGAGTCTCTTCGCTCAAGCAAGCACACGACGCGGTATACGTGCAAAGTCGAGTCGTCAATTTCCTGAATTTTCTCCCGAGGCACGTACCTCTTCGATTTCCAAATCGAGCGAACGTCCAAGCAAGAAAGAGTTAGAAAACGAATGGGATTCTGATGTGCGATTGAATATATCGGACGAAATGCAAAAGTTGTACATTAATAAAGAGAAAATGGAAATGCCAAGAGAACACACACGCATATATTAGGAAAAAAAAAAAACATAGAAGCGAAAGCAGGCTCAGTCTCAGTATCGCAACTGGATTGAAAGTTCGAAAACTCGTGTAATGAATTGTTCGCAACTTCCTAAACTTGTTTCGATCGTTTTTCTTTTTTCACATTTTTTTTTACACGCAGGAAAAAATTTCAATGAATTTTTCTTTTATTTTCATTACATCAGCCAGTCATAGCAATAACTAGCGTACGTATTTCGATTTATTTTTTGCCCGCAACTATCGAAACATAAAAGAAGAAAAATACGCTCGTTCGTTTACAATTGTATCGCTCGAGTTTGACACGGCAATTTGTTCCACGATCAATCTTTTCTCGTGTTCTCGTTCTCGCTCCCTCGCTCGCTTTTCTCACATCTCACTGAGTACTTGTACACGCTTTTATTCGATTGTTTTTTTTTTTTTTTCTTTTTTCCCGATACACGTCTATGAGTCGCTGGAAAACTTGGTGCAAAGTCGTTGACACGTCTGTCTTCTGTCTCTTTTTTTTATCATCCCATTTCGATAAAAATATCATCGATGATTGCTCCTTCCCGAGCCAGACTGCATGCTGTTGTCTTCTTTTTTTCTCTTTCTTTTCTTCTCTCTCTCTCTCTCTCTCTCACTCGCTCTCTTTCGATGAATAATATAAATTCTCGAACAAACCTGTCGGATATCGGAAGACGGATAAATAGAAAATATGGCAAGGATAAAAGACATTTCCTATACTCTCGATGGAGCGAGTGCTCAAGATTTTTCTTACATTTCCAATGAACAATCTCCTGTCATCTCTTTTACGGTAATAAAAGTATCATTCATTTGGTAAAGTGAATAAAAAAAGTTGCACATATATCGATGTCGATGGAAGAAAATTGGCGAATAATTGGGTTCTCTTGTCATTGTCGTCCCAGAGGAATTGTTCGGAGATTTGAAAGCTCACGATTCCACCAAAAAACCCACGTTCATTACGAGATGGAAAACCGAGTTGAACGTTTGCATCATTTTTTCTGTCGTTGTAGAACAAAAAAAAAAACACTGAACGTGGGGAACTCGTACACTTCCGATAAAGCATCCAATTTGACGAAAATATCGAGCGAACATTAACAAAATGCGGAATATAGATACAAGTGTCACTGCATGCTTAAAAATATATATTGAAACGAAAACGTCGAAATTTTTCGTACGAAAATGGAAGTAGGTCAACGCCTCTCGCAATCTGCCAATCCTGGAGAAGAGTGGCCATCAAATTTAAATGATGGCATGAAAAAAAAAATATAATAATAATAACAACAATAATAAAATTCCGAATTCTGCAAAATTGCTAGTCGTGTCAGCGATTTTTTCCCCCTGATTCCGTAATGAAACAAGAGGCTTTGTAAAAAATTTTATAGCGTAGAACATATTTCGAGCAATTCGAATAAAAAACACAACAACGCTCTGACGAATTATGTGACGTATTTCCAATAACTTTTATCCCACCGTATTCTGCATGGTTTTAATCGAGTGGATTGATCATTAATGTTCTTTGAGATAAAACTTTTAGAAACGTGAGGCCGTTTACAAAAAATACATATTTCCAAATAATTTCATTCGTAACACGAGACACATCATTTGTTTAATCCACTTTTTGTTTTCTCAAGTACTCGAGAGTAGAGAAACCGAAATTTGTTCAGACATAAATCGGTGGTGGAGAGAGATACAAAAAGAGTTGCTCTACTTTTGTTATTTATCACCCATTATGTATACACGTAGGATTCGCGCGAGAGTGTACAACTCCATTCAACTTTATCCTCCAAATATATGTATTCGTGTTTCCTGTTTCTTTTTTGCTCCTTTTACGCCGTGTCGGTTGCGGCGAGGAGACGCCGGAGGCTTTCAGTTTTACATGCCGTAGAAACGAGTGCGCGAAAGAGAACGACTCTCCAGCATCCTGTATAGTAGGCAGACTTGTATACTGTTTAGTATTTAAAAAATAGAAGAAAAAGAAAAAAAAAATTACAGAAGAGAGGAGTAGAAGGAAGAATAAGAAGGCGGTATATATGTCCGCTCTTTTGCCGTGTTTGCCGTGTTGGAAAATAGGAGAAGGCCCTCGGGGCCTTCGTTGCTTCAACCATTTACGTAACCATTTGGCTCGCGAGATCTTCGGAATTTCAATGCTCCAGAGTGAACGAACACTTCCATCTCTCTCTCTCTCTCTCTCTCTCTCTCTCTCTCTCTCTCTCTCTCTCTCTCTCTCTCTTTCTCTCTCTCTCTTTCTATCTCGTTTCCCTCTTTTACCTCAGGCAAGTACGCGGTCTGTTCCTTGCTTTTTCCTCTCTTTTTTTTTGTTTTGCTCTCCGCTCTATATACGAAATCCATTCTCACAGATATGAGGCTATGTGAAAAAAATTGACTGAAATACAAGATTCCACAATCTTTCAATGGATGAAATGGAGAAAATGATCGAAAATAAAAGCAAATTTGAACAAATGAATTTTGTGGTACGCTAGACATATTTATATGTTTATGTATCAAAGAAATTTTATTTATCCTTTGATGTGCATATCCCGACCACTATATAGTAATACAACTGAGAAAACACGGCAAATTTAATACAGTTATGGTTTTGAAGTTAGCATCGTTGGAATACGACGAAAAATATTTCACTTTATTAAATATTTTCGAAATTTTTGTTATCTTTTATAACAAGAAAACTTCAGACATTGCTCTGAAAATGAAATACGTTTCGGTTGAATCGGAAGTTGCGAGTTACGGGTCGATACCTATTCCAAAACAAACGTGTATCAAGTTTTTCATACTTTTATCTATTTTTACTATGTCAAATATATCGTGGGAATAACATGCTGTTAAAGTAATAAGCTTGAACGGATTGAGGGATAGTAGTGAATCGAAAAAACGCGGGAGAGAGAATGAAATCTTACCTTTTATATTCCCCAGCTTTTGATTGCGTAAATGCTGATTAATCGAAGGTAGAGTTAATTAGTTGGCTCTCAATTTTCTCCGAGAATGTGGAACAAGAACTCGAGCGCGGTGTATGCGTTCAAAAATCTCATTAGGATATATTAATAATTGCGAGGTAAAATATGTGATCATGAATAAAAAAAACCCGATGTGAATTTAGGGAAGGAAGAAAAATAACGTAGTTAGTATTCTTACAGCCTCGAGGGTTGTTTCACAAAATTTTCAATATTTTATAACCTTTCGTTTCAACCATCATTCGCTCTTGAACAAATTTTACCACGACTTTTATCTTACAACGTTCGTATGGTTATTTCTTTCATTTCACTTGCTTTCTCCCTTCCGCACTTTCTTTTTTACTTTGCTCTCACTTGAGGTAGGTACGTGAGTAAGCGTTAGTCAAAAGGACTCGTGATTTAGGTCAGGCGTGGTTTAAAAAGCGAATCGAGGTCTCGAAGCTTTTCTCGCTCCGTGAGACACGAAAGCGACAACGATATAAGAGAGAAAAGTTATAAATGAAAGAAGAAAAAAAGAAAAAAAAAAACATGAGCGTGAAAAGGAGAGGGCGTAGAGAAAATGGATAAAGATAGAAGTGAAAGAGGTACAGGGGATACAAGGAGAAGGCCATCGAGCAGGTTCAATTTAAAATCGTCGCAGTTAACGCGCGTGACGACGCAGTTCCACAGGGAATAATATCCTGCCTTTTCACGTTTACTATATTCCACTCTTTTCTTTCGCTTTTTATCCTTTTCCACTTCCTGTTCTACGATTCCATGAAGCACCGCCCGTTGACTTCGTCCTTTCCGTTTCCTCTCTCCATTTTTGCACGACCTGTACTTTATTGTTTTTTATCCTTCGACCATTCTCAAATCGGTCCTCCAATACGTTCTTTCCCTTCTTTATTGCTCCTGCTTTAAACACGGTGCAGATTAAAATCAGCCTCTCTTTTTATACAGCTTTCTCATCTGTTTACCAGTTTATTCGTATACAGTCTCAAATTAACTCGTATTCAAATTTAAAAATAATATTTTGCTATCGGAGAATTTTCTCATTGATGATTGCAATCAATGTACTATTTTTATTTGTCGGAAATTTTTCCGAGCTCTAATTAAATAAAACCCCGAAGCTGAATTTCGCTGATGAACTATTTAGTTAGTTTTTTGCTTCTCTTTCAATTATATTTTTATTCCTCGCGTTATTTATATATCTATATATGTGTAAATGTTTGTATATGATCTCAATTACTGGAGCTTCGACGTTTCTCTTTTCATCCTTTGAGTTACTCCTATCGGTACGTGATATTTTTACCGAGAGGAATCAGATGCTGAAGGAAAGGAATGAACCGAAGATAAAACGTGTGATAGAGAAACGGCTGAACCACAACGATCTAGTGCGCGGGGGACATGGCCTTTTCTTCTAAATCTATCACTCTATCTCTTTTTCGCTATCCATCTTTATCTCATTCTCTCGCTTTGTTCGATATACATGTGTATATGTACGAAACCATTCACATTCTCCTCGGATTTTTCTTGTATATGCACCCTTGGCTCCAATAAATCACGGTTTTCCGTATATATTCCCGAATTCAAATTTTATTTTCTATACGGACAAAGTGAGAAAGAGAGAAAAAAAAACATAGGAAAAAAATAGCGGGACGGAGAGGAGTGTATACGTGGCTCGAATATGGTCCGAAAATCAAAGGGTCTCCACAGCACTTTTCCTTCTTCACTGGATCATTGTGATTCCCAATGTGTGTTCTTTTGCTCTGTTCGTTCACCCCGATACACCCTTACAATTTTTCGCGGGAGTTTGCACAAGCTTTTTACCTCTCGGGTTAAGAAAACTTTGTTTTTTTGTTTTTTTTTTGGCCCTTTCGACAGTTCAACTCGATCAAGTAACACGTGTGTTCTGAAAAAAACTGATTCATTCGGAACAAAAGAAACTGCTCACTCAATTTTCAACGGTACCCATAATTTAGGAATAGTATTTGTATGTTCTGCAGATAACCTCGCAACGTTCGCGATACTATAGAAAAATTATAGACCCTTCGCCATTGGATTAAATGAAAGGCAGAAGGGTAATTTTGAAATGAAATTTTAGGCTCGAAGTACAACGCGATCGCGGCCAATATCCTTATATTCTTTACACCGCAAAAAGTGGAGCACCATAATATGGCCGATAAAATTTTTTTAATTATTTACGTTCTCTTTTTTCTTTTTTTTTTTTTATATACACCCTTTATATTCTGCCACGTATAATATAAAACGTACAAACTTTCGATGGTCTCTAATGGTTCGTGCTTTTTTGTTTTGCTTACAGATTCAGGTGAGTGGAGAATTTTTCATTATTTTTTCTACAATACGAGAGAAATGGCCGACTCAACGAGTTCGATCAGAGGTCAGTATAAACGTGAATATAAATTTGTTGGAAAAATGCCATCAAAAATGACTTTGAAGCTTTTTCACGATTTTTTCGGAGACTTTCCAAGGGTAGTTTGCATTGTGCGTGTCCTAATCTTCGTATATTTTCATATATAGTAGTATGGATGCTGCAGGAGAGCTCGTAGCGTAAAGTTACATTTATATATATGTTTATATATAGGTAGATAAGCCAGAGAATAATAACGCATCAGATCTCTCCCATTCCAATTTTCATATTTAAAACGCATACCACGGTTTCCGCGAAAATGGTATACGGATCCCTAGAGATTAAACGTGCGTGAGAGGAGCAAGTGTTAAAGATTATACGGTGGAATTTGATGAGAAAGGGGAAAGCGAGAGAGAAAGAGAGAAAAAACGATGATGGAGAGCATAAAAAACTGTCTCGTCAAGTTGTTCAAAGCGCTAATGAACGTCTAACATTAATTTTCAAATTGTACGATAAAATTTGTTACGTTAATGCAAACATTCGTACAAGGTTAGGACGGCATTCGTGGTGATTCGAAAAAGTATATGTTATATGGATATGTTTACTAACAAATTTGCTCATTATAACGCCAGACGCTTCTGCTCCCCCTCTCCCCGTCCCCCCAAGCTCATTTTTTCATTTAGTTTTTTTGAAAATAAAAATTCTTTTTCCTTTTTACTCGTCTGCATGAAGTATTATGAGGTTAAAGGATCAAAGACCCTTGAGAAGAGCAAAAAGGTGGGAGAACGTTTCCGCCCTTTGCTCTCTGGTCTAAGGATCTGCGCCTTGAACTTCACTCGTGTTTACATTTTATCTTTTTCAATACACGTAAATTTGGAGGAGCCAGCCAAGTAAGAGAAAGCACGACCGAAGCGATGAGTATGTACTCTGGAAAAGAGAGGGGGGCGGGGCAAATGGAAATATACCGTCGAGAAAAAAAAAGAAAAAAAAAAACAGTAGCCAAGTCCAAAGGGGGATGCTTGAATACGACGTCCGGAAAATCAAAGGCAGAGGGCAAACCCTCTTTCTCGCGTGCCCGGAGAAATATATGAGGGTAAGAGAGGAGCAGCATGTATAACCCCGACCGGTCGCGAGGCGACCTATTCCACCCACCCCTCTGACAGAGGGTTAACGAACCGCGAGCGCGCGAACCCCCGCACGAGTAAGGATGTGTATCGTCGCGCGGCCCGGGCGAAGGGCGCTCGCGACGGCTCTTTCTTTCTCTTCCTCTCGTTCGCCCTGGCGTTTTTCTTTCTTCCTCTCTCTTTTTTTTCCATCTCTTCCTCTTCCTGGCCCCACACAGTCGTCGTGAAAATCCCTATCCTCTATAAAGTTCGGGGGTCGCGGTCTTACAATAAGAAAAAAAAAAAAAAATGACAGAGTAAGAGAAAATTTTCATCTCGGTGCGTACGAAAGAACTTTTATACAAATTCTCAACGGATGCATCCAGAAATTCGACCGTTTCTCTTTGCCCTGGCAACTCGTTTTTCACGCATGAATGTCCGAGAGGCAACCTGCTTGGGTTTCGAGGAATGAAAACGAACATTTGTTCGCGCCACAAAAAGGGTCGGGAGAAACTGTGGAAAGGAAGAAAAAAAAACAAATTAAAAAGTCCCTTAAACGACGGGTCAGACTAATGAAAAAGACCGAGGTCAGAGGCAAAATTTCTCAATTTTTATACCCTGCTAGCTTGGCCAGGGCACCGAGAGCTGCCCCTTTTTTGCATGGCTGATAAAAGTTGAAGAAAATTTCACCTCGATTAGAGTGATGAAAGTGGAGAAGCGACAAAAAAAAACAGCGGATCAAAGAGCCAACGTTATTTTTACACAACCCTTATTTACATTTTATTCATTTCCATCCCTTCAACTCCGAACAGACTTATTCTGCAAAGTCCCTGTCGCTGTAAAGTGCGATAAATTTTCAAATTCAATAAAAATGCTCACCAGTTTTTTCTTCCGTTCAGCTTGTGCAGAATTACGAACTATCAGCGAACGATTCAATACCGTAAAATCACGTAATCATGTCCGATTTTTCTAGCACAAACATAACAAAAACAGGCACAAAAATATATGAAAGAAGTGATCTCGGTATAATAACTAAAACGGTTGATCGTATAAGTGGAATTTGACCCAATTCTTTCCCTGTCGTTATTTCTTTTAAATCCTTTGCGTAATATCATCGTTCACCTAATACTAGTCTATATATATATATATATATTTTTTTTTGTCATAATGCAAAAACTCTCCTTTTCTCCAAGCATTGCAAATGGAGAGAGGGAATTTCTTCTCGCACATGTATATATGAGACAGGCGCCTTTTTGTGTACAAGCTCTTGCCAAGATATAGCAAAAGTACTCGTATAACTATACGTATACGAAGGAACTTTGGCGCGCCGTGGGAGCCAAAAGAGGGTTGGTAAGCCGATTACCTACAGCTTTCACAATATCTACGTGCAATGCGATGCCCCCCACACTCTGCTGCTTCTCCTTTTCTCTTCTCTTCTTTTTCCTCTCTTTCCATAACCTTCCACCCCACCCCCCATCTTTTTTTTAGCTTTCTATTCAACCCTTGCTATTTCAAATTAACGCGCTAAAACGGTACTCACTCGAGAATGGCGAGCCGTGACTACAGGCTTGCTGCGCTTTCATACCCAGCATCCATACACAGTACACCTCTCTTTTCCTCAAACCAAGGAATTTCATCCCCATTGTCTCCTCCTTTTCCATAGCTCAGTTTAGCCCCTTAACATTAACTCCCCCGTGTAATTTTCCCATTTACAATACACACATCCATCAACACACACTCTCGTATCTCCGAGTTGTATAATTCAGCATATTATGCCGCACACGGTCTTGAAAAGGTCTGTCATCCAAATGCTTTATTCGCAAATGGTCAGTTATTCGCTGCTTGAATCAAGGACACACATTAATTATCATGAATATTTACATTTATCTGCATAATTAATAATTTATATGATTTTACAGATATATTTTCTCACAAAAGTATATACTCTGTTTAAAAACACACACACACAAAAAAAGACGGAGTGAAATATTAAATTAAAATTTTACTGGTGTACTCCGGTTTGTTTGAGATGTAAAAATATTCCGAGGAGTCTTTTTTTTACACCGACTCGGTGCAATATTCACTTTTGCTTGATTTTTTTTGCTCTTCTTTTCTTCTTCCTCCTTTTGCTCTCGAAAGATCGAGAGTGTGGGATACTACGGTATATATGCACAGGAGAATGAGAATTTTTATGATTTCGCAAGATCCTCGGCTTTTTATTTTTCCATACCCCTCCTTTATCCTCCCATTCTACTTTCCAAGGACTTTAGGGAGCCACGCGCAGGACGATACTCAAGAGAAGGTCGTGAGGGAAACGTTTTTCCTCAATACTCCAAAGACACACGACGAAGTTTAAGGACGCCTTCTCGCGCATCTACTTTAGTCTCGCTTATACTTTCTCTCTTTCTCTCTCTCTTTCTCATTCTTTCTCTGATTCTACCTCTCCCTTTGCTCAGTGAGACACGTGAGTAAAGCTCTTCAGAATGAAGAAGAGAATGGGCGGAATAAGAACAAGAAATGGTGGAAGAGAGAGAAGTGGGTTCCAAGTAGAGCTACTATCGAGTTCGAAATTCGGTTTGCCACACTTCTCCTCCTCGTGATTTCTATTTGCACTATTGGGCGTGGTGCATCTTCTGACGTAGAGTAGAAAAATGGCGAATGAGACTGAGTGTGTGAAAGAGAGAGAGAGAAATACAGGCAAGAGCTTTTGAATCTTCGACAAAATTCCTTTTTCTTATTCCATCTATCAGAGCACACGAATTCTGCTTTCGTTCTGTCTCTCCTTTTTATTCTCTCTACTACTTTGTCCTTCCCATCGGCGAAATTTTTCACTGAGAAGAGATGAGATTCTGGAAAAACGCTTGGCACTGAATCGAGGCGTAGTGTACCATCTAGTTTACTTCTTGATCTCATGTTCGCGTTCTCGCATGCATTCATATAACACTATAAACATATATTACGTATGTATGTTTTCTCTCTCTCTCTCTCTCTCTCTCTCTCTCTCTCTCTCTCTCTCTCTTTCTCTTCCTCACTTTATTTTTTCAAATCCTCCATAGTTCCCTGATCTCTTTACTCTTTGCTTTCGAGAGAAACGAAACTTTTACTTCACATTCTCACATGAATTCACAAACTAATAACATTTCAACTGCAGAATTTTTCATTATCAATGAATGAATCAAATCTTTGAATGAGAATTTTTTTTTTCAAAGGAATGACATACGATCAGACTTGACCATTATTCATAAAATGTAGAATAATGTAAGCCTATATATACATTTTTTTCCATTTTACATCATCAATCAAAAGTATCGAAGAACCGTTTCAACACCATTTGTCTTTCCATGCACGAGCGACGAGTTTAGAAAAAAGGCGCATTGTCAATGAGCTAGAAAAGAATGAAAAATAATGTAAATTTTTTTTCCAAGAAACAAAAAACCCAGTTCAAAAACTCGTCTGAAAATTCTTCGTGTTTTCGTTGGTACGAAAAATAGTGAGGGTGCGAGAAAAAGTTGAAAAAGAATGGAATACAATCCGGTGGTGAAATGAGACAGCGTTCGTGGTCTAAGTGAAAACTGTTTCTAAAAAATATTCCGTCCAAAGCAGAGCAGCAGTATCAGCACTTTTGTGCAGCATACCGGGCTCTTGGCTTTCTTTCACCTCTCGTGTCTAAAATCTTCTTTCTCTCTCTCTTTCTCTCCCTCTCCCTCTCGCTCTGTTTCTTTTTCCTCTTTCTATCTTACTTTTTCTCCCTTATTCAAGCGTCGAGGGTACATAGCCGACGATCTCGGGGGTTGTTTTATTTTTCCGCGCTAAGCGTCCCGAGGGGCGTTGCGTTAAAGCCTCTACTGGTAATCCCCATGGCGTTGCAACCGCGCGGCAAAGTAGATGAGACGACGGCACCGTGAGAGATACATACCCCGAGGTATAACAGTCATCTCATCCTCTTTATATAGAGCATCTTTCTTCTTTTTTCCCCACCATCTTACTCACTCGTTCTCACTTCCTCTTCTCTTTGCATATTTCTCGTTTCCCTTCACCTCTCGTTTTCTACCCTCGCAAATGCTTCTGGTAAAAGCATTCGCGGTAACGAACCTTAAGCCGCGTCCTTAACAAATCATTCGTTTTGCTTCCTCATCATCTCTTTCGATCCCCCTGCTTTCTTTCTCTTACCATCTTCCTCCCTCTCTCTCTCTCGGTCGTTTTCTCATAGTAGTCAGGACATTAAGACGCTGCTCACTCTCGCGCGCGGATTTCGTAACTCTTGCCTGAACTCTCGACACCCTTACACTCACTCACTAAATCCTGCAAGAGCCAACCCCCAACCAACACACCAAACCTTACAAAATCCTTGCGAAAATATAAAAGTAAAAGGAAAGCAGATGTAAAAAACATCAAGTTTTCCCGTCAACGACAAGAGCTGTCTCCGCAAAGCTCTGGCGTATTTAACAGAAGAACCTCATTTAGTTAATTTTCACCCGTCAGTGAAAAGCACCTGTAAACAATTTTCCACTGGGACACGATTCACCGTTTATTCCGTAAAGCAGGAACTTTCGTGCCCCGCTGAAAGGAGACGAAACAAACATTTGACCGAGAATGTATAATCCAAGTTCCGCTAAAATTGAAAAATATATAGTAACAATAAACAATAGATATTCATAAAGTTTGATCGTCACACATCTTCTCAACATCATACAGTTTTTGTCCCCTTTTTACTTCGCCGTTGAGACCGGAAATGGGGTGAAGTCGTGGAGGTTTATAAAATACGGACAATCAATGAGCTCTCGAAAATCTTTCTCCTCTTTACGCGCATACATTTTTCTCAAGACTTTCCGATGCCACGATTCCTTCCTTTTACTCTTCGCTCGGGCTCGTCTTTTTGTTGTTGTTGTGAAAACCTCCCTATTCCGACCACTTTTCTCGTTTCTACATTCCAACGTAGATATATGTTTATCGGGTGGTTTTTTACCCTAAAAATTCACGGAGCGAATAATGCGCGGGGGTGCAGTATTCGGTGAATTTTCTTGGCAGTTTATCACCTCGTCTGCCGGTTTGTCGTGCATTTGCTCTCGGTTTCTCTTCCGCTACTGCTGCTGTTGCTCGTAGTCGTCGTCGACGACGTCGACGACGGCGCCACGCCCAGTTTACCCTCGGAGCATTTCGCGGGGGTGATGACTGGCTTCTATGGGGTTTATTCCTAGGATCGGTCTCCGTCCCTCCCTCCCTCTCTCTCGCGCTCTCTCTCTCTTTCTCTCTCTCTCTCTCTCTCTTGTTCGTTCTCATACACGTTCTTCGTTCTTCGTCACACATACACTGCTGTTCGGTACGCGGGTTTGCAGTTCTAGCGTCGACGACGGGTGAGTACGACCAGCACACCCCAGGTCCTCGTAATTTATGCATCCTAGGGTCTGTGAGACCAACAATGGAACGGTCGCTTCGGCCAGTACCTGAGTGTGTGTCTGTGTGCCTATGTACACGTATGTGTATCTGTGAGGATATTTTTTGCTATGGTCCTTTCGAACAGGGCGACTGGTGGATATATAACCATACGCCATAACCTAGACCGTTTTCCAAATATACTAACACACACACACACAAGTACATGCTCGAACATTTTATATATCTATTGGAAAGAGTGAACCCCAAAACCAGAGACCTGTTTCGATCGTAGTTTATGCATTCAATCTCCCACTCCAGCTTCATGACGAAACAATATGGACTTCCAGACGATAGCTGGGTTTTTTGTTTTTTATCATGTCTACTTTCTCTTTCTCTCGTTCCCTTTTTTTTGAGTTTTCGAACTCTGTTCACGTTTTCTTTCAGACTTGAAGAATCTGGTACATATTTGTGTCTATGATACAAGGCTTTTTATATAGTTTAGTATGTGCTGGATGAAAGAAAAGGAATGTGATTCAGAATCACTAATAGACCTCTGGAGTGAGAAAAAATTGCTCGAAATTGTTTCGCGCAATATACATTTTTTAAGTAAATTTATAAACTCGGAAGAATTAAGCTCCTGATCGTAAATATCACGATGCCATTATACACCTACGACCTCACTTGGATTTTTATTCCCTGTACTACGGTTATATACATGTACGTTTATGTTTATATATATGTGAATATAAACATGTACAGAAAAAGGTGTATGTCTTGCTTGTACTTGTATTCGGCTATACCGCCCTTTGGCTCGTAAAAGCAAACTAGGTTTGTTCGGTTCAATTTCGTGCAAGGATTTCAATTACGCGCGAACGGTTTATGTCTCTCGTTGCTTCGGCTGTAGCAGGACGCGTCCGAAGGGGAGGAAAAACGGGGGAGGTTTTACCGGGGAACAGTCAACGGAGAGGGTTGCAGCCGCGCAATGGGCACTCGAGCGAATCCTTTCATTACAGAAAGCAAAAGGAAGAGAGAAACAGAGACGCGAAATATATGCTTCTTGTGACTTCACATCTCGACCCCCCCCCCCCCCCCCCCCCGCTTCTCTACACTATTCGTGATGGGTCGAATTCGTTAGACGAAGACAGCATGAAAACCCTCTCATTCAACCTCCCTCCCTCCCTCTTGAACTCCGAGTCTCGTGCCACCTTCCCATCTTCCTTTCTTTCCCTCGCGAAGGAGGCAAATTACGGCTTAACGCCAACTATTAAGGGCACCGACGACGGCTTCCATCCGACTTCGTGTCGTCTACCTTGTCAACCTAGTGCCGTAACTCCCTCGCGCATACGCCACACCTCGTCACCTCCTGTCGCAAAATTCTACCAAACTTATTCGTCCATCTCTCTCTGTCTTTCCGTCTGCCTCATTTTCTCCCGAGTGTCTCTTTAATCTCTTGTAAAGTGACGAGCTAAAATACATCACGCGTGAAAATCAATTTCAAATGATCCTATATATACATGAAGATTTCCTTTAATTATCAAATCATAATAAAATTACGTGAAATTTTATTATTATTCCTTGAATTTGACAATCAGCTCGAAATGATAAATTAAATTTATGTACTGGATGGAATCTTTGATAGCACATTTTTTAAGCTGGTATTTACGCACGAGTGAAGCTGAATTCTTCTCACGCTATGGTCAGTCCCTTCGAACCACATTTAGCTCGCATTCTCGTCGCGCTTTTGTCTCTCGTTCACTTTTGTTCTTTTTGGTTATTCGTTCTTCCTCCTCCTCCTCCTCCTCCTCCTCTTCTTCTTCTTTTTCTTGCTTTTCTTTTTTGCAAAGGAAGCCGCGCGTACACCTGTAAGAGGACCGCAACGAATAAAAAGCACAGGTGAAAGAGGGTCTGACGCAGAAACGTCGCGTAAAAAAAAAAAAAAAAAAAAAATCATCAAATAAAATCACGAATCGCAAGCCTCTAAAAACACGGTCGACGTGTTTCCTTTGCTCCCACTCTTCTCGGCCTCTATTTATTTTCAGGTATACACGAAACCAGATCCCTGGTGAAAAGAATTTCGAGGCCCAGTCTCCGCTGCGATTGTTGTACAGGTATATTCGCCGCACACGCAGGTAGAGAGGAAAAAGGAATAATAATAATAATAATAGAAATAAAAAAACTTACAATGAAAATAAACAGAGAGCGTGAAGAGTAGTTGGAAGGAAAGAAATTTCGATTTCCGCTGTCGTTTCGCCATTCTACCGCGATTCATCACCGATACACTTATAGCGGATGTTACCGGCCACGCCCTCCTTCACCAAAAGACGATTCAATTGATATTTTATGTACATCGAAGTGTAGAAATACAGTAATTCTCATCGTTACGTTATTCAGTAACCGATAAACCACAAAAATATAAAGAAAAATCTTTTTCTCTTTTTCAATTCATTTTTTTTCTCTTTTTAATAATAAAATAAATAAATAAAATGTGTGGGCGAAAGAAAGCGTTATATTCGTAAAAATGCCAAAAGCGGAAGAGGAAGCTCGAGTGGGTAGAAATGAGGCTGGGCCGCGTGTCGTTGATGGTTTATCATCCGGGCCCTTCAAAATAAACATCATAACGCCCGAGTCGTTTATATTATTCTGTTTGTACGGTAGATATATATTCCAAAAATACACGCGAGAAAAGGGAAGATCCGAAGAAATACACACGAGATTTCCCAATCTTTGAAAATTTCTACCAACCTGTTTCTGGGTCAAACACTATATAATGACGACGCGGTCGCCATATATACTAACTCGAATATAATAAAATAGAATGTTCGATGAATCGGACGCAATAGTTTTGCGTAGAAATTCTCCGCTTTCGACCGGTTCTCATGTAAATTTTTCTATTTTATTGAGTTGGATATATGTTTTATCGGAATATATCGCTCTGAGACGAGGTTTCTAATGGACTCTTAACAGCTGCGAGAGCAATGGACACACTTTAATACACTCCCGAGGATCTTTCGAATTTTCTTCTACGCCTAAGGTGATTTTTATATATTACACGGGAAGAATAATAATAAAAATGTACGTTTAGATTGACTGTAACTTGGCATTTGTACCATTGTAATAAATTAATCGTTGTATAGTCGTAATGTAATATGCACTTGAATTCAAATCTACCAAGTATACTACAACACTTTGCAGTTCAACAGACAGCTAGAATTATTAATACAATGGAACTCTTGAGAAACCGCAGGGACACATCTTTTATCGAGCACTATATTCTTCCAGCGCATAAATCGTCATATTATTATAATGCTGGCATCATACAAAGAATAGATGAAGTTTCCCCACAAACCGTAGAGAATTTCGTCTTTCCCATGTCTCTCACCAAGGAGTGATTTGTCAAATGTTTTTCATCCCCGTTGAATTCCGTGGTAGCACCGTATATATACGGTCGAGAGAAGATTCCTCAGAATATTCGCGCGCGAACCACAACACTCTCTCACATGCTGTTTTAAACTCTCCGGGCTTTTCAACGAGACAGAGATGAAAACCGCTCGGGACGACGATAAACCCGAGAGGCACATTTTCATTCTAGCATCCTTCTGTCTCGCGCAATCCGAGCTCCCTTTTGTCTCGTTCTTGTCTCTCTACTCCTGTATTTTATCGTCTTTGAAAACGTCTAGATGAGAAATAAGAAAAAGAGATCGAGACAAAAGCAAACAAGACGATATTATATTATTTAATCGCATTGGTACCAATGACATTTATTTATAACGTGATCAATGAAATAATTTATAAAAAATATAATCCTCTATTAAAGTTTAAAGGTCGAAAAACTGTCGAACCTTTTGAAACTTGATTTGAGTATCGATCATTTTATTCTTACGTTTGATTAATCATTGGCATTCAAATGACACTCTTTTTCCATCGTATTTGTTCTCCGACACACTCGTGTCTTTTTCTCATCGCAGAGAAAGAGAGAGAGAGATAAAGAGAGAGAGAGAGAGAAATTGTGTAAGATAATAACAACACTTTTCACCAGCCCAACAAACCACTCTTTCCATGCACTCTCTTCGGCCACCACCATCATCATCATCATCATCATCATCATCATCCGGCTCGACGAATGTTTCCCCTCTCGGAAAAATCTCTCGCTCGATCTCTCAAGCTCTCGCTGCTCGCTCCCTTCAAATTCCCTTCTTTCTTTTTTTTGTTTCTCTCTTTATAATACCTCGCGTGCTTCTTTTTTCTCTTGTTTCCTGCTTCAACAACATTCGCTGTAACACAACTTCAGGCCCTATTCTCGCCAACAAAACCTTTCATCATCCTTTTTTCCTGGATCGCTTCACCACTCGCTTCTACTCACGAATTCTATCACGAGATTTCTTTGTTTTCGTAGTTCAATTGAACAAGAAATAAGTGAAGTTCATATGCCAGCTATATTGACATACCATTTGTCTTCTGTATCTCTCACTGTATTATTATTTTTTTATCGAGAAACTCTCTGGCAAGGTAAACGAGACAAAAATCGTGAAAAATTTCATGACATTATTGGTTTTGAGTGACAATTTTGAATGGACAGTCTCTTACCGTTATAGTCTTTTACTCTGGATTATTATTTAACTCGTTTAAATAATAATCCAATCAAGATCGTACACCTGAAGGTGAAAATTAAGAGCTTGTCTTGAATTTTAGCTCGCGATGAAAGAAGAGCAGAGCTTTAGAAAATTAATGATGAAGGACAAATCGATCCGTGAACGAAGAGATTCACTTGACAAATCGGGTTGAGAGAGATAAAGAAAGGAAAGAGTGTAGCGAGATAAGTGTAGCCATTCGTGTGACAGGATCAACGGAGATATGAATTATCTGTCCATGAGGAATTAAGCCGGCTGCTGGAGCAGAGTGAGAGAGAATGAGAGAGAATGAGAGAAGAGCGAAGGCTCCAGCACTCGGAGCGTATATTCAAAATCGAATTGGGAAGTTCTCGAAAGGGGTAGGCAATGGACCTTCCTGTGTCACATACATGTATACATATTCTAGTATTTTGTGGCTGGAGCGTGTCGCATTCTGCGTCAAATCCTCAACAATTCTCTTCATTCTACCTCTCTCTTCATCTCTTTATCTCTCTCTCTCTCTCTCTCTCTCTCTCTCTCTCTCTC
>JACEOJ010005880.1:738203-748256 GCA_013761285.1 Campoletis sonorensis | reverse complement strand
CTCTCTCTCTCTCTCTCTCTCTCTCTCTCTCTCTCTCTCTCTCTCGCACGCTTTCTCTATGTGTTGCACATCACTAATACAAGGGCTGCGACAGTGACTCGATTTCAAACGCATCGTCGCCTGATTTCCCATTGTTTCTCCTGCCCGTGCGAATCGTATCGGGATTATCACGATGTTTCTATCTTCATGCTGCACATCGAAAATCGTTCTGGGGTGTACATGTTTCTCTCTCTGTTCATCATTGACGATTTCTCTGCGGATTTATACTGTTCCCCAATTGTCGAGGGAGAGAAACTGTTGTCGAGACCGATATACTCGAGTCATCAAACGTAGGGATGAATCAGACATTTCGACACAATTGTGCGCGAGTCAGATATCCATTGAATGATTGGACGTATTTTACTCCCATTACCAAAAACCATTCACCATACATACATTCACGCACCCTCGAAGTGAAATCGGATTGATTGGAGGATATATACTCTTGAAACACTAGGTATTTCGTCTCCGTAAAGTATATATACTACTTTTCGAATCATTCAACCATTACAGCTATTAACTTATAATACTTATATCCATTAATACATTTTTAACGTCTATAAACTTTGATGATGTTAAAAAAATAGAAAAAAATTGAATATTAAAGAGAGAAACATTCGAGAAAAGTATAGGACACTCGATATTCGCGAGGGCAGGACACTTTATCATACTCGAATTAATAATAAGGACGAGCCACGACGGTAGACGCGATCAATCATCCTAAAACAAAAAGACGAACGTTGAGAGAGCCTAGAGGCTTTTCTGGTACATAATTTTCAAAGGGTTAATTTATATACATCCATATATAAACCGGAAGGTAATGGAGAAAAGGGCACAAGTCCTTTTAGCTTAATTTCGCTCTCTATGTGTACCGAAGACGACGATAAAATTCGCTCGATCACAGCAATTGCTCTGGGGCATAAATATATATGTATAGCACATGCGTTGTTCCAAAGGACTTCGTGGAAGCCTGGAGGAGAAAACGATTTGCTTCCGTATCATCGAATACATATACGAAGATCGTGTAATCGCGGACCTTCGGAAAGGCAATTATTCCGTCCGGTAGGTTTGAGATGTACCTTACATACATGGATATATACATATATCTTTTGGCTCCATGATCTTCTTCCCGTCAGATCAAAACAGCCAAGATGGAAGGAGAAGTAATATAAACCGGTGTGGAAGGATCGATACGCCCTCCAGCTCTTTCTTCGGTTTCTTCTTCCTTCAGCGTTTAAACATATACGAACATATATATATATATATATATATATATATATATTATTGCCAGGCATAAGACCCTTGTGAGCTTTGTTCACCGTGTACTCTTCCTCCATATTCGTCTCTTTTCCCTGCTTTTCCGTTCGATCCTTCATTTTCTATAATTCTCGGATTCCTCGCAGAGTCTTTACGACGAGCGATTATCTCCTGATGGTTTATCACCATTTTATGTGACGTTTGGATGTATGTCAAGTGGCCATTTACTCACTGAAACTCGTCAACTTGAATGCCAAGCTATATACAGTTTATATTTCGTGTCTTGATTTTGGAAAGCTCCGAGAGAGTAGTTGAAACCGTAGCGTATCGATTGAGGCTTCAATCCGAGGAGGTGATTAGGGCTGCTCGAGAAGGGCTACTCTGCACATCGTGCAATGCCTCTGGAAGGGCATATCGTGCAGCAATATAAACTCAACTCCCTTTTGATTGAGTACCTCATCCAGAATTTCAGGAGCTCAGGACTCGACTGGAATTGGGTTAGTACTTCCTGATTGCAGAAGCGACGTAATCACGATTAGAAGGATTAGGGATATGCATCGATTCTCAGGGATCTACCGCGTCTTATAAAGTTAATCGGGCTCGAGAAGCCACAATCGAAACTCACTTTGAGTATATGGATACTTTTTCATTTTTCTTTCCTCCGTAATTGAGAAAGCTCCAGAGCAATCCTGTCACGAGATAACTTCAGTATTCTCGCTTTATCGCGGAAGCTGCGCAAATGGATTTTTCATCTCTGGGAACAAGGAGAGACAGACAAACACCGAATTTTCGGTTTTACCAGTCTCAACGTTCTTATCGTTTGGTCCGACGTCAGGTGTTTCCTTCCCAGCGAGCGACGCCATGTTTATTGTTTGATGTGCCTGCATGGTCTTTTGAAAGTTTCGCATGGGAGTTTGCGCGGCGGGGCTCGTATCAAAACCGATTACATCACGGTCAGTCCGAGCTCGCTTCTGGCTCTCCCACGATTTATCCCCGCTTCGGAGGGGGTGACTACTCGAAAGGGGAGGTTTATAACCGCTCATGACGATCGTATATCTCGATGGGGTAAATATAGCAGGGAGCTGGCTACGGTAATATCCCGCAGCTCTCCAAACGTCTCTTCTCAAACGCTTCTCGCACCCTCTGTCGTTTCAGCGTATCCACCATGCCCCCCTGGAAAATCAACCCCAAATCCTATGTAACTTTGAGGGCATATGACACCGCGACATGTCAGCCTTGTTGTGTTGATGTCGCAAATGGATCAAAACGACAACTCGTCTTTCTGTTTCCGCCTCCCGAATTGCCACGGATTTCACTGTTACTTGTCATTTTATCAATGTATTTGTTTTCTCGATTAATTAGTCATTTGCCCGCAAGAGCAAGATATCGTGCTACAGAAACTCTGGCTCGAAGTTCAATGAAAATGACGGAAAATTTTATTCTCTCTCTTGCCCCATCCTCTCTCATTTTTACCATTTTTCTCGCTCTTCCTCTCTGTCTCTCTCTCTCTGTCTCATTCACTGCAACTACAGCAATAGAAAAGACTGGATGTGCGGGTCGCAGTCACATGATTGTTAGGGGTTTTTCGAAACGAGAGCTCTCCAGGGCTCTCGAGCTCGGGTTAATAGCCCAGTTGATCGAACTTACTTTTCCATTCTCGTTTCGGTCCGCGTTTTACTGTTCGACGAGAAACGGCGGGCAAGGGGCGAGAGATGGAAAACGAGGACGAGGACGAGGACGAGGGCTTCGACGCCAAGGGAGTTGCGAATCGCGCTGGAGGCACTCGGAACGGGAAATAATTGATAAAATATACAGCTGGGACAATGTGTGTGCGAGTTTAATAAGACGGGGAAAATTGGGTAGTGGGTAGACGTAGTATTTTTTTTTTTTTGTGTGCATAGACTCAGTCCAGAATAGTTCGAAAACTCTCTCCGCGCCCCATTGTGTTCCGCAACGAAAAAGCTCGTGGCCTCTACCTCTCAGATTTTCCTTTTTATATATTGAAAATTAAAAAGTTCTTTCAATTAATCGAAACTGAATGGGTGACCCGTTATGCCCGTGTTTATTCCAACGGAATTTCTCTTTTGCCAATTCTATGCTCTCCCTTCTTTCCGCGTTAACTTCGTCAGCCTTTTGCGGGGCAATGAAAGGGAGGCAAGTGGTGGATAAACAGTTATGCGAGGGTGAAAATTTATCGAGTGAAATAAAAAGTCGCTGCAGAAGCCTGCTGGAACCAGATGCTGAGCTAAAAAGAAAGTAAATTCGCGAAATATATGTATTGGCTCAGGTTTATTTTGACGTTCGAGCTGAGTCATCGATTACTCGGATATTCAATCATTAGATATATGTACACATGTGATAGAATATAACGGTGTAATATTCTTCCGACCCCTCGAAATATGTACCCCAGTGAAACACTCGAGAGAACGCTCCGTTACGAGAGAGATACATTATTATTCGCCCTTTCTCTCCTTCTATTGGACAACTGCAGTTGCAGCTGTTCTCCTCTATCTTCGATATGTTCCTCATCGAAACTCCCCCGGCCCTTTTTACACCCGCTACGTAACAGGACTTCCCTTCATATGTTCTATCCTTTTCTCTCTCTCTCTCTCTCTCTCTTCCTCTTTCGCCCTACCGAATTTATCTCGACGTAAATTCTCTCCCTAGGGCATCGATTATTTGTCTAAGCAGTGTTAGGTGCACGCAACCTTGTGATTAATTGAACTAATCGAGAGGTTGTACGTGAAAAGTACTGTAGCAGATACTGGGAATGTTCTCTATATATTATGGTCGCGTGTCCCGTAAAAACCTTTATTAACGGGTCTCTGAACTCGTCTCCCTCTCTCTCTCTCTTTCCCTTTTCTTTTTTCTCTTTTTTTTGTTTCTACTCCAAAATTCGATAATTCTCCCAAGTAATATTTTGGCTCGTGCGGGTTCTGTGTTTTTTTTTTTTTTTTTTTCTTTCATTTCCATCCCCTTCATCCATTCTCCCCATCTCACTTTTCCTGGTCTCCGCGAACACACTTGCAACTGCCTCTGCCAGCTGTCGTCGCGCTACAGAATATTTCACCATGCTCTTTTCTTTTTTTCTTCCTCATTCCCTCTCAAACCCTCTGCTCTCCTATCATTCTTTCAATTCTCTCGCCTTCTTTCGATTCACCCTCCAACTTTGTATATTCGGGTATATAGACCTCGCGTGCCAGAGCGTGCCGTCCCTTCACCGTGTATATAAATAGAGAAAAAAAAAAAAAAACAGAAAGAAACTCTTTCGTCCGGAAGTTCGATGACGTTGCGCACTTCGCAACGAATATTCTTCGCGTTTGATCGCACGTATAAACGCCCACGTGGAAAAAAAAACTCCGGGATAATAACACCCGACAGGAATTCGGATGTGATGCGTTAAACGCGAGGTTAAAATTCTTCGCGTTTTTCGCTGTAAGCACATTTCATAAAGTATTTCGAGCAAAAAAAAAAACAAAAAAAGTTTTTTTTTAAACATTGCGTTACACCTCGAACGTACAAATATTGTGCATAGGGTTCTCACCGCGGATCAAGAGATCGAATCAATTATTCTCAAAACAGAAAGTCGTGTATTTGTTTTATTTTTGTTTTGTCATCCCGTGAGTTCATTGTTTTTATACATAATTATATATAGAATTGGCTTGAAAAGAAAATTCTATATTTCATTTAAATTCACCCTTAGAAATAGAGCACGTCCAAAAGTTGGCCGTAAAGTTATCAAGATTTTTGGCGTAAGTAACTGCAACCGGAAGTCAAACGTTCCTGACGCTCTCGCGCGTTACCAGCAGATGCTCCCTCTTCCGAAAAAAGCCTCTACTTAACGTACAACATGCATATCTGCATCAAGCTGTTAAAATCTAAAATACACGAACTTCATGAAACGATACGAAAGCGAGTCAGAAGGAAAGGGAGAAAGAGGAAAAAAAAGGTTCAAACCGTCGTGGTCGAACATATACGTCTCAGGATCGAATCGTAAATTTCACCAAAGACCTTTTTGCCCTACACTCGGGTTTTACCGCCGATATATTTCATAACCGAGCTCATATATATGTGTATGGACATATTTTTATATGCGAAAAAGCTATACAATTGTGATGTTTCTTTTTCATATTTCTTTTATTTCATCCCTTCGAGCTAACTTTTACGTCATCGTAAAGGCCAATTTATTTTGTCGATTCCATAGCAACGAACAATATGTTTGTAATCCTTGCAGAGTGTAGAGCGCATCAAATATTCGTGACAATATGCTAGATTAGCATGTAAATTGCTTTCAAAATACGACGTTGCATCGTCGATAAAAAAAAAAAAAAATAAAACCATATACGTTCTCCTTTTTCGCCTTCGTGCAGCTCACTTTTATTTCATTTTTGCAACGCAATGAAAAAGACATGAAATTATATCTTTCTTCATATATAAGCTACTTGGGATTTTTTTTTCTTTCCATAAACTCTTTAATTATACCATCAACGCCATGAGTTTCTTTTGTTTGTACTCCCAATGGATATATGTATGTGAAAAATGAATTTTTAATTCGTCAGAGGAAAAGAAAATTCATTTAACATGAAATATCCTGTGAGAAAATTTCTCATTCTCTCGGGGGACAGATGTTGCGTAAACTTCTTTTCCGTACGATTCCTCAATTTCCGGGATGCGGAAACCAAGCCAGATGCTCGTGAATCCTGTTCATTGTTAGATCAACCACGTATAGGTACACCCCTATGCGCTTTTCTCTACACTTTAGCACGTATCTACATATACGTATATATATGCAAACTTGGTACATGAAACCTATGAGTATCCAAATGGCTTGGAGCCAAAAAGGGCAGCACAATTTCTCTTCCGCGTACGTCCCATGAGCCCTTTCAATTTTCCAATCAATTTGAATACAAAATCAAGCTCATTGAGTAATTGAAACTATTTAACTGTTGTGAATTACATTCTGATTATAATTGCAAATATTTATTTTATCTTGAATATCCAATTAATGACATGATTATTCATTGATTTAATTTACCGACTACGTCGAAACGTGGCGAACCAAACGCGTAATACTTTTCCCTCAAAACCGTTGTTTTTTTTTCCTACTTTTTTATTTATTTCCTTATTAAATGCATTTTTTGTTGTATTTGAATGAATAGACGAACGATTTTATCGCCTCTCGATCCTACGGTCTTCATGCACCACGTATTTATAGGCATAATATTTATCGATAACGCGATTTATTACCAAACGGCCCAACTGCCATTCGATTCGATTGAAAGCCTTCGAACGTCGATTTCACACTACATATTTTTATGTAAAAGTGTTGGTGCACTGATACGTAAGGCGCACGATATACATACGAAAACAAACGCATATATACATTTATATACGATCTCTTTCACGGATGATACTATAATGGTGTACTATAGGTCCTCTCGTGACAATAGGGATTTTATGCTCACCCGCAAATATGCTACTCGCGTACAGAGAAAGAGAGGTACACACAAATCATATATATATAGAGCACACCGTACAAAGGGATGATGTCTTTTATGTATGGCTATATTTATAGAGTGAATAAAATGCCGTGGCCGGCGTCGCGTGTCAAGTGAATGACAGCCGAGTCACGACGGATAATGACCGCTCGAGAGAGCCTCTTCTCTCTCTCTCTCTCTCTCTCTCTCTCTCTCTCCCTCTTTATTTCTCTCTCTAGCTCTTTCCTGCCTCGGGCAATGTTAAGCGTCCCGTAACCGATATTAATGCATATATGCTAAACCCTAACACACACACACACACACACACCTCACCCACATGTTCGGAAATTAACAGATTATCCATATGATATTTCATATTCCACCCTTTACAATATTATTTTACCCGTAGTGTGATATCGCGTCGCACTGGATTGAACGAGGTGAATGATATACAAAACAATGAGCAAAACAGGTAAACAGAATTAATGGTAGACTAGATTTCATATTTTTCACACACGGTTTATATCTCAGGGTTCATACGCTAATTTTATTTTTGTTGTTCATTCGATAGAAGTTTCATCGCAGTGCAGATTTTTTAATCAATATGGTATACAGCATTGAAAAGTCGGAATTATGCAGCGAATACTAATCACCCTGTGTGATGAGGCGTCGAGAAATTTATCCTAAAAATGGAGGCGCTCAAATTCGATTAGGAAAATCGTTGAATGCGTGTGTGCTTCATTTACGGAATATGCGAAAAGTGGAGCGCTGCTTGATGAAAAAAAAAAAAAAGGACGTATATTTTTTACATCTTTTCTTATTCAGTCTCTACTCTCGGCGAGGAAAAAAGTAAAAGGAGATAAGTGCGATGAGGGAGTCGAGTAATACGGGTGCTCGCGCAATGAATGAGGTATTAAAACCAAATGAACGTCTCACTTCTTTACGAGAATGTTTTTTTTCTCCCTTTTTATGTACGAGCACCAGAGAAAAGCAATTCATGGAATATAATCTTTTTTTTTTCCTCCTACAACGCTGCTCGACTCGTGGAGAGAAAGAAAGAGAAACGATAAGGATCGAATTCACAGCATCCTTCTTTTTTTCTCTTTTTCTCTCACCCGCTCCGATTTAAGGTAGAAGTCTTACGACAGTCACGTTCAAAAGTTAACTCTTCGGTTAAATGTTGTCTCACAACTAATTCACAAAGCTTATAGATCGTATCGCTGTATCTTTGGAACTAAATGGTCGAACTTGAACATTTTAATAGACAAACTTTGTCATTCGATCCGTTGTAATTGTGAAAAAAAAGAAAAACAAGAATAAAAATTGTAGAAAAGTTTCCGTGATTTTTTTCTACTGCTTCCCATAAGAACTCGTGCAAATCCGTGCGCAATCTTTAATTGCCAATATATCTCGATTACGAGGTGGTGAATATTGTTTCGTAATTTTGCATATTGTTTCACAATAATGCCCTGAATGTATATGCTCGAAATGAAAAACAATGAAAAATCTGTAGCAAATGGCTTGGTCAAACTACAACCTTGAGCTATTCTTCATGCACTTATCCGTTATTTTCATTCTATTTTCGCGTGTATACTTTGGATTGATGAATCATACGGTGACTGTTGTATGAGCAGGAATTTAGATCTCCCGATAAATATTTTTACCCTGACTAACATGTTTTTTTCACTCGTTTGCATTATTTTTATTACGTCGTGATATAAAATAAATAAAAATTGCCTTTTCATTTCGTCTCGTGATATGGAGATAAACTGAATGTATAAATGTTGGCGATCTGGCGATTTCGCGTTTCAATAAAGTACACATAAATGAATAAAAAATCATTACATTTGGCAATGCGCGTTATTATTATGACTAGGGACATTTATCATCCATGAAACACAAGTGACTTGCAACTTGACGTTATGTTATGTATACACGTGTATGTGTATCAATGCGATTTGATATACGACGTTACTATGAATGTCTGCGCTAGGTACATGTTTCGCGTCATTAATCATCGGGCTAACTAAGAAATCGATATAGTGTGCTGGCACGAATTCGCTTAGGTGAAATCTCAACATCGTCTTGTTACGAGATTGAGGGTTGCAGGGGGTGGGAACAGAGGAACCCCCGTGATTTTAATATTAATATATTATCGTTATAAGTGATGCGAATAATCGGAATAAAAAACACCGAGGAATTGGTGCGTTCGTAAAATTTCACTGCTGCTGTTAAGGAATGTTTAGGATAACCATATGTTGAATTAATCATTAAATTCAACCAGTGTTTGTTTTATGTAGAGAATAGAGACATTTGAAAGAGAGTACGATAAGGAAAAAAAAAAAAATAATATATTTAATAGAACCAAGGAGGAGACCGATTCCGTGCGCTGTTTTCAAGATCGTTATCGTAACCCTCGGTACTCGAGTTCGGAGGGTAGACTTTTACCAAGCTCGCGGTCACACACGCACGTGCACACACACACACGCACGCGAACATAGAAATTTATCCAAACGGTTAGGGTGTACGAAGCACCGGAACTCGACGCGTAAAGTTGTTTTATTCGCATCTTTTTGTTTGCCGGCGACGTCGATATATATGGTTCGTCGCGTTTGTCCTCGTGCACCGGGTGCACAACTTCGAATAGGGTGTGTTTTCGCCCCGTTGAATTCACCGCGGCATATCTCAAAAATCTTTCGTGCATGCACCAGCGGCAAATCCCTGTGTGGTTCTTTTTTTTTTCGAACCGTACGTTCTCTTTCCCCTTTTAAATGAGAAGTAACTTTTGCAAATTTACAACACAAGCCTTTCAGCTAACACCCTGCCGGCTTTCTCGTCTGTTTTGTCCTCCAATGACGCAACCGTTCACCGATTATTAGTTGCGAATAATGGCCGTCGCGGGCCCCAACAATGCGGCGCTTTAAGCGAAAGGAACATTGAAGAGAAATGCTCAACGGGACATCGTGTGAATTAGTAAGTGTGTGTGTGTGTGTGTGTGTGTGCGTTTAATATCGCTGAGAATGGGCAGCGAGAACATGAACTTAGGGCTCTTTGTAAACCCGCATCGTTTTAACGTCACATACTCATCTGGGAGGCAGTGATGTCGAACTCTGCTGCTCTAGCTGGTTCATGCCAACAACACACACACCCACACACACACACACCTACGCATATACACACAGACATAAACTTACATGATGATACTTCGCATGTGAAGCAAATGTAAGGGTGATCTCTCTCTCTCTCTCTCTCTCTCTCTCTCTCTCTCTCTCTCTCTCTC
>JACEOJ010005880.1:676542-733518 GCA_013761285.1 Campoletis sonorensis | reverse complement strand
TTTTTTTTTTTTTTTGTTTTTTGTTTTTCTTACGCGTGTAATTCGAATACGCATGCATATATATACGTCCAAGAATAATGATAGATAGCGTTGATCCACCGCGTACATGGGAATTAAGATTGACGAAGATGGCAGGTTTCCTCTGTGTGTGAGCGTTCTGCATATGATGCAGAAAGAGAATTCACCGGCGAACGATAATTAGCCTCTTTCCTCTCTCCCTTTTCTCTCATATACCCTTTTCCTTCTCGCACCCTAACATGCATACACGTATATCGCCTTAAATCTCTGCTGCCTGTGGGAGATAAAGCCAACCAATTATTTCAGTCTCCGGTTCGGGTTCCATGTTCCTACAGGATTGTATGTGCTCTCCGGCTGCGTCTGATGCGCGAGAGAGAAAGAGATGGAAAGAGAGAGAGAGAGGCAAGCATAAGAGAAGCATAATTGCCCCACGGGGCCTCATAATTTATCGGCCCACGAATCCATTGCCTCCGTACACACATGTTGAATATATATGTGTATGTAGCCGAGTGTGTTTTCTCTTCTAACTTACTCCCTGGTCTTTACATATCATTTTCAGTACGAAAATTATAAGAGTATCCGTAGACTTTGCTCGATGAATGAAACATTTCCCTCCAATCAATTGGACCTCGAAGTTAAACATCTGGTTATTTCCAACCGTATGTTTTTTTGTATTTTTTTTTTTTTTGTCATATCTCAAAATTTGTAGCCTTTTTCGTGAAGGCAGCAATTATGTTTCGTGTCACTTGCGCCTCATTAGTGATGTGTTACTAGTAAAATGAGATTTAAAAAAAAAGAAAAAAAAAAACATAAAATCTGTGAAGTCTGAGGAACAGTTAGACAGCATATAAAACTTCTTTTTTTTTTGTGTTTTTTCAAATTTACTTCGATGTGAAAAGTGATGAAATTGTGTTTTATTGTATAAAGAAGAGAAAGGCTGGAAATTCTATGGATTCGATACGTTTGAAATGAACTGATATGCAGAATTAATTCATCATCTATAATGTATACGTGCGAATTGATTATAAAAACAAATTTAGAGCCGATTACGCGCAAATAAGAGGGAAAAACAGAAAAGAGACGTCATCTTTTGACTTAAAGCTTACACACGGCAATATATCGTTTCTTATCGGACTCTGGGGACGAAGGAGAAAAAAGAGACGGAGAACGATCAATTTGATTGGTATCTAAACGCGTAAATACACCGTATACGGGCTACGTAGGTCGCTCGCTATGCACGTTAATATTACAAGCCCGGTCCTTTTTTGCCGTTCTCGCGTTAATTAAGGTAAGCAGAAGAGAGATGGTTATCACTTTTGGGATTCTCGTCGTGTTACTTGGACGCGGAACTGAAGCAACGAGAGAAAAAGAGAGTGAGAGAGAGAGAGAGAGAGAGAGAGAGAGAGAGAGAGAGCTAAAGAGAGACAGCGGATAAAAGCGATAAAATATCGAGGTTGAAGAAGAGGGATGCTGGGAAAGATTATTGCTGGGCTTCTTGTTCTCGCGAGGAAGATTTAAAGGGCGTAAGACACGAGCTTAAACTGTTACACGTCTTTCTTCAAGTTTATGTATATATATAGATACAAGATGTATATACTTTGGTCTCTACGGGGAATTGTCTCTAATTATCTGGAATTATCTCGAATTAAGACAACTCGAATTCCTGTCGCGTTTCCAACGACGATGTGAATTAGTAGGGAAAATTTTTGTAGTAGTCTCCGACGTCGTTTTTGTCGTACGCTTTTTTTCTTCCATTTTCTTCATTATAGTTTCGAGCTGTTGTATTTACGATACGAGAAGCGTCTCGAACATTGCGGACAAGAGATCGCGTCGCGCAGTTCTAATACAGGCTCCTGTGTTCTCTGCCGCTCGCTGCACATCAGCCAGGAATGACCTTTTTTCCATTGCGAAGACACGAGAGGCAAATAAAAAACTGAGATAATTAATATGGCCGAAAGGGAAAAGAACTAGATCCCATTTTGCTTCAACGCTCGTTTACCATTTGATACGTTAGCGAAAGACTTTTGATGGGTTCGTGAGTGGCGGGTTCTCTGTTATCGAGCATATCAGTGGGATGAGAAAATTGGCAGAATGTTATTTCTTCTCGTCAAAGGATTAACGCTTGATCTCTGTAGTTCGGAAAGTAAAAGGTTTTGTTATTTACGCAACTCATCGATTGACCCTCTGTACCGAGTTTTATTCCAACGGTTTCCATATTTCGACTGGTTCGTCTACCCTTCGAATTCTATAAGCTGCGCGCACCCCTCAATGATACACGATCCGGAAATTACCTGCAACATTATCATACACGAGGGTCAAACCTGATATGCTCCATTCCTATGTTGTACACACAGCACCCTCGCAGGCACGAACAAGGGTGAAAAATCAAAAGGGCTCATGGGGGATGCTCGCGAATGAGACCAAAGGTCTTTTGGACTTTGAACCATGGATTCCGCTTGAAAAAACATTTGCAAGAACCCTTCCATCACCGCGTCGCATATGTCAAAGTAATCAACTTGTGTTCGAAAAACAGGAGCAACGGAATTAAAATCATTATAAATATGATGCCAGAATATCTAGAGTACGTCTATCCGGTTAAAGAGACGACGAATGATTTACGGAGTGAAAAAAAAAATGTCCTCGTTCACCGGGATAAAAAGGGGTCGTTCTCTTATCCACTCCGGCTTACAGAGTGCAACGGAATGCAGCTGCGAAGGCATTTTCCAGAAAGCTTCTCTCGCGCAGTTTTATTGTAAATAAGAGGAGGAGTTCGCCCGAGACCGAGGCTGTTGCAGAAATGGAGAAGCCGTTTCTCTCTGTCGTTCTCTCGCTCTGTTCGGATGCGGAGAAAACATGATTTTCTTGCGTCACGAGTAACCCTCCGTCGCGCTTTACTGCAGTCTCGAGCGAAACGTGAGACAGAGATAAAGAGAGAGAGACAGAGAGGGGGAGAGAGAGAGAGAGAGAGTTTGCACACGAGAGTTATCGATATCATAACTCGACCCAAGTCTCACGAATAAGATTCTCCTTCAGCTACACACTCCACCGACTCCTCGTTCTATTTCTCGTCCCTTATACTTTCCTTCTATTTTTTTTCTTTATCCTTTCCTCTTTCGTTCCCTCTTTTTTTTTTTAATACCTTTTACATTCTCTCCATCTCTCGCTTCTACCGCCGCGGTCCTTTTTTTCTCCGTTCTTACACCGCATCTCCTTCGCATCTCGGTCGCGCAACTGAAAAAGAGGCTCATAATGGCTTCTCTAGCTGGCGGCCTTAGCAACTTTTTTATTTATCTCCCAACATCCACACATACAAATCCCTCTAAGAACGTACCCGCGTGTTATAAGTCTCTTCCACTTGTAACACCAGTGTTCACTCTCTTATTCCACAATCCCTTTCCAACAAGTACAACGTGACTCATACCCACACTGTACGGTTTGCGGAGTCCGGTAGTTTCAGCCTTTTCACCCTCTGACCCTCTCCACATCTTTTCTGCCCTGATAACACTATAGTTCCCCTCGCTCCCCTCGCTCCAATCTCTCGGACCTACTACGCTTCTCCACTCTTTCGTTTCATCTCCTTTTTATTCTCTTTCTCTATAAAAACACACACCTCTTTCTTTCTTCCTCGCCTTTTAAGCACACATATACTCACATCCTTATCTACCATCTTCCGGGCTCTTTCACCTTGGAAACGAACTATCGCAGCGACTGTTTCTCTCTAAACCTCATGCGACTCCACACTATCCACGTTTTGCCATCTGGAAGGCCCAGGCAATGGACACAATGGATCCTTCGGACTAAGGAATCTTGTTCCTCAACTGTATAGGCCCACATCCTTCGGCTCAACTAATTGCCCCGTTCCAACAGAATCCCAAGTGTTGACCTCATGCCTATAGCAAAGCGCACTTTGCCTTCTCTCGGAATTTCTCCATCCCTCTCTCACCCTCTATCTCTCTTTCTCGTTCTGTTTCCCTTCTCACTAAATTGGTCTGGTTTCTACAGATAGGGGCTATCATGAGGCGAATATACCTCGAGTACATATGTACAATAGTTCCCTCTGTTACATAATCACTTTATATATACATATATACGTACATACTGTATAAGCGCGTGTGTGTTTTCTACTGAGTTTCTGTAAATAGTATGTATAAGGAATGAAGTCTCTGGTTACGAATGATCCTTCTGAACATGTATTACATACGCGGGTGTGAGTGTACAAAACCTATCAAGGTTTGCCTGCTGAGAGAGAGAGAGAGAGAGAGAAGGAGAGAGAGAGAGACAAACGAGATGAAGCTTTCGCGAGAAAAGCCGCCACTCTCGTGGGCTTTTCAGCAGAATACGCCAAAAAAGAGAGAAAACGAATACATAGGAAGCATATATACATCGCAAAGCGCTGGTCTCTGCATCTACCACTAAATGAAATAGAATTTAAGGCACTTTATTAGCGGTGTTCCGTTCACGCTCTACTTCGGATTAAGACATTCTTACCTCGGTACATTCCCGAACGGATTTATCCCAATTTCTTCCTACTTCATCTGTATATATTGTGTAAACAACGAGTTTTATTTTTACCCGCGATATATCGGTGAAGAACTCTCGGGCGAACGATTCGCGAGTTGTGTCTTATTTTTATTGCATCTCTGCTCCAGTTATAAAACGTTTCGCCGCTTCTTCACTGTTGATCAGTATAGAACAAAGACGGAACGAGACAATATGAAATTTATGTTGAAAAGTTATAGGTATATACCGCGCGAGAGCAAACACACGTAGCCCAGACCTTTTAATATGAATTCTTTGCGGCTTCATAAACGCAATTATATTTGTCCGAATAAGCCATGTGTATACATTGGAAACCAAGAAATGAATGAGTAAGCGAAAGAGAAAGAACGAGGGAGAGAGAGAGAGACAGAGAGATGGAGGAGGGAAAGAGAAATGGAAAGTATATTACGGAACTGCTTCGACTACAGAAAAGGATTTTTGAGTGCTTTACTTTATTCGCTCTGCGTCGAGTTCTTCATTTCGAGCTTCGAAAAACCCGTTCTCGGTAACCCACTCCACATAAATGCACGAGTAAGAAAGACGAAGAGCAGACCAGAGCCCGTGTGCAATCTTTATGCAGAGACTCTTCGTCCAAGCGAAACAAAAGATTCTCTCGGTTTTTCCTGCGGGAGCACACTTTAAAATGAACGAGAAGAAAATCCGACGAAAGAGGACGCGGAGAATGAGGAATAGAAAAATGAACTCACTAGGATTGTCGAGGAGAAAAAAAAAGACGAAGAAATAGATTCTAGAAAGAAGCAAAAAGTCGGTGGAAATGGATAATAATAATACGTAGAATGAGGAAGAAAAAAAAAACGTTGTAGAAATATCTACCGCGAAGAGTACTGCGAAAGAAAGTTAAGGTAGTAGGTTCTCGAGTAGTAAGAATTTCGTGGAAAGATCTCTTTCAGAAATCGGAGCAGAGGGATAAAAAGCCAAAGCATTGAAGCGTAAAACTGTCAGCAGTGGGGAGGGTCGATATCAATTTTGAATTTCATCGTAAAGCTCAGGACGATGGGACTTCCGGATGTTCCGAGGGAGAAGTCGAATATTGCAGGAGGAGAGAGAGAGAGAAAGGGGCAAGAAGAGATGAAGGGCGGTTGCATTCGCGGAAATTCATTTCCACTTTTACCCTATCGCGAGGTACGCGTATAGCACGAGAATGCGGTCTGCTTTTATTGGATCTGAAAGCCCGTGGCTACCCTCGCAGCATCATCTCCGTTAGCGGAAAACGCACGATCGCAGATAATAAAAAATGAGGAAATGCAGTTTTATTGAAAGTTTAAATAATCCAGTGGAAAATTGTACTGGCTTTTTACCAACGAAATGAATCAACACCGTTTTCTCCTTCTGCCACTCTTTCTATTTATCTCTCTCTCTCTCTTTCTCTCTCTCTCTCTCTCTCTCTCTTTATGTGGATCTCGTCACAAATTCACGAACGAAGCTATCAACAGGATTCTCCCGGGCGTATCACGAGAGGTAACTCTCCTGGCTTAACCCGAAACGCGCGTTTCACGAGAACCCTGGCGAGGACGTTTAGATACGGGAAAATTAATTGACGAGAGAGAAAATCCAACACGTGCGAGGTATATCGTCATCGTTGCCGTTGTTTTCGTAGAGCTTCACCCACGTATATTTCGTTTGTATCTCAATCTACAAATACACACATTATATATATAGGTACATTGATTTATAGAATCGGAAACGCATCCGCATATCCACAAGTATACCTCGTAACTGTATTTGATACCAAATGTTGTGGCTCGCATTACAAATTTCAGGAAGTCCATCGTCAAGTTGTTTCGTCACAGGATAAGTTTTCTCTTTTATCTTGTTTGCATTCCTTCGTCCGACAATCTCCAAGACATATCACCCAAAGTTTGCGGCATTCCCGAACATTTGTGAACAAAGATTAATAACCCGCAATTATATGCACGATAGTTAATACAATGATCGATTGTATTTGGATCAATTAAATGTGAAACCGATAATTGTGTTCAAAATCGTGAGAATACATAGAGCGAGGCAAAGAGGGAGAGATATCGTTTGCACCAACTGACCCAAACGGAAAGCTCAATGAGTTCGTTGGTCGTTGGCGGTTGTGTCAGTGTGTGCGTGCGTATGTTTGTGATCTCTGTAAACATAGCCGGGAAGCTTTGGAAATGAGATACCAGTCGAGTCGGTCAAGTAAACTGTTGATTCGAGTGTTCGTTCTCCCATTCTCTTTCTCATCGTTTTCGATCATGATATACCTTTCTCTTATTCCGTTATTGCATCGAGTGAGAGTAACGTGAGTTGTTTGAGTGTGGTCAATCTTCCCATCACGTGTACGTCCACGAACTCTGTCGGTTGAAAAGCAACAAGAATAATCCAGCATCCAATGAATATGGACTCAGAAAGTATACATCGACTGATTACTCCCTTCAACCGGTCTCCGCCGACAGCTGGTTTTCCTTATATTTCACATTTTACGAGTATAATTTAATCCCTTCTCTTATTCCTCCTACTGGAATAGACATCAAGGCCCTCATTGCTTTCTCAAATTCTATGTCCTCGAAAAAACTAACAACTTTTCCGAAACTTATGGTCTCTGTTTTTTTTCTTTTTACAGAATCACAGACGATGTCAGGATAACATTCTGGTCCAAGACTGCAAACACGAAATTAATTCCAACACAATGCCGGTAAGTGAAGAAATTTAAGAAAAATAGCAACGTACCGAGTTTTGTTTTATCATTTAATCGGATTGTTAAGAACGAAATACGAATTCAGAAACGTGAGCGGATCGCACGTGCGTGTCTAATTGCTTGGTCACTGGCCTGACAATGGCGATCCGTCTTAATTACGATATCGTTATGTTCGTTTTTCCATCAACTTGGCTATACTTTGGACGCTACTGTTGCACCATGACGAGAGCTCGAATTACGAGACGTGTGCTGCTGCAGCGCAAGAACCAGAGCATATATAACGTTCATCCATATATATATATATATAACGTTTGTATGTATAAGTATGTGCCACGCTGCGCCAAGACCACAGCTGGGTTTGCCTGCTCGTTGCGAACCCCCTTCTCGAGAGTACTTGCACCAGCAGCTGACAAATTTTACGCCAAAATTCCGACTTTGTCGGCCATCTGTCACCTGAAGTTTGGTGCCTCGACAGACGTACACAAACATACTTTTGGTAGAGAGTGGCCCAGTGCGGAGCTAGCACAAGGCATGCCCCACAAACTCCACCTTTAACCTCGCTTTCTTGTCCCGAACTTTGTCAGCCGACTACATAAAAGTACGTGGGTCCAGAGGCAAAAGTCAAGAATGGGGTTGAAAAAGAGTGTGCACGTGCCAGCGGAACTTTATTTCAAAATTTAGATTTTGTTTCTTTCGTTTTCATACTTTACCCGAAGATTCTCGATGGCCTGCGTTGTTGCAAGGATCATTGTCGAGTATCGTTGTTCTAGTTGAGTTTATTCGAGTTCATGGAAACTCTGGAATGAGCTGGGAAGGTCAACTGAATTAGCGACGAGAGAGGCGAATGTGAGAAGGGGCTGGCGGCACATAGCGTCCTAGGTTTCCTGATGTATCATCGACTAATATTCAAGCTTCAAGTATCAGGGTCTTGCGTTTAATAATTTAGGAATATACCGAGGCACACTGTTTTCCGCTCTGTTGCAAGTTTCCAAAAGCTCTTACTCCTCTTTCGCTCTCCCTCTCTTTCTCTCTCTCTCTCTTACCCTCTCTGTGTGTGTTACCTGGACCAGCTATGGATCAGGGGAAAGTTGATAGGAGGGTACCGTGTCTGAAAACGGGGTCGCAAACGATGTCCCCGGGCGTCTGAGAAGGGGTTAAAGGGGTTGCTACACCCCCGAAGTGGAGGGGCTTCCACCAGGGGACGCAGGTTAAACGGACAACGGGTAAAGGAAAGAGACAGCAAGATGGAGAGACAGAAAATCCAAAGGACATAGGGGACGCGGGTTTACGCGGTATATACACGTGTATATGACAATCTACAAGCAGAGAGAGAGTGTTGTGCTTGGGAGACCTCTCTTGAGGTATCGCGTACATAATTTCGTCGAGGTTTGGCCCAACCTCATGAAACCACCAAGAGAGAGAGAGAGAAAGAAAGAGACTATAGTGGATAGAACGAAGGATGAAACTCATGATGCCCTGTACACGGTTGCCTCTACTGCATGTTAGCGACAGTGAAGAGAAGCTTGAACCTGGTATTTCTCGATGTATACTACGAAATACGTTTAACGCTACTGTTTACCGGTGGTCTCTCGCTTCTGTGCAATTGTAAACCCTTCGGGCTTCACGAGTTCCGCGATTTCGTCTCGCATCATCCATTGGACTCTGCTCTCTCTCTCTCTCTCAGTCTCTCGCTCGCTTGCTCTTCCTATACCACCACCACCCTTCCCCCTTTACCCTTGTTTCATCGCCATGTATATATATATTCAAAATGATAGCTATATATAATGCAGCACCGATTCACAACGATTCTGCAAACTCTCGATTCGCCTTGTTGGAAACTGTTGCTGTTGTCACTGAAACTAGATGGCTCATGCACCCTTTTGCCATGGCGATCCACTCCACCAACTTCCATCTCACCATCTATCTATCTATGTCTCTCTATGTACTCAAGAGCTACATCCACCTGCAGCAGCAGCAGCAGCATCATCATCAGCCACGTCGGGACTGCTATAAACAAAGTTTGAATTTCGAGCCATGTCACGGAAAACCCTGCTGCTGCTGCTGCTTGGTTTCGGCTTCCACACCTCCTCGCCATCCCCCTCCTTGTGGGGTGATACCTCGTTGAGTGTGCGCTCTCTTTGGTAAGCAACTAATTTAGTTATATATGTGTGTTTATTTGTGCGTCACTCGATGAGTCCGCTCAACGGCCTCTAATGAATCCTAGAACTTTGACCAGCACACAATCAGCCTACATTTCTCTATTTGGATCAAATTCACTCTGTGCTCGGAACGAAAAAGTTTCGATCATGACCGATCGGCGATACTGAAGAGTATACAAGCCTAATTTTCGTATAAAGTCGTGATTCAATGAATTTTCAGAGAATAATATTAACACGAGCTATAGATGAACTTTTCACGATCCCAGTGAAACGTGCTCTATCAATTCGAAATCGTTTTACCGCAAGTCTCCAATATTAATAAACCCGAGTGTTTTCGCAAATTATAAGCAGCGCGAGCTTGAAGCACACGGTGCCTTCGCGGCGCAGGATCGACTCGAATAATGTGAAACAGATGACCGGGTCCCTGTGGTTAACTGCACTAAGAATTATGGACTCCGGTACTCGCGTGAGGTCGATAACCTATTTTTAGCATCGCCATCACCGCGTGAACCACGCGCTTTACTTCGAGAAAGCAATGATCGAGACTTGCTCTTTTGCCCTCCTCCCTCTCTCTCTCTCTCTCTCTCTCTCCCCCTCCCTCTCTATCGTTCTCGTTCTTCTAAACGTAAAAATACAGGGTGTCCCATGAAAGATGTTCAATATGCAGCAGTTTCAGCATCAATAATGATTCCCCGGTTAGAAATTTGAGTCCCATTGATTGAAACGTACATTTTTACGAACTTGGAAAAATAACATTGAATTTTCCAATCGAAACTTGACTCTCAACCTATATTTGCGGTAATAGCCTTTTGTGGTATATTCTATGGGCACCCTGTAGATTAAACCAAGTCGGTGACGAGTCAGCGCCCATATCGTTGAGTGCTCCACGGGATCGTGGTATTAGGCAATTTGTATATGTGTGTGTCACGAGCAGGCAACCGTTATCGAAACTTCTAATGTATATGCGACATGTCGTGCTCATAATGTTCAATTTATATACATATATACGTGTTTATTATGTACCCGCTTCAGGGAAATCTAACGAGGCGTGTGCTTCGACAGCTCGTCACATCGCACCCGCTAATAGAACTTAAATATAATGATATACATTGCAGAGAGTTTAATCGTTGATCGCAGTTGGCTTCGTGTTTATTTGTTCACTTATCGTTTGTCACCCACGTATTGCTCATAAAGATAACCGACTTTTTTCGCTCTTTCCCTCTCTCTCTCTCTCTCTCTCTCTCTCTCTCTCTCTCTCTCTCTCTCTCTACGTCATCTCGTAATCATTCTTCAACGGAGTCATTGATCTTCAAACACTGCACGGGGCCTCTAAGAACAAAAAACAAATGTTCTAGCAGCTGCTTTTTATCTTGATACGGATCTCATGATGATTCGAGTTTTGCTGATGGGTAATCCGAGATTTATAATGCGCATTATTATTTTTTCTTCTCGCTCCTTGACCACAACGCAGTGTAGATGGCGAAGTCGCGTTTGAACGAGTCAACGAACCAATGATACCAAGGCCCAATACCGGTTCGTCCCCGTCGTTTCTGTATATTTACCAAGTCTCTCTTTCTCTCTCTCTCTCTCTCTCTCTCTCTCTCTCGGTCTTTCTCTTAATATCTCTGTCCCCCTGTGTCTCAGCATCGCTAACGAACTCTCGAATGCTCTTTCAAATGTTCGCTGCGTGGGTCACCGCCCGGTACGTTTCTTCTTCTTCTTCTTCGTTTGCAGCCGTTGAGTTTCACAGCAGTGAATGGGACGCCTTGGAGAGAGGGATCTGAGATGAATTTACGCGATGACTCATGTCGCGGTTTTGTAGAAAGAGATATTGTATACACTCGAGTTACGGTAATTAAAGAGAAACGTAAGGAACCTCGTATCGCATGCTCTTTTGTATGTGACAATTCTCTTCGGATGATTCAGAGTTTCTCGGTACCGCGGGCATTTATATTTATATTCATTATATATCCGATGCTGAAAGAAAATATACTATGATTGCATGAAATTAATTTACGCGACGGAGCCGTGGATTATTCCGATTAATGAAACTTAAAAAGTATAAACTACTCTTTTCACTGGGAAAACGTTCAGTGATTGGTTGTGAGAAAAGCCCAGAAGGGAAAACAAAACCACAAGCCAATTAGTCCGCGAAAAGGAGCATGCGAATAGTGGTGAATAAAGGGAAGGTACTCGAGTGTTCAATCGGATGTGGAGCGTATATACAAAGCGAACCCTTGGTTGGGCGCTTAAGGGAATTGTGAGGGCAGAGGAAAACCTGTGTATCGTCGATCGGCTTCGCAGCCTCTGCGAAATCTCGGATCGTTCTAGAGCCCCCGCGGATTATCGCTTAACGTGTAACCTCACGTGTGCAAATGTTCCAAGCCAACTAACACCAACAACCATCGTAGCGGGACATTAACGAGACTCTCGTAAAGTTAACCTCCCGAGCTTTCCTACACTAGCCTAAAAGTACATTCGTGTTACACACACACACACACACAAACTATATTTCCTAATAGCACATAAGACGATGTTTCTCGAGGTTTTACTCAGAGTTCGAACAGTCCCGTTACTTCCAACTCTCCCGCTGCTTCTTTTCTCTCTTTCTCTCTCTTTCTCTCTCACTTTATTTCTCTCGTTCGCTTCTTATTTGCCGGATTCGTAACAAGAATTGAACATAACAACAATGAAAGTCTTCAGGTTATTTATTTTTCTTCGTCATCCGTTGTCGTCGTCGTCGTCGCGTCGTCGTGACCATCTTAAATACGAGAGACTCTGCGAAACTTTTGCAAGACGACTAGCCGGAAGTCTACTCGTTCTGAGGGCTTGTTTATATATGTATATATATAGATATTTGTTTATACACACGAGAAGTTAACGTATAACATTCCACCTTTTTTCTTGTTCTTTGCAGCCGTTCTTTATACTCTTCGTATCGTGATAACAAGCACCAAGGCGAGAAACTCTTGCTCTTGCTCTTTCTCTCTCTCTCTCTCTCTCTTTCTCTTTCTCTTTCTCTTTCTCCGAGTTATGGCAGATGCGCATCGTACCAGCGCCGGACACGATGATCTCTCTTACACCAAGATATGCAAGCTTCACTCTCGCAAAAATCCTCTCGGTTCTCTTCTATCTTATTATTCCTCGACAATACAAGAAACACGAGACTCGTTTGGGTCCCTTTTGGTTTTTGAGTCGTGTTTCCTCGGTCTCCCGAGCAACAACAATGCCGTAGTGCCCTTTGGAAGAGACAGAGAAAGATAGAGTTCAAGGCATGAAAAGAAACTCTGTACACTTTACATTGCAACGTACTCAGGCACATTGAACGAGAACCGGAAAGTGCATAAGACTTATGGCAACATTTTATGCATAATATACTTCCAGAGAGAAGGAGAGAAAAGCACGAGAAAAAAAAACCTTTTTGTGACACTCGTGCAACGTAACCACAGCAAAAGTACGGGTGTAAAATCCCTGCGATATACGAACATGGCGAAGAAACGAATTGACAAAAAAGAGAATCGTAAAAAGTTGGAGGAACGGTAGAAAAAGTAATCCTAAAAAAATGTAACGACTTTGCAAGCTGTCAAACCTTCGCTGGTATTAAATTTCGTCTTGTCCAATGACCTCTCTTTTCTCTCTCTCTCTCTCTCTCTCTCTCTGTTCCACTCTTATTCACTTACAAGCTTATACTGCGAAAATTAAATTTTTTTTCCACCTCTTCTACTTTTTTCCTCGACGAAATTGTTTCATCGCCCCACTTGGTAGATACGGACAATTTTTTGTTATCCCAACTTTATACTTTTGTGGGTCCACTTTCTCTCTCTCTCGCTCTCCTTCTCTGTCATTGGCTTAAATGGCAGTACGGCAAAACTCGGAAATTTAGTAGCGGAATGCCAGAGTTCAGTGAGAGGTAAACTGGTTGAACAATAGCAGTTACTGTTGCATTATTTACACACGTGTCGAGTGTTTGGTAACAAAACGCCATGCGATGGGCAAAATCGAGTCACCAGAATTGCACCTTTTTTTTTACCGTTTTCACAAATTAATAGAGAATCGTGGCTCTTGAATTTTATTTAATATTGTAGAAAAATATGTGTGTCAGAAGAGAAAAAATTAACTCGAAAATATTCTGATCTTCGGGAAACGGATAGAGAATTTTAAAGAAAGAAATATGACTCTTCGAAAACCGGTATTTTACGAGCCTCAACTTTATCGACGTTTCAACACCGTTTTCATTCGATGCGTTAATTTGTGAATTTTCTCCTTCTTGTGTATCTCTCTCCACCATGCGATTTAATACAGTACAACTTTTATTTTTTCTGAACGATCTGCAAAAGTAGTCAATTTATACGTTCTTAAGACTTTTTAATTTAATTTGAAAGTTTTAATTGTGTAGTTGATTTAGTTAACTTTCATCCCACACCCTCTTTCTATCTCTTTCGTGTTCTATTAGGAACACAGAAGGATGTGTAATGAGAAGAATGAAACGAGATTTACCCCTTTGTGGCTACCATCATCCACGAACACGCATCCCTGCCCGCGGATGTGCTTCTCTCTCTCTCTCTCTATCTCTCTCTTCCTCTTTCTCTTTCTGTCTTGTTTAACCTCCTCCTCCTCCTCCTCCTCCTTGGCTCGTTGGTGCTATATACTTCCAAGAAACGGAATTATTGATTTCCCAGTTGGCTGGTGGTACCAGCACAGAGCACCAGAGGAATAAGCGAGAGGGTTGAAAGGGAGAAACCCAAGAGAGTAAGATAGACGAAGAGAGGAAAGCCATGCAACTTTGCAGGGGTTGAGTTTTCTCTCTGGCTGTTACTCCTGCTGCTTCTCCATCTCACTCTTTCCCCTACTCCTCGTTCCAACATCCCTAGAAATACACGTCTCTGCCCTAGCACATATAACCGAGATATCTGCCGGGTTTTGCTTGCTGCAACGCCCAATAGGTCGTATGTTCAGTCGTCCTATGCCGGGGCGGCGAAGGGGAGCCTCACGTCGGATTATAGAAATTGGATCCGCTACGATCATCGCCTTCTCGATTCTATATTCTTCTCTCTCTCTCTCTCTTTCTCTCTCTCCTCATCCTCCTTCTTTTCCACTACTTCTTCCCATCGACTCGGAAACTGTCATCACGTCAAGTCAGAACTCTGCCGATCCTTTTCACGCGGAAATTCCGGATTTTCCACGATCGATTAACTATCAGTGAGATTGGACGATATATGTAGAGAGAGGAATGCGAGTATGGTAATGCCAGAGATTACCGCTGGTTAAAGAGCAACTGAGAGCCTCGTTTGATCGTTCTCTAAGTTCTACTTCTCCCACTCCATCTCGAGTCTGGAATTTCACAACTCGCTTTCTCATCGACTTTTATCTCAAGTAGAAATTTTTGTTGTCACGAAAATAGCTCCGTCCTGGATTATTTTCAATGGCATTGGCGAAAATGTTGGAAAAATCATAATTCACCCTCGACTTCGCGAGCTTCTCAAGATTCGATCCATTCTCTTATTCAAGTTAAAATTTTTTTTATTATCAGTCATTTTCTTGAAGTCTTGAACCTCAATGGATCGGAACTTTTCTCGATGGTTTCTCTGGTGAATCTTTTATTTCGCATGTTCCTTGCGAAGGCTGAAACTCCTTAGTCTTTAGGACACAGAGAGCCTCCAATCACGCCCTCCAGTCTCCAAACGGATTACGAGTCCCACTGACATATCGAGGAAGATGAAATATTCAAGCTATCGTGTATGAAGAGATGGTCAAAAGTAAAATAAGACGCATCAGTTGGTTTTAGCCCAGTTATGTCGTTCCTATCCTCATTGATACAGTTCTCTCGGTATGAAAACGAAGAAAAAACGTCTGTTTTATTCTGATGATGGCAGGAAATCGCTCTCTGGTAAAATCTGAAGATGGAAAGTGGAACTACGACCCGGTCTTTCAGAAGAAAAAAAACATTCATTTTACTGGAAAGGTATTTTTATTAGAATCATGAAAAAAAGTACACCAAAATCAATTTTCAGTCTCGTATCGTTTTCCATTCCATGTGATCAAAGAATCTCCCGAGACGAGCTAGTGATAAAATCAATCAAGTTGATCAAATGAAGAGTGACAATGAGTGAATAATTCACGTGACATTGTCGCCGCTCGTTCGTTTTCACACTTTTTTTTTTTTTTTTCTACCAATCGATTAATACAAATAAAAGATGACGAAACATAAAGCCGGATGTTTGAAATTGAGATACATACACAGTCTCACACACTCACGTATACAGGGTGAGGGCTTTTTCCGATTCGGCGGTATCCTCCGTTACTCGGAAAATCGTCCATTTCGTGGTCGCTCCATCGAGCGTTTTTTATATTTTTTTATTTTTTATCGCGTGTACATATCCGCGTTGCATTGGAGAGCCGTGAGTTCTCTCTCGTTTCGCGACAATTTTTACATTTTCACCGAAATTGGATTGGTCGAAACTAACGAACGACCGTCCGCATAATTGATTGGGACAGGCCGGGCAGTCGGGGAAGAAAAAGAGGGTTTCGGTGCATCGGAGCTGTTTTGGAGGGGGGAGCGTTGGGTTGGTTTGCATGCACAACCTCTGTCCATGCAATGACTTTGCTCTGTGTGTATACTCAATCCTTCCTCTCTCTCCCTCTCTCTCTCTCTCTCTCTCATTTAGCCATACTGTTGAAAGACTGGGAGAATGCAAAAAATGGCTATGATTCAAAAAGAGAGAGGGAGAGAGAGAGAGAGAGTAAATAGACATAGGAGAGTACGTGCGCGTGGCTGAAGCCGGTCGATGAAACTGCCAAATTACATTGCGGTTATACAAATATACGGGAAAGCAAGAAATTCGGGTCAAAGCAGAAGCGGAAACACCGCACCGGATGTATATATGCATAGTAGAATGACAATTATTTCATACATCCCTCTCTCTCTCTCTTTGCACTGCCGAAAACTGCTCCAATTGCACGGTTTAGGTTCAATGAACTTTTGTTTATTTATATATTGCGTCAAAATAGACCCGCATAATGGGATTTTGTGTTGAGCTTTCAGAGTGTCTGAACGAGCTAAATTATTTGTTGAAAACTCGTTCACTACCTCATCAACGATCGTATGTATATATAGACTTTTTTTTCCTATTAATTCATTTCATTTTCATGTCTCTCGGTTTTTTTTTCAGTCAACATGTATTTTAATACCGTACGATTTATTCTATTTTCCAACACCACGGCAAGAAAATAAATGCGGCTAACCGTCGAAATACAAACATTCGGATAGTAAATTTTGACATTCGATTCATCAGCAGAAAGATTTTTTCTCTCACACGCTTGCACAACGATGAATAGATGTATTTCTTCGACCCGGTGCTTGACTCCTTTTTTTTTTTTCTTTTTTCACCATTCCCCTCGTTCGACGATGTAGAATCTCGAAGAAACCCTCTTGGTTTTTGGTCAGATTTATGGGATGTAGCGACCCCCTCCCTCTATCCCTCTTTTTCGACGGCCTTAACCAAAGGGACGTGAAACAGAAGGAGACGAGATACGCTTTTCGACTCTGTCTTTGACGCATTATATGAAGAAATCCCATGGGCTGTCGGTTACGTACACCCTTGAGGATCCAGGCTCGGATCCAGGGGAAAAAAAACATGTAATAAACGTCGGTTCGCCCATGGACACAGGGAAAAATTCGTATTGCACCGCGTGCGCGTATATGCCCATAATTTTCGATCTCTGTAGTCAAGTATGGAATTTATACACACGAAAGCAAGGATCGCTCGTTTCTCGCCCTCTGTCGATCTTTTAGCCATTTTTTTTCCTCTGTCCCCTCGATATGGGCTTCGGCGAAATTGCAAATGGCAAAATTGAAACGAGAGCTTGAAGGCTTGGATTCGATCGGAAAACTCTGTGACGGTGAATTTTCAGATCCGGGTTTTCGGTTAATATTGACTCGACACCTACGCAAAAAACGAGGGGAAACTTTTAGCACGATTTTCGTAGGCTTTCTTCTTACTTGAGCTCAAAATAAATTAGGTTCCTTTTATCGCCGAGTATTCTCTTTGTAATAAATTCGCGGATGGTTTAATCTTGATCGACCGGCAGAATCGGACTTTTGGGATAAGCTTTCGGTAGGTTATTCGGTTTCTTTTCTGCTGATTGCGAAGGGCTTTTTCCTTGTTCCAATAAAGATTTTTTCTTTTGCTCTTCGAGACTCGGAAGACACTGCTCTTATCGAGCGTTGCTATATTTTTGTACAACCAGTTTATCGTATCTCATTGTGTTTACTCTTTTTCCTCGATAAAACAAACAATTTTATGGATGCTTCGAGCAGTCTTGAATAAATCTTAACGAATATATCTACAAAGATCGTAGCTACGTATATTTCTTTTTTCATTATTTTCAACGATAAATAACGAAAGATTAAAAGAGGCCGAATTAACGCGACGGGCACAAGAAAGATATTTGGGTAAAAAGAGGGCTGGATGAGCCGCTGGACAAAGGAGACCGAGGGCTGTCTCGAAGGTCTCATTTTGTTTCTCCGATGCAGGCGAGGTAGAAAACGATTTTTCAATGTCGTGGAAAACAAGGGAAAGAAGAGAAAGAGAAACTCCGACTGCTCTGGTCTCGCTGCGACGACGAACAGGTTTTCCACCTAATCTTCCCTCCTTCGCTCAATTATTCTTACGACCACAGCTCTGGGCGTTCATCTTATTTGGGTAGAAAAAACATGGCTATTGCTAGTGATGGGCCCAAGAGCCGGCAAAAAAATTAGGGACAAAAGAAACTACTTCTCGTGCACGAGTATGAAAAAAAAAACTCGTACGTGGTTCAGTTTCATGACTTTTTCTCTTCTTGCTCAAAATACGTTATGAGGGTTGACGAAGAAATTCTTGTGACTTACAAAGATCCGCGACAACTCGTGCTCGGTGATCGGGACAATCAGATGTGACTAATCGAAGGAAACTCGTAACGAAACTCGTTCGCGCCGCGCGCGCGCGCTTGCTTGGCTTTTCTCTTTTCGTGTCTTGCTAGCGTTGGCGTTATCGCTAATGGGGGACCCCATAAAAGCTTATGGTCCGCGATGCTTGTTCGATATGCTCCAAGTGCTACCTATACAGCTAGTGCTTGTACACCCTCATATACCCAAATACACGCATGAATATACATATGTATAAACGTGTAAACGATAAGTAGACGGCGAAAAAGAGGGTTGCTTCGCATTTTCTCTTCGACCAATACCCGTTAGAGTAGTTACCAGTTACGAAGAATCTCTTATGTACAACTGGTGTTACAAGAATCCGCATTTTCTCCCCGATGATTTTCTACCCTATATACCTATGTACATTAAGTCGCTTCCACGAAAAGCAATCGTCGGGTTTGCAATTATAGAAACGAGGAAAATGAGCCTTCTCGTCCTCTTCCAGCCTCTCTCTCTTTCCCTATCCTGAACGTTATATTCGCGCTCGTAAATTTCCGTTGGCAAATTGCTCCAAGAAACAAGCCTTGCTTTCCAAGTCCGCGTGTTTCTGTATCGGGCAAAAGCTTCCCACTCTAAGCGCATAGCCTCTGGCGAATGCCATTGTTTCGTGTATACAACCTCGCTCCCGAAGATATGACGAACTTGTACAGCCCTTCATCATTGTCCCCATCCTTCTCTTATTCTCCCTCAAACAGTGCACCCTTAAGCTCTATCTATCAAATGCTAGCAATAACCCATCGAAATGATACTTCCTTGTGGGTGCCGGGAATTCACCAGAACCCTCTCTTAATCCTCCTTCTACCATGGTATGCGCCTCGTCCTTGTGTTGCCGAGCCAAACGAGCGGCCAGTTTTCGAGATGCACCATCATACACACGCGGTCGCGGAATCCTCTCAAACGGGGTTATACGCTTTGCCATAAGAGCCATCATCACCCTGCTTGTACGTTGTCATAGAAGCCAACTATTCCCCGATGCGTTATCCGCTGCAACGCTTTCCGGGCTTCCAAACTAAATGGCGTAAGTCAACCGTCCCTGGTGCACCGAGTTAGGCTACTCGCCCGCCCTTTCTTCCAACTCCGATACTATTTGTTACACCCTTTGGAGCTCCAGGTAAACACACTAACGCACACACCCACCATCCTAGGCTAAAGGACAGAAATACTCACCAAGTGAAGGACTATGAGGATGATATGTTACAGAGAGAACACCGAGATAGCCGCACGGAGTATTACGTGCTCCGGATTCCTTCAACGTATGGACCGCCAGGTTGCCCTTTGCTTTCTACTACCTCTCTCACTCCATAGACTCGTTTTACGAGAACCTCGGAAGCCTTTGCTGATGTGCGCGCGCGAAAATGGATGATATTAACGCGATGCGTCTCCATCGTTACTAAGAATCATCTGCCGTTATATAGCCGACGCTACCTTTATGCCGCTCTACATTTATTTTGTCGTAGATTCGCTACAGGATATTTCACGTCAAATTAACGATTTTACTAGTTTCATCAATCAGGGATTTTGATTTTCTATATAAATATCGAAATACCGTGATTTTTGTTTTGTCACACTTGCATTTCGTGCGTACATGAGAATATCCATCAACCAGCCGAAAATAAGGGTTGCGCATATTTCAAATAGAATCCACACCACCAGCCTTTTCCGACTTCATATTTATTCGATTGTACACGGACATCCTCGGACTACGCAGTTTGACGTACGAAGGTATGAACATAAAGACCATATAGAACGTAGAGCTGGGATGGAACGAAATGAAAAGAGAATATCTCGGGCGAGCTACCAGAAGCACGAATCGCCAGGGTCCGCCGGTCATAACCTTTATGGCATCTGCCTTGGACGTATGTATCTCGAGCATCTCGCCAACTCGTACGAACTCACGTAATAAACAGTTGACGATATAAAACGCATACGCCTGCGTATAGAAAGACAGCGAGGAAACGAAAGATCGTTCCTTCCCGTCAGTCTCGACGGTTTATATACGATATGGAGTTTGAATAGCCGCGTGCACTGTGTTTAAATGCCGAAATAAAACAGACACCGCACCAAGCCCCCGACCGGACGTTTCGTTCTTTCGATATAATAAACTCGATCATATTTTTCGTAGGTTTTTTTTTTTCTGGTGCTAAATCCAAAACCTTTTTCAAACTCGAGATATATATATGTTCGAGCAACTCCAACACTCCATGCTGCGATAAAATGCGACGATATATCCGCGAACCTCGGCTTGAATAATAACCCGTTGACCGAAAATGTCCAAATGTATGTTGAAATTTGTGGGACGATTTTCGCAACGTAACGAGATATGAAGTTGACCACACAATTTGCCTGCGGGTATATGTTCTGCTATATTGGGGAACCGAATGGAACTATCTTCCATGGCCTCAAAATTCTATCGACTATTCACATTCTTTATATATTTTTCTCTCTATCTCTCTCTGTCTCTCTCTAAATACCTTGTTCATCTGAAAATTGTTTTTCTCATTCGACGATCGGAACAGATCGAAAAAAGCTTCATTTTGCAATATTTTGAGAGAAATGTATTGAGCATCTGCACAAAAAGGTATACGCGTGTATAAACTGACGACAATGAAAAGAATAATTGCACGCTTTGATTCTATGAACGTTCGCATTCGGTTCAATCGAATATTGCAACATTTTCCGCTCAAATTGTACTCGCAAATCAGTTTCATTGACTTCATTCATCCACGTATCGAAAAATCGAAAACTTGAAAGGTTACACATTCATCGCACATAAATTGGCTTCGATTGATTCATAATGAGAAACTTGATATCGCAGAGGGCACGTAATGTTTCCTTCGAATTATTGTCAAACCCTCAATCCACTTTTGTATCATTTGGTATTACCTGAAAATTCAAAGGGCCAGGCATAAATCACGAATCGCAGTATTATCCAGTGATGTAATCATTATTCGCAAAGCAATCGTATCAATGTATGCGTGAATTGGCAGTGAAATGTCGCACCTTGTGAGGCGAGATAAGGAATCTTTTTTTTGTTTTTTTTAATTTTCCTTCAAAGGCATACGAAAATGTGCTGTGACAATTGTTTTCAAAGAATTAACGACGTAACTCAGTGGCACTTTCTCCCTCCGACAAGGGCTTAATTCGATCTAAAACCGGGTGATAATTTCGTCAGGGTTGAAAGCTCGGAAGGAAGGAGAGTATCCTGGAGAGCTAAAGGACGAAAGCGAGAAAAAGTAGATGTTGCGCTTTCACGAGAAGAATATCACACCTCGCTCTTGTACACACAATACGAGGGCACGAGAACGTAGTGGGGTAATTAGGGGGAAGCTTCTCTCGCTTGCTGCCTCTTGTACAGAACTGGCTGGAGTATTACAGCGGAGTTTTCTTTTCTCTGTCTCTCATGTACCCTCGTAAGTGTAGCCTGATGAAGGTCCGGGTAGTTCTTTGCGTAAAGAGAAAAAAAACGTGAAAATGAGAAGACTAAGAAGATAGAGAAAGAGGGAGAGAGAGAGAGAGAGAGAAAAAGAGAGGGACGAAAAGAGTTGCAGAGAAACGAGAGTAAAAAGTACGAGGCGTCAAGAGCCTCCGGGGGTTTTTCTATGCTCTGGAAAGAGTCATTGCTCCTGTGACACCCTTTTTTCTTCGGCCAAGCCAACCTCGGTAAAATAAAACTACTACGAACAATATGCTAATTTCGTTAAAACTCAGAGACTAGTTGTTAAGAACATTAAAACAAATACAAAATGAAATAACTTATTCAATTGTCTTTTAATTGATAGGCACATGGTGAATAAAAAAAAAAAAAAAGTAAAATTATAAAAAGTACGTCCATATTGTTTGGTGCAAGTGAATCATCGATGAATATTATTACGCGGCTATTTTCCTTGATAATAGGGCTCTTTGGATGGGGTGAGAAAATAATGGGATTGCGCGAGGTGTTTAACCTCGGGAGAAGTGTAGGGCGAGGATTACTGGTTGGGGTGGCGCGGTAAACCGGCTCTGTATTTTTCATCCCCCTTTTGTGCGAGCTGACTTTGCGGCGGTTACGAGGTTCGCTAAAGCGTTTTCTTGCTTCTCTCAGGGTGGTTTGGCAGAGGAGAACGAAAAAAAAAGAAAAGAAAATAGGGCTCGAATAGAGCAATGTCTCACGTTCTTTTCTCGCAATTTCGAGAGACTATCACATATTACGACGCAGCGGGCTTATGGATATATGTATATTACTGTACAGGGCGTGACCGTGTCTCTTACATACGTGATAATGCATCAAGACCCCTTGAGACCCCATGGAGTGTGTCTTAGTCATATATAAAGTACACGTCTCTCAGAGCGAACAGGATAAAACGTACATTTATGAACATACGTATATGTATACATTTATTTATATAATTTTTCATGTATCCGCATATATCTGTACATTGTATTGTAATTTCTCTCTATATTTCTCTATGCTTCGTGAAGGGAGTACGGAATTTAGACAACGAGTCAACTACTTGTGTCTATTTCCCACGTATGACGTTGAAGAAAAAAAAAAGCAATTCCCTGTGAATAAAGTGCTGCAAAACGGACGTTTAAATTGGCCACATTTCCCAATCGATGACGTTTACCTTCCTTACTTTCTCTCTTCCCGCACATCTTTACATTCGACATTGCCTATGCATATACACTTGCAATATCTGTCACTTTCTTATCGCAATTTTACCTTTTTCCAACGTTTATTTCCTTTCATCCGCTCGAACACCTCACACGTGTCTTCGGTAGAAAACTCCAACCTTTTTTACAATTAAATTTCTTATGCTCGTTACGTTACTTGTATTTGTACGATTGATTTATATAATATTTATTAAGAGTTTGCATAGAATCGATTTTTTTGTTCATTAACATGCACCGAATTATTATTCGACTCGTATCAATCTACTCTCCGGATTTGTTTACATAAATTCTAGGATTTCACATACGTTAATTGTGCTTGAAATTGTATTTCAAAATGTATACATTTTATCGTGTTATCTGATATTGCCAGTCAACAAAATATCTGTTAAAATTCTTGTAGGCTTTCCACATACTCTTCGAGGAATTCATGGGCATCAATCCTCCTTCCTTGTCTCTCATGCGCCTTAATTTAAATGATAAAATAGACAAAGTGCATCATTACAATCGGCTACGCTCGGTCACAGGACATTCACCCTCTGTTTTTCTTTCTCTCTCTCTCTCTCTTTCTCTCTTGTCCTGCATATAAACGTGATATCGATATAGAATCTTTGTGTATTGTTAAATGATCGATTTGAATTGCTTCCTTCCGCTCTGTGACGTTCATATTCGCCAAGATATTTTACGCTGGCCAACGTCGGCCAACTCGCATACCCTGAGAATAGCATTGAACGTCGCGTGTCGCGATTATAATATTACCGGCTTGCTCACGATCTCTATATTTATATGCATATATTCGTGCATATAAATAATATGTAACCATAATGTTTATATACACATAGATTCGGGCTAAAAGAAAATGTCGATCATTCAGTTTCATGCAAATTCACGGAATATCGATTTTCCAGTTACGTTTATTCGCAACAAAAACAACGCACCTTTTTTACACAAATAACATATACGCGATTGATGGATGCTGGACTGAAAGAGAAAAAAAAGAATATTTGTGAAAATGAAATAAAAAACGATTTTTTACGAGCCTCGAGCGTAAAACTCTTAGAAACTCTATAAATACGCGATCGAATTGTTACATTTGATACTTTTTTTAACGCTATCTAATAATAAAAATAAAACAGACGTGTTATCCGAAAGCCAGAAATGGATGTTTCCCAGGCAATCCCTCGTGAAACATTTACTCAGAGTTTTTATTTCTCTCTTAAACTTTATTACACTTGCTATTCTCTCTCCTCTCTCACTCTCTCTCCCTCGATCTTTCTCGCTTTTGCTCTTTTTTCGTTCGGTAAGTTAGTTTTGTAATCCACGTAGTACGTGGTAAGTGTGGCATAAGAGAGACGTGAGTAATATTGCGAATACGTAAAATGGGCGCGTCGCACACAAGGAAGAAGGAAAAGGAGAGAGTAAGAGAGAGGGCGAAGAAAAGGAGAAATATATAGTCAGACTGTAAAGTTAATCGGTAAAAGTGGAGTCTTTCGGGAACAGTATTTTCGACAGGCTAATGCATGTATCCGCATGACCTCAGTATGTACTTTATATTTATATATATAACATATGTTTATATATCCACCCCGTTGTAACATGTCGTAGGAACGAAAAACGACAGAGAGAGAGAGAGAGAGAGAGAGAGAGAGAGAGAGAGAGAGAGAGAAATAAACACAAATTCAGTAAAGTCGCAGCATCTAAACCAAACGAAAACGAACCACGATTTTTACAACTCGTCGCAATCCCCTTTCTCCCTCACTTTTTCCCATTTATTTTCGTATTTACTGCACTCGTGCGAAGCCAGATAAATTCGGCGATCGTCTGCGAGGGCAAGGGATTACTTCCGAACGTACTCTTTCTCTTTTCACCGCTCCCTTAAACAGGTCAACGTGTGTGTACTATATGTTATGCGTGTATAAAGGATTAGGTGCCATTGATTTTAGAATCTACTGTACGTGAGGCACGAGCGGACGAAAGTTTCGTAAATTTTTCTATCGACAATTTTTTCCTCTGTCTATCTTTTTGTATTTCCTGTTTCTCTCTCACTCTCTCTTTCTGCCGTTTGCACTCTATTCTGTATGCAGGAATACATAAATATCTACTAGGATTTATTGCACATACTACACGCCCATCCAATTTTATTCACTCGTGAATATTTCCAGTGCGAGAACTCTCCAATTAGAAGCACTTGTACATGGAAATGCAAGCAGATAATTTGGTGTAGAAGCGATAGGTTGAGGTTACTCATGGTGTTGTGTTTATTTACTTATTTTTTTTTCTTGCTTTTATAAATATATACCGGATCGTTTAGTCGTGTTTTTCTTTACGGCCTATATCTTCACACTGTTTTTATTGATACTCATTTTGCAGTAACGTGTGTGTTCCCACACCGCGAATACATGAACGAAGCAACAAGAGATCTCTGTAATGGCAGATGCTTCAGGGAAATATAAAATTTTCTATATCACTATCGCGCCTTCTCGCTCTCTCGTAGCAATTCATCGCTCACGGGAAATTTCGATCGGTTTATACGCCGGAGCGTGAGAGGAAAAACGATAAATTCATACGTAAATAAAAATGGTATAAATGTAGGGAGAAACATGATGCCCTGCAATGCGTCACCTCCGATGTTGGGTCGAGATGGTGTTTGAAAAGGTGCGAGAGGGAGAGAGAGAAAGAGAGAGAGAGAGAGAGCGATGGGGGGGGGGGGGGATAAAGGGGAGGAGAGTGAAAACAGTGAATAAAAAAAAAATAAAAAAATAAGGAATGTCCAGTGGTCGGATTGACGAATGTCAGACTAAAATGTGTGCGTTTGCCAACATGTACACAGACATCTGTGTATATTGCGGTTGAATATTTCTAGCAGTGTTAACTCCGAACATCAATTATTTTCGGATTATAAATTTTAGCATTGATTTTCATTCGTTCAAATCAAAACACGATATTATGTCGCTTTGAAAAAATGTTTAGTTGAGAATCGATAAATATTTTAATGTTTAAAAAGCGTTTGTAGTAAAAAACATTGAGCTATTCGAAGTTATCACTGTGTGCTTCTTGACCTATACATGCACAGATATATTTATTATCATGTATCCATAAACATGTACGAAACACTAAAAACCTAGTGCGTGGGGAAAAACGCTCGAGGGAGATGTTATGTGACCAAAGCATGGAATCCTACAACACGCGCACCCATACATCGATTATCCATAACATATATATGTCACGAGAGCGATAATAACGTATTTCATGGCACTCGTATGGACTATATGTGCTCTGTTATTGACCCCGGATCGACCTCCCTCCATCTACAACTTGATATATCTACGTTTAATATGGGAACTCTCTCGTGAACGAGCCCGAGAGTTTGTCGCTCGTTTTCCCATACCCCCAACTCCCTCATTCCTCTTCTCTGTTACCGTTCTTCTATATATGCGGAACGTATCTTTGGGCGATTGTCCATAGACGAGAGACCCGTAACTTATTAATAGACGCATGCTCTGATTTCAAGCGTAACCCTTTCTCACTCACCAATTAATTAATTCGGCCGGGCTTAATCAGCCGTTTCTACGTAATTAATGGAGCTACGTATGGGAAGAGGTTGCTAAACCACTCGGGAAATTTTGTACCAGAGCTGATTAAAATAGAATTGAATTGACTTTGGAAAGGTTTTAATCCAGTTGGTGTTTGCTTTTGAGCCTATTTTTTTTTTTTTTTGAGTCCATAGATTTAATGATATTTGAATAGATCTTTTTTTTTGTTATTTAAATTTTATTGAATCAAGATAAATATAACGTACAATAGGTTAATATTGCAGGCTTTTATTCAGATTCGAAGGAAATTCTAGTCGATTCAGCTACATCAATTTTCTAGGTTGCACACCCCATTATGGTGCCTTTTTCTTTATTTCTTATCGTTCTCTCTCCCTCTCTCGTGATTTATGTAGCACGAACGTACGAGACAAGACTATTATGGATGGCGCTCGCTCTCTTTCTCTCTTCACCGCTCTCTCTCTCACTCTTTCTCGTTGTTGTACGACGAAAGAATTCGTAGTTGCCGAAGCTTTAGCGAGATTCCAAATCGATCGTGGTGTGCCCGCGCGCGAATGCGACAACTTTGATCGATTGTCGTTCTTTTATCCACTTGCTCTTTTGCATTTTCGCGGGGAATCGCCGGTAAACTTTGATAAAATAACTGTTGTAGTTGAAAACTTTTTTTTTTCTCAGAATATTCAGTGCTTAATGTGCATTTAGCTTGGCAAATGAGTTGTAATTAGAAAAATAGTTGGAGTACCGAACGGCATTTCTTCTCCAGCAATTACAGAACATACGGAATGGAATGATGCGAAAGACCGAAAAAAAACTATAAAGAAAAAAGTAAACCACTATCTAAGCATTCGTATACGAGGGAGAGAAAAGAAACAAAAAAGCGTGACGAGTCGCCGGCACGAAGTTCGATTAATCCAAGTTCACGAGTATTCGAGGAGGGTGAAAAGCGGTCCAAGGAAAAGTAGAGAAACACAAAAGGAGGCCGAGGGGGAGGACGAGACGTAGGAAAACGAGACAGAAGCAAAGAATGAATAAGGGAGAAGAGAGAGAGGGAGAGAAAGAGAAAGAGCGAGAGCGAGAGTGAGTGATAAGGGGGTGGAGGTGTATGGGTTTGGTTCTTCTCTCGTTGAGCCCCGGCGAAAATAGATAAGGAAATACCGCTGCGGGCCCCGCCGGGAAACTTTGTTACCCCAGTACGACGAGCTCTCTCCGCTGGGATATATACTTTTCTCATGATTTATGTAGAAAGAGAAAAAGACGCACGGTGCAAGGGGGTGGAAGAGGGAGTAGTTGGCGGAGAGCAAGAGCCCAGCATCCGAAAGATGCTCGTCGTGATGCTGCGGTCGTCGTCGAACCGGAATAAAAGAGAAAGAGGCAGCAGAGAAAAGAAAAGAAAGGAAGAGAGAGAGAGAGAGAGAGCGAAGTATATTAGGTGGTCCAGTCGCGAGACAGATGGACGGTTGTTTTTTGCATATAAAACAGAATTCTCGGGGCTGAATCGATTGTCCTTCGTGTCCGTCACTTTTCCTGAAACTTTTCTCCGATTTTCGCGCAAAAACTTCACGATTACACTCTATCGAAATAAGATTACCACAATGAGAGCCATCTTATTTTTTTAATTAGAGCGTATTGCGAAAAAAAACTTCTTAAATTGAAAAAAAAAGAAAAAAATCGTTTCCGATACCCTGCCATTTTCTAGACGAGCGAAATCGGTTTTTTTTTAAACTAAAAGTGATCCCCCGTGTCCTTTGTAACAATAAAGAACGAAGGACGATGTGGAAGGAAAATCTCGGTGTGTAAGCAATCGAGATAATAGCCTGGGCGACGTTATCAGTGAACCGATCTGATCGAGCGAAAAACATGGACGACTGAGCCTCTTAAGCCTCTCTTTTATCGTCTCATGCTTTCGGGACTTCGAAAAAAGCCACTTATACATCAAGTCTTTGTTTTTTTTTCTCTCACTACTTAACGTTCTTCTTTTTCGTTAAGGGCTACGAGAATTTGCGTGAGGAACCTCATAGCTATATGGGTCTACGAAAATTGTCTTAAGAGCGAATCTCGACCCGCCACGATTCCGTGGCTATACTTTTACAAGTGACCAAAACGAAAATTCTCCATGTAAGTTGTCAGCTTTTTAGGCAGGCTCTAACTTTTCTCCTCGTAAGCAACAGCCTTCCCTTATTTCGCCAATGTTAAACAAGGTTTCTTATCGATTTTTTATCAAACCACCAAAGAAAATACATCAAACACGACTTTCGTCCCATTTTGCCTGAGTTAGCTTGGCGCGATTGCAGCTCTCGCAATTTTCTGCGTATGTGGGTGTACCAAAAGGGCAATTAAAATTCCATTAATCATAAAGAGAAATGTATATCGTGTTGGAACGATGAAAATCTTTGTGCCATGTACATGTTTGATCGGGGAAAAAAAAAAACAAAGAAAAGCCCACGTTCGTTGGCGTACAGGTACATCGACACGCGATGAAAGCGTTTTGGGTGTTCCCGTGCGTGCCTGCGACCCGAACAACTCACGCGATCTTCACCTCCCTTGACATCAGTCGCGAACGAATAAAACATCTAGAAAGGCGAGTGAAAGTCACGTGTCTCATTGCCGAGTGCCGTAAACCTGATAATGGCGTTTTAGGTGACATTATGAAACAAAAAACAAAAACAAAACAAAACTTATCATCGATTAATCTAATAACTTTTCTATTTTTGTGTCTCGTGGTCCTTCTTTTTATATTGTTTGATCTAGTAAAATTAATCCCAAAATTTCAATTAAAAATGTGTGATAAATTTATTTATTATCAATTGTACAGTTTTTTTTTACTAAAAATATTAAAAACTCCATTAAAGATCAATGATTATTTTTTCCGTATACAGTTTATTTAATCTCTAAAAGATTTGTTATAAATATAAAGTCCCTTAAAACCATATCCAGTTTTGTAATTTACTTTTATTTTATTTCTCTAACATTTTATTCATGAATTTCGATCAAAAATTAACTTTATTTGAATATTAGAAAAAGTCTATGAGAAGTTATTCAATTCCCGGGATTTTTACGGTCATTTTTCAAATAAAATCCTTTTAGTATAAACTAACAAATGATGCGTATAGACGCATCATTTATCCGTTTAAAACAGTTGCTTAATGGCCTGTTAAATCTTAGCTTAATAGAATGAGTGAATGAGACCGAAACGGCGATGTTCACGATGAATTTGGAATATATCGTCATTAACGCAATGTTAGATATATAAATACATACAGATGCACATATCATTGACATATGGATGCCTTAATACACCAAGATCACGCGAACCTTCGAGCTAACTGATTGAAGAGCAAGACGCGCCACCGATAAATATCGCACACCGTTTACCCGGTTTGAATCCTTCTTCATTCACAGCACCTTGTGTGCGCGTGTGTATGTTCGTGTGAGTAATACCGAGCCTGTACATTTACCTTAATAAACCCTCAAACAAACGCAATAACGCTACACCCACCCGATCGAAATCCCTTTTTATTATTAAATTCAATACTCACGCATCACGTGCGTCGAAAGTATCACGCGATATTTCTATGCATATTTCTACGTTAATAAACTGTGATAATTCAATTTCTCGGCTCATTATTCTGTCGATAAATGAAGAAATAATCCTGCAAAGGTCTGAAGATACGTTGTTCTTTAAAAAATGTTGAAAGATTACCAAGTATTATGACAAATAATCCTTTCTGCGGGTGTTTTAATTTTTAATTTTGAACGAAAGCGTTAATAAGGTACAAAATAATGAAAATTTGGTATTTGCCATCGAATCACATCAAGCCTGCTTTTTGTATTTCTGTTATTTCGTTTGTTTTTATTTATCATTATTTCTTATTCCTCAGCTCGTTATTCATATCGCTGAATGCTTACGTTCCTTTTTATATCTCATCATTTTCTACCTTCTGTGTATACTGTATTTCCGCTTTTCGTCTTCGTTTTTCCACAAGAGTTTTCATCGAAGACGAGCATGATGCGAATACAGTGAAAATAATAACTGTATATCTGTATTCGTATTATTATACGTATATAATATTGTGCTCAGAGAGAAAGCTGTCCCTTGGATCCTCGTAATTAAAACTCTGCTTCATTAAAAGCTATAGAAAAAAACTTGGATCGCAACTTCGAAAGCTTATATCTACGTTTTCCCTCTGTGCAAGTTCATTTTTTCTATGAAGCAAAAAAAAAAAAAGAACACAGAACCTTTCAAAATTCAGATAAATACTATATTTTATTTTTATTTTTTAAAATCAAATCTCCCTCAGATCTATTTTAATTTTGTTTCGGCTCGCCCGGATTTTCTCCAACTCGATCCGCACCATTATTGTGTGCTGATCCACATACTTTTTTTTTTTTTTTCTTTCTCTTTATCCGTGCCTGTTACGGATAAAGAGATAAGAGCACCAGTGGAGAGCTCTTTGCACGGAAAATTCGCCTCTATTTTATCGAAATTTTATATTTTATTTTACTTTTTTTAATTCCCCGCTAATTTTTGTCCACGATCGCGTAAGAGTCGAAAGCGCGCGGATGATCGAAATGTCTCTCGGAGTCTGCAAATTTTAATGCATTTCTCGTGTCCCCTGCGTATAAAGGAAAAGATAAAATTCTCCCACAACGTTAATCTGCACAAAGTGCAGAATTTCACAGGACTCGCACGCACAATTCATTCATAACTTCATCACTTTTTTTTCTCTCGGTAACAGCTAAACACAGCAAAACCGACTCCACTTTGCCGCAAGATCTATTATCCCGGCCTTTGTTTTTCAGCATTCGAAATAAATGGTGACACACGCGTGTGCAAACGAAAAAAACAAAACAAAACGTATGTCAGCGACTTTTCGTGTTTGATGCATACGATAGCGAAAAAAAAAGTTATTACAAAACAAAAAGCAGCGAGGGAAAAACAGAGGAACATTCGGAGAGAAAAGCGGCGAAAGCTGGATGCGCGAAGTGACAAAAAAAAAGGCATGGCGTATGATAAATGCTCTGGTTCGCCGATGTCGAGGCTGAAAGAGAGTGACGTGCGTCGCTCTGAGCCACAAACTTCCCTTTTCGTTTTGACAATGAGTCCCTTCGCGACTGTTGTTCAGATGATGAAGCCACGAAGAAAAAAAGTGTTGGAAAGAAGGGAATGGAAAGGGGGGGTTGAAAAAGGACTTGGAAATACTGTCCGGTTCGTTGAACGTAGTGTCCACTACATGCATGTAGTGAACGACTATAGAATCTCCCGTTGATAAGCAGACTCGTCAATCAGCTGCAGTTCGATATCGACAATCTTTTCGAACCTTTTCCCCGCGTCTTTATGCACATTTTTGAATCCAGCATATGAACAGTTGCGAATTGAATTGCTTACTAAACAGATTCGAGATATACGTTATAAAAATGAAAACCGAACGAGACTGGTTTTGTTGGAAGAAAAAAAAGGAAAAAAAATCTGAAAAACGAAAGATCGCTGAACTTGGAATTTTTATAATGAGGAAGCACGAAGCGCCCGATGTTCCTTTGAGTAGACATCATAACAAATTGTAAATGCGACCGTATAAGAGATGTATCCTTTGTATATGTATGTATTCCAATGTCTGTATACGTAGCATCAATGGTTCGATGATGCAAACCGAAATTAGAGAGAAAGGAGGATGAAAGAGGCTGAAAAGACCAAGAGAGAATCCCAGACACAGACGATCAGAGACGGATCACGATGATAAATGCAACAAGAAATAGCAGCAGAAAGCTTCGAGAGAGGGGAATTAATCTCGTAATCGACAAACGTCCAGCAGCAATCCAGTCTGGAACATCAAAGCTGGAATCCCATCTCCGTACCTTCCAAAGCATTTATTTTTGCTCTTACAAAATAGTAGAACATATAACGTAGAACCAACGAGTCTCGATTTATCGAAACCCATAAATCTTTCATCTGGAACAACATCACTTAGAGGATCCGTGATCGAAAATTCATGAAGTATTTCTTGAAAGAGTCCAACAAATTTGACGATCTTTAGATTCGCAATAGATCATTTTTTTAATCGTCACTCTATCGGCTATTAGAAAAGATATGAAGAAAAAAAAGTCGATCGTTTGCCCAAGTGCGCGTACAATCCGTAGTAATTAACTCTCTATTTACCGGATAATGTTTATTTTCATTTGTACAGTTGAGGTCGTATTATTATTAATTACGGACGTAAATTTATTGTTGGGAAGTTTGAACTCCGAAATGTAAAAACGATGTGAGCAGGAAATTTGCGAAACGAGAGCACCTGGACGTTAAATGCTGATTACTTCCAAAAGTGTATTTGACACGACCCTGGAATATTATATTCTCTCCTCGTCCATTTATATATATATATATATATATATATGAATACATTCATATGATGTTTATATGCGTTGAGAGGTTGGACGATGGCATCGCGATGTACTAAATGCTCGTGTAAGTATATGGAAATTCAGCGAGCGTGAGTTTCACGAGAGACGAAATACCCCAAGGCAAAAGAGTGAGTTTTCATCTCCACGAGATAGGCTTGTTGCGTAACAACGTCCAATTTGCCCGGAGAGTAATAAAGGCCACAGCTAATCCGTGTGAAGAGATGGACCAATTCACCACTAGTCCAGGAAACTCTGTATAGTTTTGTAGCAGCGAATATCGCTTACCAGAGAGACGAGAGATAACTCGGCTTAACGTTATACTCCCCTCTTTCATTTTCCCACGATAAATAGCATTTCGTGTGCTGCCCTTAGCCGCACGAAAATACATTAAACATCGCACCGTAGAGTTCATGGATATATGATAAATTTGTGCTTTTATTGTTTCAGGACTCGAGAAGGACGAGATGGAACAGCGAATCGCATCGAACGGTAAGGAATAAGATTACACAGTCTTAATGCGTTAAAAAGTTCGAATTAAATGTCTCACTTTTCTTTCTATTTCCTATTGTGTCCTGTGTCTTGCGAAACAATGCCTATCAAAAGGCATAAACTCGCAGTTTTTTTTTTGTCAAGTTCCCACGCAGCGAAACAGTCTCTGCTCTTTTCGTATCTCGCTTGGCTTCCTTTTGGCCTCGATCTTTCTTCAGTCTCCTTTTCCTTTCGCGCCCTGTGTGTGTCTTGCATGAAATACACTACGAGAGATCCTGTGTCAGGAGCTTTAGTGTACAAGTCGCAGAGTTGTAGAAGAGAAAGAGCACGAGAAAGAGCGTAAGGGAGAATAGCAATGGAGAAGTTGGAGAGACGACGACATCGAGATGCTCAGAGAAAATGTGGATTCTGGGCTGGCCCGAGATGTGTGTCCTAGCTCGTCGCCATATACCCGTGTGAGTTAAGAGCCCGAGCTTGGGCTACGTAATCCGGAAAGCTCATCGTGTAATTTCCCATAAGACTACGAAGTCTGACTATGTCTATGTGTCTGTCTGTATATAAAGAGCTTGACGGTATATACAAGCGAGAGAAGTATGAAAGGACGAGAGCGAAGCTTGCAGCATCGGCTCGCTTCACCTCGTCAAAACTTTCTACCGAGATATAGAGAAGATCTTTCATATATATATATATAAAGTGTAGCATTCTGAATATGTGTTTGTATCTACATAGGAACGTGACTCACACGAAAGAAAAGCTTTCCTCGCGCGTATATAGTTTACTCTTGTGTACATACACAGATAAAGTAGCTGTGCTCGCGGCTGCGCTTGCGTTATTAATACAAAATCTGAAGCTCATAACAATGAAGTTCGGCTTTTCGAAAATTGGATCCGGGCTGTGTGTTTGAACAGGGAAAGCTCGTTTCGAATCGCAAAAATGTAATTTCTCCTCGAATAATTACGCGAGCCTTAATGTAAAATAAATTATGTTTTTTTTTCTTCTCTTTACATTGTTCTATAAAAATTCAGAAGTTTTGAAAGAAAAAAATAAATGCACAGTCAGTTCGATGTTTTTCGATCGAATCAGGCGTGTGAGAAACAAGCAAAAAATATTCAAACTTAATCATTTCGTGGACGTGAGATACAATACTTTTTTATCTTTATATATTCAGTTTCGAACTTGAGTTTACGGTATTATTGATCCCCTGTAGCGGCGAGACACTCTGTATGAATGGATTTCCGTGAGAAAAAGATATTCCCTACCGCGTCTGCATTTCGATAATTCGAACCCGACAAGAGTCTGACGCGGTCGGAGCAGGTCTTTTTTTTCTATTTTATCCTCGAAAGCCTGTTGAATAAATTTTTCAAATTACCGGATGACCATAAATACGCGACGAGGATATGCGAGCTCAGAACGAGCAGATAGGAAGTGAAGCGAGAGATAGCGAGAGATAGTGAACGAGGAATTAGTTCTTTTAATTTAACGAGAACTTTTTGTCGAGTCACAGAACGTGTAGTATATATGTATATAAGCATTTACATTGTAACGTACGTTTCTTATTCCCATTTTAAGTGAATTGAAAATCGTCCCTCGTGACATATCCGACAAACCCGATCCCGTACACCTTCGTGTACGCTCTTGGGCGCGTCCGGTACCAATCTTGTCCCTCGGGCTATATCTCTTGGCAGCGTATAAAGGAAAATTAATAGTGGCGTGTATGCTAATTAAATTTCCACTACGCGGTAGTGTTATTACCCGAAGGTGAGGATGACACGCACGGGATATTATGTTCTTTGCCGCATCCACTACGTACAATCACGCAAGTATATTCGAGAATTCGGTTTTATTTATCATCGCGATTATAACGACGCGACTGAATCATTATTTGGAAGCAGGAAGCGGCGTAGTTATAAGAAATAATTCTTCTAATGTTGTAACTCTAAATTGTCCAAGCGACATGACTTTGGGAGTGTGTCAAAAAATTCGTACACTCCAGCGTTAAAAGGCTCATCAAATTTGTAGAATAAATTCAATGAATTACCGTTCTTTTTTGTTCGTTCTCAAGTCATTTACATTTTCAATACTTATCGCCCACCATAACGGAGCGCTCGAACGCGTGAAGGGTTTCGATCGAAACGTAACATCACCAGTGAGTGTTTGTAACGAAGTTATCGCGCGTATAGTAGCGGCTCGTTAGGGGCCGGGATGTTCCAAAGCGTTTATCGTTGTTTCCGTACAACCCGCATTGGCGAACACCATAAGTCGTCGATATACGGGTGTGTATTCGTATTATGGAGGTTCCCCGTTCATAGAGGCAGAGCATAGAAAGAGAGAGAGAGAGAGAGAGAGAGAGAGAGAGAGAGAGAGAGAGAGGAAGATAAATAGAATGAGATGTAAGAGGAAATCTTGGAGAGAGTTGTATGAAAGTGGAGACGAAGTTGGCACGGAATTTAACTCGCGCGCGTTCGCCCGATAATTATACACGTTAATTTCGATTTGGTTAGGACGCGTTTTGGGAGGAAGAGAATCATCATAGATCCCGCGTTACACCACGGAATGAGAGCGTAAGGGCGGTGTGCATCTGCTAAACTCTGGATAGAAATGAATGGGTCTCGTCTGCTTCGTGTACCAAAGAGACAAAACGGAAAGGGGGAAATGAGAGAATACCCTCCCAAAATCCAACGTGTGTTTCCAACACCGCTCGGAAAGGGTGTACGAAGAGGAGAATCCCGCGAGTGGATTTCCGCATACGCGATCAATTACCCGAGCGTAATTATGTGCGCGTCGCCTTTGAAATTTTCATTGTTGCCAGGCGAGGGAGCGCACTCTCTACGATGATGCAATGTCTCATCCGTGTGCAACGAAATTCCTCTCTTCTCTCTCTCTCTCTCTCCCTCTCTCTCTCTCTCTTTCTCTGTGTCTGTGTCTGCATATATATAAAGATGCGAGAGCGTGGTCTTTGTAATATATAGATATGAAACTATCCGCGCGTGTGCTTTCTGATGCTGGAAGCTCTGATATAACCCGACAGCACTTCGCTCCGGCTAACGTGCACTCAACTACTTAATAATCCACCAGTCAGCCAACCACTATGCACCCATTACGCTTTCTATCCTCGCGGGGCTCTGGCGTTTGTCTCTCCCCTATGGCCCCGTCATGCCATTCTTTTTGGACCGCAGCATGGCTTTTAACACCGTGCAATTAATCTTTGAGATTTTCCGTGCGAAATCATCAACTTTATCTCTATATAAGCTCATCAGCATCATATGTTCGTGCGGTTATCCAAAAATGGTAAAATTTTAAGCCACAAAGTATAGAAAAGAAAGGTACATTTGAGATTGATCAAAGAAATAAAATATAGAGCGGGGGCGAGGGGCTTTAATGGCCGCAACGTATAGTGCCCTCGATTTAACTGGTACGAAACCACGTATTAAATTCACATTTCCCCTGCGCGGAATTACACCAGTCTCCTATCTTTACTGTGACTTTTTAAAGAAGGTTATAAAAACTATAATAAAAATGGATAATAGGTCCGTTTCGAAATAACGTGAGCTGATTCTTGCTGATCTTTTTTCGTTGGTAACGATAATGAGAGGAGCCCGGGTTAAGCTGACAGAGAAGAGGGACGCGTTTTCTTATATATACGCGGTGCGGGGGTGGTTTTGCACATTGCTCGACGTTCTCTCCCAGGACACACCGAGGTAATTTCCTTGTACGATTAGAGACTCGCCCCGGAGGCAACATACGACGGCGGAGCAACTACGAGATGAGATTGAAGATTAAGTTGAGATTGGGGTGGTTCGAAAGCCAAGATCAACCGAGAAAATGTAAAAGATATATTCTCACATTATCATTTGATTTTTCTTCTTTCTCTCTCTTTTTTTTCGTTTTTATTTTTTATTCCTCGTTTTACTTAAACGTTGTTCGTTCCGCTCGGAATATTCTCGAGGTAAAATATACACGGTGAGCAGTCTTTGTAGAAGGAATGAATTTGACGCTTGAATTAACGATATAACGAATAAATATAAGGAAGGATCAACATGAGGGAGGGATCATTTCAGCGAGAGCCACGTTCACTTTATCTTACATAACTCGTGTTTAATGTTAAAATGGATAAAGGATACTGCACGAAACAGAAATAGAAAGTCGTAGTAGTGAAGGATGAAAAGAGACAGTAGAGTACCGTTGAGAGTTATATCTCTCATGATATTTTGTGATTTTGGGCGTTGCTATCTCAGGGAATTTTATCCTCGAAGGTGCAGAAACAGCAGAAGGTAAAGCAAATTTGAAAACGCGGAATCGTCTATAGCAGGCAGTGTATACCCAATGCGTGTATTTGCTTGCATACATGAATGTATATGTGTGTATATGAGGGAGTAAAGGAAGGGAATAGGTAAGGCGCCGGATGGTGGCCACAATTTATTCGCGTGTTTGACTTGCCAAGTCGCGAAACGTTGGAGACGACCTCGCAGTAGCTGCGCCGTTTCCCTCGCAACGAGTATAGAGCTTCTCCACCTTTCTTCCGCCTGAAAACGCTTCGCTCTTTGTCTCTCTTTCTCTCTGTATTTCTCTTCTTTCTGCTGCGATACACGATAATCCGCAAGGCCTATATTTACTCGCGAGATGCGCCTGGAGCGTTTCTTGCCGCACAGGAAGAAAGGAAAAGAAAGAGAGAAAGAGCGAGAGGGTGAGGGGTTGGGGAAAAAAAGGAGAGAAAAAACGCATCATGTAGAAACGACCTTGGGGAAAGAAAAGGGAAAAGAAAGAGACCAAGAAACAGTTACATATGTATTTGGAGTGTAGTGAAAGATGGCGACGTATATTGGAAGGAACTGGGTAGCCAAACATTCGAAATTTTCTATCTTCTGTTTTCTCTTTGCACTGCGAGAGAACCGGCGCACCTTTCAGACAAAACTATATATGTACAAAAGCTTTCTTTTCCGGTCGTCCAACCCCAACGGTACACTTGCGGGCATGTAGGGGTAAAAGAGGGATGAAACGAAGCTGGAATACGAGATAAAGACGAGACAATAATAACGAGAACAGCTATATATATTTGTTCATTCTATATACTATATTTATACATAGATATATATTTATATAACCGATACTGTAGAGTTTGAGGGTGCTTTTAAAGCGAACAAGCATCCCTCACGCTATCCAGGACAGTGGAGAATGCAGCCGAGGCATGAAATCGCCTTTCTGAACGAAACTAAATATATGCCCGAATCCTCCCGCTCTCTATGTATCGTGAAAATACGTCAAAACGCTTCACCCTGTCCCCCCACCACTAAAAGCTCACCAAGCGCCTATACTCAACACCACTCTTCATGGGGTTGAAAACGAACGGAACCGAGCTCAAGGGCGAGAGAGAAAGCGGGGATAATCCAAAATCTGCGTAGAGCACTCTATCGTCATTGTATATGACGGCGGCTTGGTTCCACTCTTCTGCCCTCATTCCATAACGATACTAAACTGAATTCCGGCTAAATTCCGAAGCCAGGTTTAACCGCGTTTCACCACCGATAGCCTTTCGCTTCCGATCTCAAAGCCTTTCATTGATAATCTTCCGCCTCTTTTCTATTCCCCTAAACCTCCGCGCAGTGTTACGCTTTTTTGATAGGCAGAAAACGACGGTTATACGAGTGTTTCATTACTGTTTTTTGGTTATGATTTCTTTTAATTTATTGGTTATGGTTTCTCTAACTTTAGGTTTGATATGTGGTGATTATTGTTATTTATTATTATTATTAAAGGTTTTCTTCCTTCGAGTTTCATTCACTTTATTCTGAAGGTTGCAAAAGTGTCCTTTAAATTAGCACAAATGTATGGGGGTTTTTTCCCTTCCGAAGGAAAAGCCTCGTGAGAAATTCGAAAGTGAGACAGAAAACGACAGAAAGAATTCCTGGTGGGATAATGTCTCATCATTCCGTCTCTTCCTCTCTCTTCCTCTCTCTCTCTCTCTCTCTCTCTCTCTCTCTCTCTCTCACTCTCTCTTTCATAGGGACCAGAAGCGACAATAAAGAAAATTGGGTTCGATTTAAGATTCCAATTTCCGGATTCTACGCCCTCACAAGTGCTGGATACGAACATGGAATCTTCTTGCCTCGATCGTGTCCCCTGTTTTTCTCCCTTCTCACTCATTTATTTTTTCGTACTCTCTCGCGTTGTGTATATGCCCGGGAAATTCTCGTGGAGCGCGGTCGTCCGAATCGTGGCGTTTCTACTTTGCCATTTATTTTTGTTCCACCTCTCTTTGAAAAGCTCGGGTGAATCCAACGTTTTTTTTTTTATCCCATCTCTCACTCTCCGTCTACACAGTTCTACCATATTTTTTCTCCCTTTTTTTTCAACTTCCATCTAGTCAGGAGTTTCGTAATTGGCTCTTCGGCCAAAGCGAGGAATGGGGAAGAATTCCATTCGCGTTTTCTCATTTTCTGGTCGTCATACGGTCGTTCTCTCTGGTGCACATTCGACAGCATTTCGTGACTGCATAAAATCTCTTGTATACATAATAATTTCACGTGTACATACAAATTGGAAAAGCCATTCCTAATGTTCCACGGGCGAGAAGAGAAATAGGACGAAGCATTGATTCTGCCCAGTCGAAATTCCAATTTTTTTCCATTTGAATTACACGGTGCGACGATTACTAAAAGATCGTCATTTATTCTCCAATTGCTACCGATCTTTGGGATACAGCTTTGACGCAAAAAACTTTGCTACTTTGCAAAACCTTTTTTACCCCTCGTACATGTTTTTATACACTCGTATATAGATATATATATATATTCCATGTAAAAACTATAGTTTGTGAGCATATACGCACATATATAGTGAAGCGAGCAGAACCAGCATCGTAGATGAGAATTTATCGAGCAATTTTCCTCGTCTCAGACGGGTCGTCGCACATACATACGGGAGAGTAAAGCGAAAAGTTGGTGGCGAGAACCCAAGGGCAAAGAGAAATTCTTTGCTCCGTCGCTTTACCTTTTTTTCTATCCCTGTCGTTCTTCCCGTGTCGTTATAACGCCGAGACGGGCAAGGGAATGTATACAGTGGGGTAGAAAAGAAAACAAGGAGATCGCTATATATAAACAGGGTGTTTAGTACCTGTTGAGGGGAAATAGAACGAAATAATGCGATACAGTAAACGGAGTTTGCACCCGCGTCAAGTTTATGTCCCGGAACCAAGAGTAAAAGCCCACGTGCGTTGTTGCAGGATAAGGATGAAAAAAAGAAAGCGACTCGCACAATTTTCCAGTCTTCGGCAAATTCTTATTAAATCGGTCCCCCAAAAAAGAAGAAAAAAAAACAAGATGCTTTTCTTCGATATTATTTTCCCGGTATTTTTTCATACAGCAGGAAAATCGATATTTCTAGATTGAAAAAACAACACCTTTGTTTTCGAATTTTGTATAGAGTTGCGGTATCAAAGGAGAAATTAAGTTGAAAGTATGAATTTGAACGCGTCGTCCACTTTGCCAAAGGGAGAGACACGAGCAAGAATGATGTTTAGTTTCACTTTTCGGTTGTTTTTTTCCTTTCCCAACCGTCGCATAATCGGTCAGCCGCAGGGACGGAAAAGTTGTCGGTAGGTTTTCTCGCATCTATTCGAATCAGATGGAGGGACGAAGCGTGCGCGCAAAAAGAAAAGGAAAATGTTGAAATATATATACCGGAGGACGGAGAAAAAACGGTGGGCCATTTGTTCGTGCGTAGAAAAAAAAGTCTCTAGTCTACTGTCGCTATATTTGTAGAGCGGGTGTCGGGACTAGGGTGTGCCGGGGATACGTAATCGATCACGATGTGCGTGCTCTGGTAACGAAAAATAAAGAGAGAAAATAAATAAATTACAAAAAAAGAAAACGAGAATCATCAGCGCGGCGATGGGTGAAGCGAAGTGTGTGTGTATGTTTGTGGCGAGGGATTTGGAGCGGAATCATCGTGTGTTTGTTTTTCTAATCCGTTGAGTTTTGTTAAATATATAAATGAAAAACACAGAGGACGACTTATCGAAATATATTCATTATTGCTATTAAATCTCAAAGAGATCGTCGATATGACATTTTTCAAGTAACTTGCACGCTTAGCAGCTTTTTATCGTCGTTCAAATTTATAAAGAATTATTATATTGAAACAGATACTAAGCGCATGTCTGTATTTTAAATATATATATATATATATATATTTACGTCTATTTCGAGTTTCGCGCGCCCGGTATCCGCAACCGCCCGGAAATTACGTTCTTCCGGATGGCTTTGGTATAATAACCGGTTCGAAACGTCGTGACAGCCAGCTGCACCTGAACGTTTTCCTTCTCACACTTTACCTCTGTTTGTGCTATGAATTTTCTTTCCCAATCTCCCACTGAAGCTTCGCAAGTGGACCCAATCGATGAGATCTTGGTTACAATTTCTGCTTCAACAAATTCGAAAGTGAGCCTTTTACTACAAAGGCTACCCGTGCTGAGATCTTTTCGCACGTTTATGCTTCACCCTTATTGAGAAATAACATTATTCCACACTGTAACGCCCGAACTTCTGAACCAGAAGATCGAAAAGAAATTTCATAGTCGTTAAAACGATATTTCAAATATATATTAAAGTTTCTGCCTTTGGCTTTGGGTTCAGGTCATTGAACATTTATCGTTAATAGACAGAAGTATGACTCGCTGATAACACTTCCAAAATTTCGTCCTTCATTTCAATAGTACACGCGATGCTATAACTCAAATTTTTATAGATCGTTAAAGAAGGGAGCTTGAAATATATGGTCTCGTAAAAAGTCTAACACTCGCATGTATGTTGATATATACATGTATATATAAGTGGTACGTGCGCTGTGAGAGATGCGTGAGTTTTGAGGAGGAACGCGTTATAAACGTGAGAGGGCACGCTTGAAATCCTTTGGGTAATTCGTTTTAATTAATGCCCTGAGCGGGATGTTTTATGCACCAGCACGTAACCCAGCAGCTACCGCGAAGATAGAATGTTCTATAAATATACATTTTGTGTATAGATATAATTCTGGTAATCGAGGGCGTTCAAGGCTCCGTCCTGAAACTTGCCTCGGATAAGAAGGAATATATCCTCGATGAAGAAGAGACCAGAGCTGCTCTGGCGTTTACAACATTCGCGCGAATGTGCTCTAGCTTTTTTTCCGCCCACACCTTCTAGTCGTCTCTCACTTCTCCCCCCTTCTCGGGTTCCATCCCTCTCTCTTTCTCTCTCTCTCTCTCTCGACCAGACCTCCCCTCGGGTTAATTGGGTTTGTTAAAATGTTTTATGCACCGGCACCTGCCAAGACGTGATTCGCCCGTCAAAGCAACGCAGTATCTCGTCATCGTCTTCGTCGTCGGCGTCGCCTGGAGCACATGCCGTGCGTTTCGCTTAATTGGATTTGCGGGAATGTACAGCTGTTCGCAATTGTGCATTCAAAAAAATGAAACAATGAGAATGATAATGAAATGTTGAGGTTTCACAAAAATGAAATAATTTCCTTTGCCATTCAGTGAAAACGTTGCGATTGAAGCCCATTGAAAGTGCGGCTAACGATGGGGGTCCTTTGAGTTTGAATCAGAGACGAAAAAATACGGTGAACACCATATTTGATACGAAAGTTCTTTTTTTTTCAATTCGAAGTCATTTTTACCAAAGTGTCAATAAACTCATTTGAATATTCGCTCAGCAACGGTACGAAAGCTAAACGATTGAAAGGTTATTCGTCTCTGATGTTTTTTTTTTTTCTATCGATATGAAAAGTCGATAGATTGGCTTCGAGAGCGAGCCCAGAAAACTTGATTGCAATATCTCTCATTAAGGGAAATCAAAAGTACCGGAGAAGGAAAAAAAAACAGAGCTTCGGCAGGGCTTCGAGCCGAGTTTCGAGGGAGATAAAAAAAGATTCGTTTAATCGCGACCGTCACGTTCATCGAATTATTCCAAGCAGCTCAGGTAGATAAAGGACAGATGGTATCTGTCCTCTCTGCTGTGGTTTTTCATTTTTATTTTTTCTCTCGTTTTCGACGTGTCGCTGATACCATAACTGAAAATATCCTCAGGCTCGAACTATTGAAGTAGCGCTGCAAAAGTGGAGAGAGAGAAAGAGAACGAGAGAGAGAGAGAGAGAGAGAGAGAAGGAGAAAACTGACTTAGTATGGATTATGGCGTCAATATTCGCTGTTATATGCCCTCTAAAGAAATTCGCTCTCATCTCGATGATTGGTGGAAAATTGTGGGATAATTACGGCCGATCAGGCAGCCCGACTTTGCAGTAATAACGTCCTTCGCTGTCGCAGTCTCTTTCTCGCTCTTTCCCGCGGTCACTAATTACGTAGCTCGTTGAGCAAGAATTTTTCTATCGTTGTCTCAACTATCTTTTATCTTTTCTCCAAGGATTTATCGAATTTCGAAGCGTATCGTTGAAAACACTTCTCTCGGGGCGAATCTTTAGTAAATCGGGCGAAAACTAAATAAAAAAATACGTGACGGACGCGATTGCACTGTGGTCCAGAATCGCCTTTGTCACACTCCTACATAAATATATACATATATATATTCTTTTCCGATTTGCGATTAATCAAATTTGATGGCGAGAGTTTCTCGAATACCGAGGATTTTCATCGACCGCCCATCCCCGGTCGCCGTAGTCATGAAGAGGGACAATGGCTTAATTGCTGCGGGCGAAAAGGAGAAGCGTTTGTTCAATTCCCTCACACACATACACACACACACACAAACTCACAAAAACATTGGTGTTATACCGTCACATGGAGCCGGTTCGATAAATCATTCGATTCCAAATTTGATCGAGAACAGAGAGTCCAATTGAAATCGTTTTGTGTCCGGATTGACGAGCGCTTTGAATTTCCACGTTCGGTCTCTTATCAGTCCCTCTCATTTTCTCTTCGTTTCGAATTATTCTAGTTATATTACTCGATAAATTATAAACAAACTGAAAAAATAATTCACATTGGACTTTGGTAACGCGTATGATTACAATCAGAATACTAAATAAATGTAAATAATGAATGAATGTAAATTCAAATAGAACCCTTGAATGACTATTTTCCATAACGATCAAAATTTAGTGATTTCAGTCCATAATATTCTATGTCCGATGAGAACATTAATGGAATTATACTTAAATTCGCTTGCTGAGTGGAATTTTAATTTCATCATATACCGATTTACCATTCAGTGTATATGATGAATAAGCTTTATCACGAAGTGTGTTATTTCCGGATAACGATTTCCTCTAGTACGGGGATGTGGGAATCCAGAGGGCCAACTAATGGACGAAAGGGTAATTCGTAATCGCTAATTACAACGGGTTAAATGTGACGTATCCACGGGGTAGCCGCGGTATGTTTGTGCAGCAGCCGCAACGCGCGGGTGTCGAGGTATATCTCGGAGAGAGAGAGAGAGCGAGGGTGCGAGAGCAAGGTTATATGCACTGTGTCGACCAACCCCTCATCTGCGCGACCATAACGCCGGAGTTGACATTATCCTTACGCTCTCGTGATTAGTGCCTGTACGATAGGGAAGCGTCAGTCCAGATGTATATCTATCTTCTATTTACATATCTATCTATTTACGGAACACTCCGTGTCCAATGGACCAATCAGCATCCATAATTCCAAGATTCGAATATAGGCAAATTGAATCATTGCTTGCATTGGTTCAGTCGTATGCATTAAGTTTTGATTAGTTTTACGTGGAATCCCAATTGAATGAATAAATGAACGAAGGAATGATTGGAAAGTTTATGGGAAATTAGATAATAGCTGAAATTTCTAATGCATTAAAAAAAAAATGACAAAAAACTCTTTCGAGTTATTCATCCATGAGACTTCGTACCACAAACGCTTTCAGAAACATGGCATCATCCACGTGGTTGATTTATTGAACGTAGAACACCCGATGCACCGGCTGAACGCGTACATAGCGAATAATACCCTATCCTTGGAATGAGGATGCTGTACACACGTTGCTCTAGGGTCAATGAGAAATCTCGAGACAAAAGGTCTTTGTCATGACCATGCACAACCCGTCGGCTCTACCTTCCTCACTCACGAATCTACCTCAACTATGCGGTTTACTGCTTTCCGCCTTAACCCTAAACCAACCCCGTCCCTCTCTATTTTCCAGGACTTCCTTCAGAGATATCATCGCTTGTCTGTCTCGTTTCCTTGCGGATATTGTCACAGGACGTTGATAGAAATCTGATGTTGATATACAGTTGAATTTTTTATTCAATCAGATTGATTCAATGTTTGAAGTAAACTTTGATAACAAAATGCTGATAACGATGGAAGTTGGTAATAACTTTGTGCTCGATGAATCCCTACCGGCAAATGTGTTCCAGTCGTTTAATATGAAAATGTGCATCAGCAAAGTGGCATAACGGGGTCATGTAATCAGTGGAATGACGACTACTCTTCATCTCTTTTTTTCGAGATACTTCCCATTTAATTCAAAGGATGCAAACGTTCCATATTGCACGCGGATTCTTTTCCCCTCGCACTTTGGCACTTCTAACTAACCGCGATATGGATATAATCCGGGGATAATGACGGGCTCATTTTTTCCCCTCCTGTTCGTAATACCAGCTGACACGCGATAATGATTTCGAGGTTGTCAGAGCCTCGGGCGTAGCATCCCTCACATTCTCCACAATTGCCATGTTCTTTTCCCGCGGGATGACGAACAAACGAATGTGGGGATTACTATCTTTTTTGTCTCGCATTTTTTGTTTTTTTGTTATTCATCCCAATGTGCACTTTTTATACTCCCAGAGTTTTGTCCCCGGTTAGGCTGCCCTATCTCTCGACCGGAGAAATCTACCCCCTTTCCGTCACTTCAACGAATGACATCCAGACGAATGATACATTGAGCAAAAAAAAAAGCGCAGAGATTGCAAAGTATGAAAATTTTTAGGTCACGCATGTAAATAACAGATTTTTTTTTGCAACTATGTTACAGAGCTTGCGGGGAATCGTACGGAGTACAACGGGAGCCTCGAGATTGATGTTCCTGCTGGTGACAGCGTCGATATTCAGCGTGGGCAGGACAGGATTTTGCCCCACGACGTGCACGTGCGACGATGAGACCCTCGTCGTAAATTGTCTACACGGGAACCTCAACGTAATACCGATCGCGTTAAATCCAAGTATTCAGCGAATAGTACTGAAGGAGAATCGTATAAGGGTCGTAGAGGCAGCTGCGTTTCAGTTCTACGGTGATCTGAAGAATGTCGATCTTTCGGACAATCATTTGGTTACGATACCGGACGGTAGTTTCGAAGCGCAGAAGCAACTCGTCGAGCTCGATCTCAAGCACAATCAAATATCCAATCTGACGATACGTACATTTACGGGTCTAAAGTCACTGACTATACTGAATTTACGCGGCAATTATCTGGAGGAATTGAAGAGCGGTCTTTTCGCGTCTCTGACGAAATTGGAGGAGCTCGATCTTGGTAAAAATCGTATATCGAAGGTTGAGCCAGGGGCATTTCAGAAATTGGGAGCTCTGAGAGTTCTCTATCTGGACGATAATCAATTGATGGCCATACCCTCAACGGCTTTATCACCTTTAAACGCTTTGGCTGAATTGCACGTGAGTTTCAACGTAATATCTTCGTTGCCGGACGACGCTTTCAACGGCCTCGAGCGTCTCGCAGTTCTCGATCTTGCGAGCGTTTCCCTCGACAATGTAAGCGACGGTGCCTTCCGAGGCTTAAACTCTCTCAGAACGTTGAATCTCGGTGCGAACAATTTGCGCGAAGTACCAACCCGGCAATTGGCTGTATTGTCGCGTTTGGAAGAGCTGACCCTTGGCTTGAACTCCTTCGCTGTATTGCGTTCGGGGGCTTTTCAAGGATTGACCAATTTGAAAAAGCTCGACGTTTCGGCAGCGAAGTTACTGACCACGGTGGAGAGAGGTGCTTTCGCGGACAACGGGAATCTCGAGACTCTTATACTGAAGAGCAACAAGCGTCTTACGACTATAGAGGATGGTGCTCTGGGTGGTTTGCCAAATTTACGACATCTCATAATGCCCGGTAACGCTTTCAAAAGTTTCTCCGAGACGCTGGTCGCTTGGAGCGAAATGAGACGTTTGGACATAAGCAACAATCCTCTATCGTGCGAGTGCGGTCTTTTGTGGTTAGCGGAGGTTCTAGTGCCGCGTAATTCGAGTCCTATATGTGCTGAGCCTCCGGAATCACGAGGTAAACCAATAAGAGGTATGACACCGGATGAGTTGGGTTGCGCTTTTTCGGACCCGAGAAAACAGGCTCTACTGGCGACGCTGTGTGCCGCTGGGCTCGCACTTTTCGCAGGCCTCGCTCTTATCCTTTATTACAGATGTCGTAAGCGCGTGAGAGATGCATTGAAGGATTACAAGTGGAAGAATCGTGCGATATCGAGGAAAGAGCACGAGTATCAAAAAACCTTTTCCGACGATGAGTACATTGTCCGGGCGGCTCACGCTCCGCATCATCATCATCATCATCACCATCATCAGCAGCAGCAGCATCAACAACAACAACAACATCTTCATCATCATCATCAGCAACAGTTGCAGCATCATCAGCAACACTTGCAACAACAGCAACAGTTGCAGCAGCAGCAACAGCAGCAGCTTGGTTCATCGGTAACGACGGGCATAAAGCCGATACCAGTGACGGAACTGTAGCTAGAACTTCGGGCGGCGAGCCCCGGTAACGGTGGTGTGTGGTTTTTGCCTCACGGGGGTAGCACACCCGCGGGCGAGGGTTTCACGTACATCGACGGTGAGACCGCCCGTCAAATGAGACGTCCGGGAACCCTGCCATCCGTAAACTCTCATACCACTTCGGTTATAACGTCGCAACAGCGTACCGGACCGGCTGGTATTTTTTGCCCTAGTCCGCAGACTCCCTCGAACGAGATTTTGGGCAATAGCAACGGTTCGGCGAGTCTCAGAAACACCAATTCAACTACCACCACTGGTGGCAATCATCATCATCATCACCAGAACTCGAGTCACTCGCTGCGACGGAATCATCAATCCTCACCTGCTCCCGCATTACCGGCACGTGTTGATTCCTCATCAACCAACGAAAGGCAACAGCAGAATAACTCGAGGATTTCCAACGGTATGATACCCGGCCATCCACCACCTCCGCCCAGACACTCGCCGCCCTGTCCGCAATCATCCTATCCGACTCTAGCTATTAACGGACATGCTGTACCTCCGTCTCATCACTATCGTCCCTATAGAGGTGAGCGAGACAGATCGAGGGACCGCAGCTTGTCCCGAGATCGTGAAATGGTATCTACCAATCATAGAATCGAATCCAAACATCGGACTGACAGCAATCTCGAGTTGGAAGTTCACGAGGATGATTCGAGCAGCGGAATCGGTACTTACAGGGCGTAAAAATCCTCGGCGTTTCGCCTTGGAACGCGAGCGCTCTCGTCGCTCCAAGCCAACAACTTCAACAACAACAACAACAACAACAACACCTAAATCGAACGCAATCTACCGTGCCGCGTAGGCATGAGATTTCATCTTACGAAAGACTGAATCTAACGAGAATAGTGTTTCAATGATGCCAAGAACAAGTAACAAATCATGCGGAAATCGTTGTCCTTCCGCGATCACGCGGAACTTTGAGTTTTTCTGCGTTTCGTATTATGAAAAAAAATAATGTGCGCCAGTAGGTAAATGTGTCAAGTTCGATAGTGGAACGGTCTAAGAGATCTGAATGGAAAAATATGAAAAATCTTTGAAAAAATAAAAATAATAAAATCATCGATCGTGTTTGCATCGTGTGGATCGAGTGATGCACGAAAATGCATCATTTCGATCTTATGAACGTTCTAAATACGATATAAAACAAATGGTGCGAACGCGATCGTGTATATCAGTGAAAAATCAAGAGTGCAGCCATTATAAATAAACAAATATAAACATAAATATATATATATATATATAGATATGAATATATATATTCTAAACGTCGAATTATTTTCTAAAACGAATAAAGATCGAGCAATTAGGCAAAAGTGTGTCTAATGGTGTAGTAGCGTCCTCGACCCCGATGAATAGTTGTAATGGTATTCGATTGGGAAAGAAAAACAAGAAAACAAACATCAAAAAAAAAAAGAAAAGAAAACATTTGTAAAATCTTTCCGATAAGATTACATTGTGAAATCATTCCTCCCCCTTGTAAAAACAAAAATTATTATACGATTACGATTAACCTCGATAAGGTTTTAGTCCCTGTGGTTAGTTATTGTTAAAATGACCCGGATACACGAGCGAATGAATGCGATTATTATGAATAATTTATAAATTAAATAATAACACTTGTTTTTTTCTGGTCAAACCAGTCGCGAATGTTCGAATCAACGTCCCGAGAACGTATCTCCTCGTATTCCCGGACAGTCTACTCGGTGGAATTCCCGTTCAATCGAGAGAGCCTTGCCTTTGCAAGAGAAAGAAAAAGGGAGAGAGAAAAAGGTGACTGCACCTTGAACCCTCGTTCGAGAGCGTGTGCAAAAAGAGAAAGAGAGAGAGAGAGAGAGAGAGAGAAGTTGCAACTTCAACTATCTAGTCGAGTCAACATTGCATAACTTTCGATGCAATTGTCAACGTTTGATTTTTCACTAATTCACATGTTCGTCGTTCTTTAACGGCCAAGCCGTAATACGATATAAATTTATTTATTTATTTCTATTTATTTAAAATTTGAATTTACCTCAAAAAACCTCATTTGGTATTTTTCGTGTATTGCGTTATTACGAACAGGTAGAAATGTTGAAGGTAAACGTCCAGCCTCGAGAGGAGACGTTGCATCCGTAAATTTCTACCTGAATCAAATTTCTGGGTAGCGAGAATGAACGAAAAAAAAGGGGGGGAAAAAAAAATACACGAAGCAAAATGGTAAATCGTTCGAAATTATTTAACGTCACGTACGGCTTGTGCTCGTTGACCCAGTAAATCATTTCTCACTTCTGAGAGAAAACTCTCTCCCTCTCTCCCTCTCGCACCCTCTCACACACACGGACACCCACACACTGTTTTCTCTCTCGCAAAATAGGGCGGCACAGGACCGGATTAATACTTTGGCATTATCGATAGCTCTCGCATTCCCCAAGAGAAAGAGAACGAGAAGGAGGCAGAGAAGGAGAGAAGAGAAAAGCTCGTACCCCCTGGTAAAAAGTCACGTGGAGATCGTATCCTCTGTGTACGTGCCAGCAATTCATTTGCCCCCCACGAACCGGTGCCACTCTAAAAATCCAACCCCCTCGTTTTTTTTTACCCTGCAATCCGTTCCTAGCTTCCACTGCCCGTTTCTCGTATTTTCTTCTTTCTATCTCCATTCTCTTTTTTTTTTTTCATGCACCGTTACATTGTTCTGGGAAGGCGAGAAGAAATTCTCGTTATCGAAAAGCCACAATTTCAGCAAATGTTCGTTTATTTCATCCTCAAAACGCTACCATTTATTTGCCTGGTGGCCGTTCTTCTGCGTGAAGTAAAGTAGAAATGCGGCAATGTGTTAAAAAAATAATAAAAAAATTAATGGAAAATCAACGACCGAATGATGTTTCCAGTGTAGTCGCGATTCGTAAATGAGAGCAAATCACAACGTCATTATTTAATCCATTTTGTGCTGACTTTTTGTTATTTGTTAGAACATTTTTTGACGTGAAAATAGCGAAAAATCAGAGCTAAAAGAACATCAGAATTTCGCACACGTTCCTTCGTTTTTATGAAGAATCGTGCTAAATTCTGATTGCCGAAAAAATGTTCCCATTATTAACTTTTCTGACTGTTCTTTTTTTTCTTATTGTTTTCAATTCGAGAATAAATTGACTGGAAGTGTGAAAATGTTTTTAAAATATCGTGACGTAAATGAAGAAAAAGGTTAATGACAACACGTATCGTAATGCTAGTCAAATGATGCAAGAGAAAGAGAGAAAAAGAAAGAGAGAGCGAGAGCGAGAGATAATCGAAAAATTGAAGTTTGAAGGGATTGTACAAAATTGTAAGATGATGAAAAATGGAAGGAGAGAGAGAGAGAGAGAGAGAGAGAGAGAGAGAGAGAGAGAGAGAGAGAGAGAGAGAGAAAGAGAGTGAAATTTGTATGACTGTGTATGTGATTGAATGTACGCAATGATTTTGATTCTGAGCTGCGAAAATTTTTTGACACCTCGTCCACACTTTTCTATTTCATAATTAATCCGACCCTTCGATAATAAATTGTGACGGTTTATATTAAATATCTTTTGTTATATATATATAAATAAATAAATATATATATATAACAAAATACATTTAAAAAATATATATAAAATCGTAATCTTTGTATATCTCGTGCACATGACTAATTGTCGCCTCCAAACCGCACATGCACACTTGTTCCTAGCCCGCTGCCACAGTTTCTCGCACACGGAGCCGCCTTTCCGTAACATTCTGCTGCGAGAATTCTGCCTCCCGTCAGGATAACGAATGAATAAACCAACGTGGAAAACGAGAGCAGAACAAAACGAACAAACAAACTAAAGAAGCGAAAGAAGAGAATAAACGGACGAGCAACTTTTAAATATTATAGATTTTGCGTATGAGACCCGGTCGTCGGAGAGGTGAGAGAACGTTTGTAAATTCGTGTAAATCAAAGCGACGCGCCTTATCGTGAAAAGCAATATAAAAGAGATAAAACATGACGCAAAAATGATTATAAAAAGTAAGGAAAAGAAAGGAAGGAAAAAGAAAAAAAAAACTGTATGCAAAACAATTAAAAGACTTTTTTTTTATTTTCAGAGAAAGAAATTGCGAGATATTTTGACATTTTTGAAAAAATAAGTTTAAAATGAACGACTGAATTGAAAAATAATGACGAAAAAGCAAAAAAAGCAATGCAAGGAATGCTCGCACTCGCTCGAATAAATTCATTAGGCTGGCTAACTCGTTGGCGCAATTCTTTCTCTCATTTCTCATTTGTCAAATTCTTTCTCATGTGATTCTCGGGAGAAAGAAGAGAGAGAAAGAGGGAGAAAATGTTGAAAACACACGGAATACGATGTACACTCAGTGCAATCCGAATAAAATTGCGCGTGCGGGTTAGCCTCGAGATTTCGATCTCGAAATGGGTTTGCTCATTTCGAGAGTGTCCTTCGTTGCGCGGTGCCATTACATTTTAAATTCTCATTTGTTTATCAAATTTTAACGACGCGAGTCTCATTAATTATCGCTTGGCCAATGCACCCCTCTCGTACTCTTTCATTTATCCCAAACATTTTCTTTCTCGTTTCTATGAACCATAGCTATTTTCGTCTTAGCCTAAATGGCCAAATAATTCACTGCCAGATGGGCTTGCAGCTCGTATTTCAATCCTCTTCCTCTCTCTCTTGTTTTCTCCATCCTTTGACGATTTCGTTGCTTCGGAATATTTTTCAAAAAGAAAATAAACAACAAAAAAATTGGACGTGCGCAAAAGAAAATGAAGAAAATGAAAAAAAAAAGTTACGCAAATCGCATTCTGGAGGTAACTGCGCGAATTCCTTCTCTGTAAATAGATAGAAACATTCACGAATTCAGAAACACACGTACACATGCATATGCATATGCGTCTCGATCATCGTGATGAAAAATCTACGAAAGAGCGGGAGAGAAATAAAAGATTGTCGCAGGCAAGAGAATAGGAAAAAAAAACGACTTGACCGTCTTAACTCAATTAACTCCTCTCCTTAATTAACCTTCGAACTGTACTCTATAAGGGAATGAGAAAAAAGAAAACAAATTGCTGATGTATACCGCGCCACGTGTCGCAGCTGTCGTGGTTTGTAAATATTAGAAATGCGAATAAATTAAAAAAAAAAAAAATTAAGTTAATAAAACAAAAAGGAACAATTAAAGACACGAGCGAATGAAGTATCGAGGGAGAAGAAAAAATATTGACGAATATGCAAGAGGACGAGAAAATCCTCCGAGAATTAACGAATGTTTTTTTTTGTTGCGAGAATTGAAAAAAGGGTTTAAACAATAATAAGAATAAAAATAATGTGATGGTGAAATCGAGGATCCGTTGGCTCGGAGAATTCTCTCGCAAATCCACGAGTGAAGCGACGGGAAAAACAATTAGGTTACTATATAAAATGTTATAAGTATATTTCAGCATTATTTTGTACATAAACAACTTTATCAGCGGATATTCAGAAATCATCAATAAAAATCGATATGAAAATAAAACAACATGTGGACCATTTTTTTCATCAATCCTCTAATCATTTTAATTACGTTTCCTAAATACTTCTAATCCTTCAAATTCTTTGGCCTGATTTGTTGCTTTCGTTCTTAAAACTTAATGAACAGAATCCTCATGAGTAATAAATTTGATATTTTCGACTACACGATAATTACGAGGTAAGAATAGTGAGTTTGAGGAGCCGCGGAAGAAGGTTTCAGAAGCAGCCATTATCCGGGAGGAAAGGAGATTCGGAAGATGCCTGAGCTAGTAGTAAAAAACAAAAGCTGTATTTACGGCACGATTCGCAGAGTTATTGTGAGTCCAAAAGGCGTCTAGACAGCGTGGTAAGAACAGTTATAAGAAGGGGATTATGGAGCCATAAAAAGAGAAACGAGTTTCGAGAGAAGAGGAGTGTAAGAAAGGGTGCTGCGCGTGACTATTATTCCAAGAATGATGCAGAGGCAATTGCAGATTGTCAAATAACTCTGTGTCGCATTTGCTCTTTGCATTTTTTTTCCAGCTTTTTCTTTTGCTCTTATTTTTTCTTTTTTTCGTTTTTTTTTTGCTGTTACTCAAAGTGCACAACGAGCGAACGAACAAAATGGTCTCTGATGTCACCGAAATGCGAGAGTTCTGTTTCGTATATACATATAGCTTCGTGAATACCTGCAGCAAAAGCTGCACATACATGCAGCACGTTTTCTTGCCGGGTATGAGGACAGAGGGTTGTTTCGTACAGAGGCTATTATGACCTTTTCTCCCTTCTCGGTTGCTCTCCCATACGTGCAACGTTTTCCAGCTCTTTCCCCCGTGTCTCGACTCACTCACGAGTGCACATTCCAATTCTTCGCGATTAGTACGAGACGCCTCAGCCCTCACCTGGTATTTTGCTGTATACACTCCTTCTGGAGGCTTAAATTTCAACTTTGTCGCTTTGCAGAAACCCGAAACCTTTCTTGGCGCACGTTGCGCGCCATAAACTCGCGTGTCTAACCTGCCAGACTGTCTCAATCCTTTCCTCCCACAACTCGGCCTCATACTTCATTGTCACACCGTGAAACAAATTTTTCTCAACGTCTACCTTGTCCGCTGGAGGATTTACGAGGTCGTTAGACTTTTGAGCTTTCAACGCCAAAAGTCAACCTCAAGATTTTCTATTGGCTGCCAATCAAGACAAAGTTGTGGCTGTTCTATCTACGATGTGCTAATCAAATCAAGCTGAACTACAATTCATCGAGGATAACATTTAAAGGGAGTACTTCAAATTGGTTGCTTTACACTGGATCCAAACGTTAGCGACCTCGATCGGGTCAACTATGAGGATTTTCTCTCTCTCTCTCTCGCTCTTTTCTTCTCTCACTCCCACTCTCTCGCTCTTTTGTCTTCTCCTATCGCTATCAGTTTACACAGACTCCATTGCGGAACCTTCTTGGAGTTTATACCCAAGACTGTGTGTTCTGTTCCCTGACTAATGGAATATAACTTTGTGCTTGCTCGGGATTGGATAGCATTCGGTGGGAGAGGCTGAGACTGCCTCACATCTTATGCAATAACTTGGAACAACATCATCGGAGTAGAAAGGGGGTTACGGGAGGTTCATTCGCAAGTCAACGTTAGAAGCTGGGAGCGCCTATATATACCGAACGTATTAACATTTAAGTCTGTTCCGATCTATCTCTTCCGATAGGTGATCTTCGTTGCTATAAATCGCGCGCATGTTTATCGCACAATAATACGAAAACTTCGTGTGCTCGGCTCATTCAAGAAAGCCTCGTAGAAACAGTAAAATAACTAGAAAAATAAAGGAAATAGTGAAATGGTACGTAATAAAGCCTCGGCAAAACGGAACAAGAATAAAGAGGGTTAAAGTGAAACTCGAGGAGGAGAAGAAAGAGAGAAAGAACGAAATGATGTAAGAGAATAAAGTAGAAAGAAGAAAAGTAGCTATAAACTCGAGGTCGATGCGCGAAAAGAAACTCCCGCCATTAAACCGAGGCCGTATCAATCGTGTAACAATGTGGACGGAGGCTGCACTCAGGAAAACCCACCGCAACTCGGCTTTTTAAGCCTTTTAAAACTTGTAACTTTCTGGGGAACGACCCCTGCCTCGAGCCAGAGAGGTTTCCATTTCGCAGCTACTTTGGAACAAGAGGAAAAAGCCCCGGAGATGGAGTCCCGCTGAAAAAAGCGGACTCTATAGATAAAAAGTGTTCAGAAACGCATTGCAAAAATAAAAAAATAGAAAAATAGAAAACGAAAAAAAGCAGATGAGACTGGCTAAAACTTCACTCGCGGTTCATCTCCACAGATCGCAAAATGATAGACTCAAACTTTGCTTAATTCGACAAATTTCAATGATGACGAGTCTGTTGTAAAATCTCTCTCAGTCCGCACTAAGACGAACGCCTTGGATATTAAGCGTCCAGTACTAGCAGTAAATTGTGAAACCCAGCCGATCGTAGACAATAAATAAACAAATAAAATAAAGTTTTAATCAATCGACTTCTATAGAATGTAAGTATAACATTTTCAAACTTGACCTGAACTCTCAGCCCCCTGTGTTTTTTTTTTCTTATTACTTATTTATTTATTTCGATATAGTAGTCTCACCAAAGCCTCTTCTAAATGTTAAAGGCCCTATTGTAAAACTACATACAACATTTTTCAATTCATAGTTTTACATACGGTATTACGGAAGCAGTGAAATAATTCACATTTCACGCAACAACTTCGAAACTTTACTACAGACTTTGTTACTTTTCAAATTTTGCCACCGAAATTTAACAATATGTTGAAATATCTAAACCCTTTGTATTTTTACATCGAGAAGGTCCTTTAACAGCTGGAATAACGATTAAAATGTGGTTTGAATTTTTCTCGAAATCATCAAACGAATATCGATTGCTAAAGTAATTATTTGCTCGAGAACAAGCAAGTTTGTTGGAATTAAGTATTTCAGATCCGAATAATGTCTCAATTCTAGAAGACTCCCAAGATTAACAAAATCCTCGGCAATCTGTATTTTGCGCAATCGTGCCACGGAAAGCAAAGAAGGTGATAGTCATTTGTCGGTCCAACTATTATATTCCAAGAGCGAGACAGAGAGAGCATTCCTTGTGAATCTTGGTCAGGTTGATCCAGTCTCGGATCAAGAGACTCTACTATTGTGACTATAAACACAGAGATAGGGGGGGAGCGAAAGAGAGAACGAGAGAGAGAGAGAGAGAGAGAGAGAGAAAGAGAGAGAGAGAGAGAGAGAGAGAGAGAGAGAGAGAGAGAGAGAGA